>JABBWL010000056.1:0-413375 GCA_016758765.1 Suillus cothurnatus | reverse complement strand
AAGGGTCCGATAGCTTAATTTCAAGTCAGATCAAAACTGTGATATACGACGAGTGAAACTACCATTATGAATAGCATATGGCGGGGTGTTGAGATTGACGCCTTGCTCGCCACCAGCGCCGACGCCACGTTCTTCAACACCTCGTTTTTCAATCACAGCCGTAGTAATTGAGCTTGTTGTGCATGAATATGTAGAGGTGCCATTGATAGTCATGTTCCCACTAGGTCCCCATATCGTCTCATTATAGCTTCATCAATCATCATCAGTAACATTCAGCATTTCAGCCCAAAACAGTTGCTTTACCATTCAGGGTATCCAGTGACGACCGTACCGGCCACGCTCAGGGGAGCAAGGGCCGAGTAGTTCGCACCAGTCCCGCTTCTCGCCAGTCAGCTTCAAACCAAACACACGAATTCGCCTTACCAGGAGTGACTACAGAATGAACTTGGTTCGTTCATGTCCAGCCATATACCAGAGAATTCGACACCCAGTTCAGTCCAGTTTCTGAGAGCTTCAGTCCATACAGAGAGTATGTTTTCGCTGAACCAGTCTGGGAAGACCTAGAAAAGTATATTCAATTGTTTGTGCTTCATAAGTCATAAGTGACTGACGGTGTATCCAGGCCAGACTTGACCCAGGTACAGAGACCCATCTGGATTCTTGATCCACACATCTCTGTAATGCATTCAGTGATTTAGCCTATTACCAGGCACAAAGAACTGACTCTTCGACGCCCCGCGTGAAAGGATCATACTGAATTATAGCGCGGTCAGGAAGTATACGAGCATAGTGACATGTCAACAAGCTTACGACGTCCGTTGAATTTACCGTGGTAGCGACACCTACATCCACAATGGGGATATCTGACGACGAGTTCGATCAAATTTGAGAGGGAAAAAGTACAGGTGCATTTACAATGTTGGTTATTTGCGGCCTTTCACCGGAGTGAGAACTGAGCGAACCTACGTGGAGAAATACTCACCAATTCTTGAATGAACGCGCGAAGTTCATCCCCAGGGAAACTTACCGGGTCAGTGGTAAAGTCGCGGTAAGCGTGGTACAAGTCAATATCGTTCCATTGAACTGCAACGCTAGATCAGCATTATGAACGATGAGCCCACCAAAAGGCGACAAACCTTCCAGGGGGATACCCGCCGCGCGCATCTGCGCGACATTTTCTCTGTCATAGCTGATATTGTGGTACCCCCATCTATATGACTCAAGTGAGTCTATCCTACGCCAATCGCGATGCAGAAAACATCACCTGCAAAGATGGAACCCGAAGCCCCACGCTGGCTGCCACATAGGGTACCCGATGACTGAACCGTACTGGGCAATGACTTCTGCATCCGGGGGCCAGAGAAGAAGTAAAAGTCCAGTATACCCCCAATCATACGGTACTCGATTAATGATACCTTGGAGTTTGGGGGTGTCTGCAGGAAGGTATCTGAACCCGCAGCACTGAGTGATGCTATTAACAGATGGAATCGAGATTTAGTTGCAGTTGAATACCTAAGGAGAAGGACACCAGAGGCAGACGCCTTTCCAGTGGTCGCATTGTACCGATGTTCGACGTAAATTGGATGGGTGCCATACCTGAACATGATCGTGAATCGTCACGTATTTCTAAGCATGTGACCTACATGTTCTGATCAATGGGATCTGCAACATCGCGAGCCCAATGCGTCTGAATGGTGCCTACGCCACCATCTGTCCCAATGTCGCGTCTAAATCCACTGCTAGCAATTACTTCGCCCAATCCGTAGATGTTGGTGCCATACGGCAGAGCGGAAGCAATCTGGTAACTGTAAATCATATTCGCAGCCTCAGCGGGAATGACGGATGCACACCTGGAGGTATTGATCTTCAAATACAAGAGGGAAACCATCAAACGCCGTGCTTGGGTCAGATGCATTAAAAGGTGCAATAGGAGTCGGTGGCAGCGATGAAGTTCTCGTGTCGAACAATGGCATTGCATCCGGGTCAGAGCGTCTTGTGATCCAAAATGCGAAAGGCGCTGCATCGTAGTTAAACATAAGATCAGAGTTTCCCGTGTAGGATGTCGTTGGTGCGGCAGGCCGTTCGATCACCGACTCGGGGATTGTGAATTGTTGGTTGGCAGTGTCATAAATCTTGACATGTAAACTAAAATTAACCATCAGCGCTGGCCTTGAGAGACTGGGAAAACAATATACGTGGACTGTGATTGGTAAGTGACTTCGATTGTGAGGTCTGAGACATCGAGTCCAAAAGCATTGCATGCTGGTCCAGCGAGTGCGAGCTGAGCATGAGACCAATGTCAGACTCCTGAAGCGACCCTAGAGTGTATCCTGAAACCCGCCATCACGTCAATGGCAACTCCACGAAGTTTGAACTGCTGTCTACCTGGACAATCTGTGACATTGAGCGAGTAAGGCGTTCCGGAGCCTTGGAAGCGAGCTTGTTCCTAAGGTAGCACGCTGAGAGACCTCTCCCCAGACTGTAGGCGCTAGGGTGTACAACACACCCAAGAGCAGGGAGAACATGAAGATGGACCTGAGAAAACGATAGAAGCGATGTTGGAGATGAATTTCATCTGATGGGGTTGCATTTATACCTCAAGTTATGGCCCGACCTTACGTATGGTCATTGCAGCGAGACTTCGGACGGGATAATTATTTAGGTACCCTGTGAGAGAGAAATGGAAAGAATGAGGTCAGTAACGTACAGACCAGCCCTCGTGGCCCATCATGAGCATGATCATACGGACGAACTTGCAAGACCAGCTGACTACCGCGCTTGAGAAAAGATCACAGATGTGTCTGAGCAGTTGAAGTCGGCCTTAACACCCATTCGTTGGAACGAGAGTCACATGGGTAGTGGTAATGATATGTACTCACTTGATGAGTCAGAGCGGAAATTGAGTACTGGTCGCCAAATGCCAAATGGTTGGGACAAGCAAGACACGGTCTCATCAGATTGTGTGAGAGGGTTCTGTTGAAATCAAATCAAATTACAGTTGAGCCTATGCTAATATATTTCATGAGGTGTAGTTTATCCTCAATTATTGCGTGTTTGTCGAAGACCAAAGGACCCGAAATTCGAATCACCGAAACGACTCCGTCCTGCTATTTTAAACCATGCAGCTGATGCTTGCATATGCCTGAGTAAGGAGAGGCGTCTATTACAGTCGTTGCAGAACGCTAGGCCATCCCTGCAAACAGAAAACATAAGTTGGCAAGACGTTCAACTACCATAAGATGTTCATGTTACTTAAGTACAGGATACCGAGAGATAATTATTTTGCAATTGAAACAACCTTGAGCGCTATTTTATTTTTGACGATTGGCCTAGTCACTTCTGCAAACGGCTTGATGCAACTCACAACAAGTTCTAGGTCTTTGCGGCAATAACAGACGTATCGGTAAGTACTAGTGCTTGTACCTTTCGGCGGCCTTACTGCGTGCATCAGACACTCTCGAATTCTGATTTAACTGCTTTGAATCGTTAAATGAATTAACTTTTCACAAATAGCTCCATAGGTAGCGCAGGGCGTGAGTTTATGATAAGGACCATATCTACTTAGTTCAGGCTTTCAAGGATACGATAGGACCTTGACTGGACGAGGCGCGCCACCCACGACGACAACTCACCAAGGATGTTTGTTTGGTACAAGCTTGATATAAGTCAAAGTCTGTTCACATGAACGGCTCAAACTTTCCTCTTTCTTCGTCATTCTGTTTTCGACATGCCTAAGAAGAGCTGCGTCGCAATTGACCACGAGATTGAGATATTACAAGCCCAAATCGCTATCCTGAAACGTCGTGAGGATGACTTTGTCCGTATTTTGGAGGACATGGCCCGTCTCAGAGACTCAGTCAAAGCCGAGCAAGTGGCACTCGCGTCTCAAGTAACGGAGCTAGAGAGTCAGAGAAATCCAATCAACTGGCTACCCTCGGAATTGCTGATCCAAATCTTTGTCTCTGTGACGGAGGACAACGACTCGGACACCTCAGCAGGCCTCGCGTACAATTCATCACCCGTCATTATATCGCACGTATGCCGGAGATGGCGTAAACTCGCATTCGCCACTTCTATTCTGTGGTCGCGCGTTTCTTTCAGGAGCAGAAAGTGGCTCACGTCTCCAGTGTGCGCGTTCATAAATCGCTCGGGTTCTAGTCTGCTCGATCTCACTTTCTCTCCCCCACCGTATCATGTTGACGACACTGACGCTGCCGAGGACGAGTGGCATGCGTCTGAAAGTCTACTCCTCACGTTGAGCACTCATCTCTCTCGCGTGCGCTCTATCACCTTTGAATGTACATCCTCTGCGAGTATGCGACACATTGTCGAAGTACTCATAGATCACCTTCACGAATTAAAGTCATTACGCTCCTTGGATCTGTCTTTCGCAAGCCTTGCTCCATGCTTTGCGGGTACACCACTGCTCGTCCTGGATGAACTGGGCAGAGGGACTCTCCCCGACACACCAAGCATCCTCACCTACCTTCGTCTCCAACAACTACCACCGCGCGTCATTTCGCCTTCTCTTTTACGGTCTGTGCAAACTCTCGAGCTCTCCTTCCCTCAGCGAAGATCCCAACGTCCTCCTCAGTACATCTTACGAATGTCCCATATGCACCATTTCCTGAGTTTTATTCCAGAGCTCCAAGATTTAGTTCTTGTGGAAACTACACCGCTTCGTGATGTCGTACTCGAGGAACGCAGCGAAGGACAGACAGTCGACAATCGGTTCACCGTCGTAGCCCCCCTTGAGCTATCCAAGCTCAGAAGCCTCACATGGAAGTTCGCATACCCCCGCGACGTGTACACCTTCATGTCTTTCTTCGGCATGCCTACACTGGAGCGATGGGAAATTCTAATCGCCAACTCCCCAACCAAGCGGAACGACGTCGGCTCCCTTCGCGGTAATCATTGGCAGGAACCTGACTCCTTCATCCAGGCAGAGCCCCTCGGAGGCGCCCTATCTATGACTACGCTCAAGGACCTGTGCGTCAGCTGTCAGGATGGCGACTCCCTCATTTCTTCGCTGCGCCAATTCTTCTTCCCTGTGCTCGAGCAACTCGAGTTTGCATACGCCGGAAAGTGCCCGCCAAATTGTGACCACAAACATCCTCTCCCGCGCCTTGATTATGTATTTCGCGATCCCCGTCTTCCCCACCTTACGCATTTCACGCTATCACACCATGATGTCTTTACCGGGCCTCATATCATTGACGCTGATATCGTGCTCTGGTGTAGATGGCATACTAGAAGCGCTTGCTGAGGCATACGGTCTCGCGATGGATGCAGAACACAAAGCAACACGTGGATGTGGCGTTAGAGTCTGTCCAAAGTTAGAAAGGATAGCACTCTGGGGCTGCTCCGACTTCAAATTTAAAAGCTTGTTTGCAGCTGTATTCGCGCGCGCGCAGCCAGCAGCCAGCAGTATGCTTATGAAGGCTCAGAAGGATGTGCCTAGCGTTGTCTCCACGGTTTTAGGCCGTAAGATACGGCCCTTGAAAAAACCGCGCATGGCGTCTCCACGGGGAGGCCCGTCTTCTCCCGCGAAGCCAGATACAATGCAAAATTCTCACGGAACCCCATCGACTCTGATTCCTATCGAAGAGGCTTTGCGCCCTGTTCGCATCGCCTGCGTCGATGTCGATGATTGTCCCCAGATCACTGAGGACGAAGCGCTATTGCTAGAAGAGTTTGGTACGGTTGTTGTATACCGGTAATCACCTTTCCGCGAAGCACGGTGATGAAACTAGACCTGTAAGTCCCTGATGTTTGATTTTTGATGCACCCACTCACCCAAACGGTCATTGCAGAAGGTTGTCTCGGAACTAAAATAATAACCGTTCTAGCGCAATCTATCCTTTAAAGTAACTCCAAGCTCCGCATGCCAATCTTGAGGCTATATCATCATGGTTGCCGCAAGTCCTGCCACGTCATTTCAGGTCAAATTTGGGAACTTAGAGGTCATATGCGAGCTTGTCTTTTGACAAGAGGCGGTATTGGGATAGTGTACCTTGCGTGATCATCCTCTTTCACTGTGAATTAAGCACTAGCAAAAAGAATGGTATGGCATCACGCAATTTGTCGCGCTGGCTGTGGGGTTTAGGATTTCCCTGTTTGACATGAATTGGTGGCGTGCAAGCGGTGCACATCCCTGTGATATCAAAGAGAATTTGGAGCTGGATTGTTACAACAACGCCCTCGACGGCTTGGAAGGTTCTATTGATCCCCATACACTTCCAGCAATAGGGTGCAGTCTCTATCAAAGAACACGAATATGAGCACTGCAAACCCCACAAAGATCGATGCACGTACTTCAGGGGCTACACCGAAATTGACAAGGGCTTCGAGCACGCCTCGACCGCTCCATCTTTCGAGCTCGTTCACCTGGTCTGGACTGATGAATGCTTGGGAGCTTCGTGAAGCGAATACCATTTGGGCGGCCGCAGCCCTAATCACCGGTCTAGAAGAAGTATCTTGATCAAGACCGGGAAGGAGCACTTCCACTTTCTCTGATGTCCCGCTGGGTATTCCCGAGAATGCTGGTACGACCGGAACCGTAGCTAATGGCGGATTGACAGCTGAACTCGACTGTTTAACTCCACGCCAGCTGGCCGCAAGATGGAATATCCAGAACGTTTCCATCTAAGGGGGGAATCCCGTCTATCGAAGACAAGGCCCATGATTTCGGTGAAGAAACACGTACCTCTAGCGTTGTTAGACCAGATACAGTGGCTTTGAGGTGATCGATCAAAGAAGCATTGTGGTCTTGAAAGGACGTCTGTCTCCCCTGAGATGAGTAGAAACTTTTTTTCATATCAGCACGATGGGATGCGTCGAGGGTATGTAAATTAAAATCTACCTGTCAGTCGATGCATTGACAGTGTTCGATACCACAAGGGTGTTGAGTGAAGGCGGCCGTGTTGCTTCAAGGGCATTATGCAGCTACCTTGGGAATGAGTGATGCGCCTCATAAAGTAGTACCATATCCGACTTACAGCTCTATGAAGGTCTGGATCTGCTGAGACCTGGTAGGAGTGGTTACGTTCCGTGAGTAAACGGATGTGAAAGGAGCAACAATAATGCGGACGGGCTTGCTCAACCTGTATGGAACCTCCCAAGGATCGAAGGAAGTAAAATCGAAGTCCACATTTCGGGTGCAAGCGACACTCGATGCTGGCAGGACAAGCGATCCTACGGGAAGGTCGGTCAAGCAACCACATGATCCCAGTCTTCCCATACAGCCTCGTTAGTCCGATATTTCAGCGTGATCATGATGACTGTTCCGACCTTATTACGAGCATGTCCCCACATAGGCATTCCCTGACTTCACGGATGAAAAAATCTGCATTGGGTGCGCCCATACCTATGCACACTATGGATACTGGTACACTCTTGTAGCAACCTGTGATGGTAAGGAAACCGCGTTCCGAGTACAGGGAGAATAACTTTGGGGAAGCGTCCAGCATCTTTGCGATACCCTCTGCTCGTGACATGGACCCGACAGTGATCTCGCACACTTATGAGCTGCTGGAAGAGGCGGGAAACACCTCTGACTTACAATTCGGTTAGCTACCTCTCCTGCTCGTATACCCAAGTGATACACTCGACCGTCCTCTGTCTTTGGAAAATCTAAATGGACAGTCACGTCAATTCCCAAAGGAAACTGATGTTTTACTCACTTGCATCTTGTATACGATCCTTCATGGTGTAGCTCGCAGTGGTGAACGTTGAATATTTGGACACTTGCCACTAACTCGGGGCGCGACGTGTTAGTCCGAATAACCAATTGTCACACTCGTGTCACCTCACGTGATGTTCGTGGTTCCCGGAAGAGAACCTACATGCGGGGATAGACACGTAACGTTAACTACTGAGTTGTCCTCGTCACGAGTAGGTAGCTTACAGTTTCAGACAAATAAAGTCATCTAGTTTGGTATCTCAACAATATGATTTTTGGGGCCAAATTGACCTTGAAATCAGATCCAGGACCTCAAAAGACGAAAACGTTATATGGTGGATTTATAAAATCCTGCTCATGCAAATCGGTTGCCTATGAATGGGCCAAAGCCGTGACACAGCAAGCATGTTAGAAATCACGCAAGACAGTTCAGAACGGTAGACTTATCGATACGAAGCAATTCTTTGTTTCAGGGCCCGGAGGAGCCCGATCGTGGTGGCCTCGGAAGAGGAATTATTCGAAGATCAAATCCGCGCACGCCTCTAACATGACGTCCGACAGCCCGACTTCTGACAGAACATTCCGTACATCTGTATGGAGATATTCGGATGGCTGTTTCGAAATCCCGCATGGAGATCAACGACGACTACCAAGGGAACTATCATAAGTCGTGTCTCCGATTGGTGTTTCATACTTTAAAACCTTATTGTCCCTTAGCTTATTCTGCACGTCCCTCTTTTTTTTTCTCCCTTGACACGCTTTCGTCATATCATCGTCAGGACAATTACGTGGACCTAGGCTTTGATCCTGCAGCCTCAGTCCAGACTCTCTGACGGCCGCACCTTGTGCCCTCCTTTCTTCCGGCAAGAAGCTATCTCAAGGTGAACTCTATCCTTTGCGGAACTGATGCCGGGAAACCACGTGGAGCGACAATGACGGTTGAACCAGTTCGTTCTTTTATGCCGCAATCGGTGGCGTTGTTCTACGGTCTCCGAGGTTGTGTGCTGTACCATAAGCATCGAAGTACCCAAGAGTTGCAGTGCTTTTTGCCGCTCTCTTCGTCGGAAAATATATCGTCATCGTCAGGTGTAACTTTAATTGTGATGACTTGGCGTGAACCAAGAATGACAATCTGCACAAGAAAAAAAAAATTCTGCTGCTTGCACCGTGTTTCACATGTGACATCCAGCCATGAGAGACGAAGGAGAGCCATACCTTTTCGGTGGGTATGTGTAATTCAGTGACTGCGTGTCGTCGTGTTAGAGAAGAAAGGTAAGAGCACATTGTCATCTGTGGCTTCTTCTTGCAACATCACCTTGTCCCCACTTGGACTAACACGGTGACTAATAACGAGATAACTTTCTCTTGGAGGGCGATCATCGGAGGTTCTTCACTGTAGGCATCGAGCATCGTGTTGTCCGCCGGGCGCTATCTATCAGTGGCACGGGCCCCGGGAATCAGAACTGAGGATCGTGAGGTTCTCGAGAAGAGAATGCAATCATTGCCCCTTCCTCAAAGACATAATACACCCCATCCCTGTATCGACACGATCAAGACAACAATAGGACTGACGTACATGGTTGATAGCGCACTCCACATTTTTGGCTCCCTTGTTGCCTTTACATTAATGCGCATCAGGGCGATAATCGCTGTGCAACTGAGTGGCCTAAGTACCGAAGGATTCCAGGCACATTTACAACTTTCTTGGATCGTGTTGAGATCTTCTCTTGCTATGAAGCGATATTAATGAACAACTATCGGAAGTCCATGAGTGCTAGAGGAATTGTAACAGAGTGGTTAGAAATCCTTGAGCGAGTTGTTGCAAACCTTGCATCACGACATCAACATTTGCTAAATTCGTTGATCTCGGACCAGAACTCAGTGCATACGTCTGAAGCTGAAGGGTCAAACTACATGAGAAAAGGTTTTACAATTTCAAATTTAGTCACTCACGTAGATCTGATGATAAGTCGTAGTAGTACAACATGTGGATCTGAACAAGATCGCCAGACGACGCGTCTCGAGATTGCCGATATGACGCAATCCCGCGCTGCCGACGGGAAATCCCAATCTAGGTCACTGATCAACAGTTGTTCATGCGACCTTTCCACCAATCAGACGCATAAAGTGTATAGGAAATCTTCAATATTGCCGTCAATTCAGCTTCAAAAAATTGGTGCTTAAATCGTTTTATATAAGTTTTACTCGTTCTACACCCGGATTAACCCTGAGCTGGCAATCTCACCTTTACGTTGACCCTTGAGGCTTTCCTGAGCAGAAAGACACATCGTTCCTTGGACTTGTCCCGAAAGAGTATTCACAAAAGCAAACTAACCCAAGTGTGGACTATTGGTAGCTTGCCGCAAGATGTCATGATCTTGATCGGAGTCAGAAAATGCGCAGTCAATGATACATAATATCGCTGTGCAAGAACTTTAAGCAGGCAAGGAATTAGGGTGCTCCCTGAACCTAGGGTCCATGTCGACAAGTTTAGCAAAAGGAAGCATGCAGCGTGCAATGAGAGGAAGCAGGAAAGAGATAACTTCATGGCTGGCCTGGAGCAAATGCGGCGGAAGTGTCCGAACCGAGAATGGCAAGTGTGCAGTTGTGGGGCATCTCCGGGTCAGCACAGCGGCGGTCGGAGTAAGGGGACTGACTTGTACACTCCATGACCTGGTCCTGTGCTTCACCGGCATCTATGATCTAGCAGTGGAAGCTCTACTTTCGCGTAGCGTGAAATCATTTCTCAGCAATCTCCGCCGGAGTACTAGTAGAATGATCAAATCCGTCCTCACATATTTTATGAAAACAATCGGAGGTATGGTAACAAAAAAAAAGTCTCACTGGCAGATCAACCTGGGTTAACATAAGTTGTAATAGCCTCGCGCTCGACACGAGTCACCTAGTGTCGAAAGAGAGTTTTGGGCCATGATGACTATACCCATCCCTGGACAAGCCCTGACAAGCCTCGGTACACACGAGTCTACTTTTTGGGGATTGAGCGCCAAAAATTTAAGGGCCTTCAATGTTCGATTCGCACAGATCTACCCTGAATGGGCATTCGATTCTCTGGACGCATAATTAATGGCAAGTGCTGGAATCAGGACTGACAACCACGATTTTGGATATTTCGAAGCGGAGAAATATTTGACCAGTCGTCAGTGATCATGATGGAAAGGTTGCTATAGCCAGCGGCGCTCGGCCCCAGTAATTGCGAACCATACCCGAGGAAACGAGCTCCGCGAATCCTGAAGGCACACCACTTACTAGGTTCACTCTACTTTTACGATCAGACTTAATGATTCTGCCTGTTCCGGTTCACTTCACCATGCGTTATTTCTTGATTTCAGTACGTCAACAAACCTCCTCAAAACTCATCGTATCAGGAGCGAACAGCTCACTGATTCCAGGACTGTCAAGCAGTCTCAATCTAGTTTCAATCCCGTCTGAAACATCACTTGCACTTACAAAAGCGGAAGTTTGTCCTTTGATACTATCCGAGCTTGAAACCTTCTACTCGTCCCCCCATCCCTGTCGTTCACATGAACCACTTCACTCGAGAAGGAAGGCATGGAAATATAGCGGAATATCCTGGCCCTTACAATGTCTCCTTCAATGAAGGACTCGTTCCAGTCGAAGACCAGGGGTATCTCTCAGGTTCGGAGGACGACGCTGGGTTCTACCTGCAATATCCGGATGCAAACAAGATGGACGCAGATCTCGATGGTGAGCTCTATTTTCTATTTCCACCATCACGCATCTCACACAAATAACCTCAGACGACACAAACACCTCCCTGACATCTCAAACCTTGAATGCGGATGGCACGCCTAAGCGTCCTATGAATGCATTCATGATTTTTGCTCGCAGGAGACGACCCCAGGTCTCTGCAGAAAATCAATCAATGCGAACGGGGGATGTCAGCAAAGTCTTAAGTCGAGAATGGAATGCTATGGACATGGTAACTTATTTTCTTCACGTTTGAGACGGTAGTTCTGATCTTGAGATCATTTAGCCCGAGAAGCAGTTCTACCTTGATCAAGCTAAACACTTGAAGGATAATTTCAATCTCAAGTACCCGGATTACGTTTACAGACGGAGACCGAACAACAGCCGCAAAAAGCGAAGACCAGACTCCACAAGCGTGGCTGGAGACTCTGCTTCGACCACGGACTCGGTCGACGATCAGTCTTCCAATCCAGAGTATGGCGAGATATCTCCTGTCGAATACTATCATGACTCTCAAGAAAGATACGAGAGCAGCGGACCAGAAGTCTGTACATCCGCGGAAACCACATATGATACTTCCTACTTGCCTCCGGCGCGAGCGTCGAGTTACCAACCGGCCAGTGATTCGTTGACATATCATGCCCATAGTGGAAATAACAGACGAGCGCCGTACCTGTCCTCGCACGGGCGTGTCACGCCTGATGCCGTTATGGGCCCATCCACACCCGCACCTCGCGGATCAACGAGTACTGTTCACTATTCCTCTTTCGCGCATAATACAACCCATGCCCCGTCAGCTTACGTGCCGAGTCAGAGCGGAAACGAAGGGCAATGGCACCCCTCCAGTCGCTCTAGCCGAGATGACTTACCACGCGTACCTGTCCAATCTTGGTCGCAGAGTGGTTCAGAGCCATCCTTACACGCCGGAGATGACGTGCATCGTCAGTACCAAGTAGCTCAGGCATCGCCGCCATCATGGGGTACTAGCCCCTCGGAGCCATCAGCTTCGAATAATCCATCGGTCCATTCCTCGAGCTATGGCTTTCCCACGCTAAACTCTCCTTTCTATCCATCTCAGAGCAACTCTCACAACGTTTATACAGCCCAACAATCCCCGTCACAAAAATCTGACGCTTCTCATCACTACGGTGCTGTTGACCACATTCAAGGGAGCTCAGGGACATCCAGGCCAGAGGATGTATACCATAGTCGTCAATATTCTACAATGCCAGCGGGATATCCGCAAAGTGGTGGCTCAACCATGCATCAATACCACACGCAATCTCAGAATATTCATGCTCCGACACCATTTACACCCGTGCAGTCAATGTCAGTGTACTCGCACACGCCGTCGATGAACACAACTTCCCCCGCTGGATCGGGAACGGATCCTACCTCTCAACTCCAGTAGTGTGCTGAACCTTGTCGAACACCAGTAGAATTGTAGAATTTGACCAATGATTTCTTACGCTCCTTCGCAGTATAGACATCTGACCATACGGGGTTTCATATATCTTTAGTTCATTGTTAACGCTACACGCTCAGCTCTGTTATCACCCTGACACTGTTCTCGTGCTTTCCGCATATCGTATGTTTCTGCTTTGTTTTGCGTTTTAGTATTTGCATTTTATATCACTGTCAAGTCTCTAAACGTTTATCATGCTCTTGCAACTCAAACGGTGGGCTGATGATTCTCGCATTGTCCAAAAAGAATTGGGCTGATCGCTTGCTGATTACCGATGCTTGCGGGCGCTATTTTTCGAGAGAGGCTATCCTGGATGGGTGTTTGTATTCATGGAAGTAATAATTTCACACCTGAGCAAGCAGCGCCATGATCCTGGAATCAGCTAAAAATATTACATTTCGTTGTAGAATATATCGCGAACCAGAAATCTCGTACTAATCCATCTGTATCACGCATAGCATGAACTTGGCACAGCATATGGAAGTAATCCAAATATTTATCTGAGACTGCGATATATGATTCATGACGATCTGCTGACACCGAACTTCCCAAAAAAAAAACAAGAAGCACCAAGATACGCGATGCTCCGTAGCCGTATTATTCCAAATTCCCCGCCACCGCCATCAGATGACAGCGTGCTGGCACATGGTCACCAAGTCCCTGAGCTGTTGTGGTTCAAGGGCAGAAATTTGCGTATGGGGCTAGATAGAAGCGACGGTTACAAAGTATGTGCTTAGGTCAACGTAGTTGCAGAAAATAGAACAGGACTAACATGTGTCGAACACATCTTCGCAGACGGTCAGGCTGATGGGTGACCGTGACTTGCCAATCCCGGTGTTCATCATGGCGATGGCGTAAGTTATTCATAAATCTGTCGGAGATGGCTCAGAATCGTGGGCATCGACCTGAAATGTGAATGGAGGAAGCACGACTTAGGCCTGTCGGCGATATGTGGGACTTCGTTGGTCAATTTCCTGATAGCACAGCGCCGGTGCATTCCTGTGACCGTGCCGCAGGTCGGATAGTAGCGAGTGACAGGTACGGTGGTGCCCTGGATGTGGCCAAGGTCTTGCTAGTATCAATTCAGGGTAAGTAGTTCAAACTATAAAGTGGAGCCCTACTCACGCGTGGTTCCAGGTCCAGTTAACGCAGGGCACATTTCGATAAGGATACGGTCCGAGTTTTCCCAAGAAAAATGGAAAGCCACGAGGATATTCCAGGTGTTGACTATGTGTCCCCCCAGCACACCTATTTCCTTGATGAGGCTGGGGGAATTTTTTTTAAATAGAAAAATACATAAAGTGCAACACCGTTCTACAAACGGGTAATCTTAACCATCGAATCTTGCTGGCGCTAGGACGTGAGTGGCGACAGTTACGTGGTCGGGAGATCGCTCACAAGGTGGGAGGGGGGTGCCGTGGCAAACAGAAAGAACCGCCCACGGGGGTTATAGAAAACAATCGGAGACGATCAATACTCTTCTGAGCTTGAAACTGAGGGCCGAGCGCGGGAAACCAAACTCTTGGTGGCCCACTAGCGCTAGCGCAAGCGGGTGCTTCATCCCTGCATTCCGTAAAGTAAAATGTAATAAATTCAATAAAATAATATAAGACCAGATTACGGTGCAAATATTCTGCAGCAACGTTAGAGACTACATCATGCCGCCAGATCGCGTTATGGAGATACGCATACACGCACCCTCATACTTGATCCGATCGGTTGTCAATATTTCCGAAAAATGTCCTATTTTGTCGGTGTTCTTTGCCGCGGATTTGAAGGTAAACACATATCACGCATGTCAGTTGTTTGACAAACATTCTATACAGAACTGATTTGAGAACCTGCGATAATATGGGTTGCTTCTTGTGCGAATAACTTTATGAATTATAGCCAGCAGTGGTTGCAATGCACGTGGCTCGGCTTCGAGCCTAACATTGCTGTAACCAGCATTCAGGTGACCTGATGAAATGCAATCACAATAAACGGCAATATGCATTGGGAACGACCTATTTAACCCTCTAGGACTGGATGAAATTATGGGTGAGCTAGCTATTACGTTCGGTCATGGAAGGATCAAGGTGGAGATATGCAGGTACAACGTGATGTGTCAATAACTTTCTAAGTGATCGATAAGTTGGGAGACCCTATCCATACTGCAATTGACTTACCAAGCCATTTTTGGGGTAGTGACAGCCACCGCAGGAGAACACCGCCGAACCCATCCTGCTATTTGTTTCTGCCTCGCTCACGCAGGTACCAACATGTCTCCCCATGTCCTAGCGACAAATATGCCAGCCGCGAACACACTCAATCCCGTCACAATGCTGATGTTTCCGGGTAATTTTTCTGGAGCAGTGATTTGCTCTCGAACGAAGCGGGATAAAGCAGACTCGTTTGGATCAACGATTTGACGGCGTGCAGGTGCTGTGAAGAATGCAGGTGTTGCGTTTGCTGGTGCTGCACGACGAGCCATGTCTGTTTCTCTGTGGTGTGGTGCTTTGCAAATGTGAAAAAGGCCAAATGCACGGACGTTCCCAGCGACGAGGCCATCGCGGAGTTTGAGATGCTGTACTTAGTCAGCACACTCAAATATTGTCAACCATACCTTGAGCTTGAGGCCCCGAGGGCTAGCTAATAAGTAAACCATCTTCTCCGGTGTCTTGTTGATGATCTAGTTAAATAGCTTTCTGGAACTATGAAAAAGCTATCTGGATTTCGTTCTCGGCACGTTATCGGCAGCGGGAGTTGGTTGCACTTTGCTCCGAAGGCCCCTATGACTCTCCGATCATGGGGGTGAATAGAGAGATCTGAATTGCGCTGCGCATTGCATCACGATTCTTACAAATGGTGGGTGAATTATATATCTTCAAGAACACCCTGAAATTATTGTTCCTCCAAACCCTCATCATATCATTATCATGATGTTTACATCGCTTGTTCTTCTCACTCTTCTCCCTGCTGTTCTCGGGCAGTCATGGCAGCAATACCTTAATGGCCTTGTTCAAGGCTTGAACTCGGACGGGCTTACAGCGCTGGCGTCTGCGAGTGCTGCATTAAACAGTACACCTAATGGGCAGCAAGTGGCGCAGTCACTCTCTACAGGTAACTGGACATTGTTTGCACCCAGCAATCAGGCATGTAAGTACTCCGATATGCGACCGTATGATAGCGCTACTATCCTTGTCGTACAGTTAATACTGCTCCTATCAATCTCACAAGCAATTCAACATCTATTTGGGACCTCCTTTCATACCATGTCGTATCCGGCAATTTCACCGATCAAACCTCTCCGTATCCAAACATCACTCTTGGGCGAACGCTGCTTAACGATTCATCACTTGTCCGGCTGGAGGGCAATGAATCACAAGTTTTGGCATGGTCAAAGGGAAGTAATGGCATATTCGTGCTCAACAATGGGTGAGATTTTCCATGTTTATCTATCAATTAATTGCTTACAAGTGGCATTCAGCACAACTGTTTCGGTAGTCAATAAGACTTCCTATCAAAATCTACAAGTCCTTGTTATCGACTCTGTCCTTCAGATCCCTCAAAACTTGTCCGACACTATTTCCAATAGTACTTACGACCTCACTACCCTCGCAGGTGGACTTTCATCCATTACTATCCCTACCCCTAATTCGCCTACACTGCTCAATGTGCTCAACAATGCTAGCGGTATTACACTTTTTGCGCCAAATAATTCTGCCCTAGCGACAGCGAGTTGTATTGGCGGTTTGCTGCCAAACAGTACTGCACTGATTGCCCTTTTCGGAAATCACGTGTGTCCTTTGATCCAGTTCATTTCACTTTGTTTGACTCCAGATCCAGGTTATCAATGGCACGACTGTTTACTCGCCAGCGTTTACAAACGGAAATAATTACACTTCAGCCTCTGGGGAGCCCTTCGCCTTCAAGACCAACTCCTCTGGAGTGTACGTGTCCAGCGGTGGCTCCAACTGGGCGCATATCATGCGATCAGACGTTTTGACGTCCAACGGGGTTGTACATGTCATTGATAGTGTTCTTCTCGATAAGAAAGTCAATGTTTCCGCTGCGAACTCCGCGTGCGTATCGTGTGCCAGTACAGTATCGCTCAAATACTGATTCCTTTCCGTCATCTAGTTACCAATCGGCTACTTCAGTTGCTGCGTCGATGTCCATCGAGACGGGCCCGGTGGGCGTTACGCCCACTTCTTCTGCTGGCCATTGAAGGAATCATTGATTCAGATGGGCCACTGAGATTGAATATCAATGTCGAGGCCATAGTTGCTCATTAAACATACACATCTTGCTTACTTCGTTTATCTACTCATTTATATGTGCTTGTTCATCTATCTGATATTTAGCCTGCTCTCAGACTCTAATGTAATAGTAATTTTGTCATCAAATACTGGAAATGATCAAATGTACTAGTAGGTTTCATTTTTTGTTTCATCAGATAATTGCAAGCGCCATGGCGATGCCCTGAGAACGTTTACCACCAGTAGGGCTTGCTCCACAGCCTACCATAGAAACTTCCGCTCTAGTGCTGCTTCTCTAAGCTGCTTAACACTGGACACATTTCCTCTACATTGAACGCGTTATCGATGCCCATTGTACCTTCCATGCGACACTTATCGCTGAAAGATGCTTTACTTCCTCAGCCTCCCAGTTTCATGAAAAAACAATCGTATGAGATTCACGAACTTCTTGGATCAGGGACATTTGGAAAAGTCATGGTGAGTTTTTAGATTATTGACTCGTACGGTATGGCTCTGAGCATATCTTCTCCTGCGTGGTTATAACATCAATGCTCTAATAATAAAACCATGCACCTTAGAGAGCGACATGGGAAGTCCCCCCTGAGCTAGCTGATGTTTCGCGAAAGGGGGCATTCCCAACATCGCCATCATCTCCAACTGATCATACTCCTGGTCGATCTTCCATTCCTCTTCTCCACCCGCATCACATGAAGAGGTCCATTTCTCGAGCATCCAACTCTTCCGGCCCTCCATCACCAGGAGGACATAGCCACGTCGCGGTAGTGAAAGAGGTTGCATTGAAGGTCATTCCGAAGAAGAAAGTAAAAGGCAACGAGGCCGCTGTCTGGGGCGAGATGGATGTTTTAAAGGGTCTTGACCACCCCAATATTGTTCGTGTTTTCGGCTGGCCTTTCTCGTGCGTGTCTGACCTCATGTAGGTCAAGTTTTATGAATGGTTCGAGTCCCGATCAAAGTACTATCTTGCTTTTGAGCTAGCCGTCGGTGGCGAACTCTTTGACCGTATATTGCAGAGAGGAAAATTTACTGAGAATGACGCCGTTACAGTCATTCGGTTTGTTTTATGAATCAATGCACTGTTTGAAAATTGACGAATCGTCTCAGGTCCATCTTGTCGGGAGTGACGTACTTGCACGATCACGATATCGTGCATAGGGACCTGAAGTATGTGCTTCTGGACTGAAGAAGTCGAATCATTAATCTTAATACGTGTACAGACCCGAGAACATTTTGTACCGAACAAGGGACCCGGATAGTGATATTGTGATTGCCGACTTCGGAATGTGAGCCACCCCCTCTGAACTTACGTCTCAATGACGTGTTCGTTTGAAGTGCAAAACATCTGCATTCTCCGGAAGAGCAGCTGCATTCGCTTGCCGGGAGCTTTGGCTACGTCGCTCCCGAGGTTCTTAACAAGCAAGGGCACGGGAAAGCAGTTGATATCTGGTCAACGGGGTAAGCGCTTGTTTATTGTTCCAGATCCTTTGTTTGTGATTGAAATTTGATGATGCTAACACTGTGACCTCCTTGCAGTGTCATCGCTTATGTTCTGCTCTGCGGTTACTCGCCGTTCAGAGGCGATGATACAACTGAGATGATTAAGCAGACCACAGAAGCCAAGATCGAGTTTCACGAGCAATACTGGTCTAAAGTCTCTGACGAGGGTGCGTTGATGGTAGATGGCGTTAGCTGTATGCTAATATCAAGTCATACAGCGAAGTCATTTATTAAACTTTTATTGAACCCCAATCCATCGCAACGACCAACTGCACAACAAGCTCTGAACAATCATGCAAGTCACGAGTCCATCATCTACATAATTCTGCGCTGACGGCGTTGACAGTGGCTGACGACACACAAGGCTTCTACCGAACACGATGTCATCTCGGGTCTCAGAGAAAATTTCAACGCCCGCAAGAGGTGGCGCACTGCCATCATGTCAGCGCGCGTTATCAACCGGTTCGGCAGACGGCCAAGTTCGGCTTCAAGCGCAGGCAGCGGCGGCTGGGGAGAAGACCACATGCACGCTGACGGAGGCGAGGAAGACGGCGAAGAAGATACTGCAGACTGCGAGTTCCACGACTTTACCGACGAAATTCAGGCATCGCACTCATTGGGTGGGGTCGACCCAGGATCAAACGAGAATGTGAAAGTCATAGGGCCAGATGATAAGGGTGACAAGCTGGGTAAGGGGGATGTTTCCAGTACCCCTGATATTTCTTTGACCGGTACCAGTGAGTCCAGTATGAAAAGTGAGACAGCCTTTCCATCGCTCGCTGCCTCTCTCTTGAAAGAGGGAGCACACCTGGTGGAAAAAATGGATACCTCAGGGTCGTACGTTCAAGCTGATGACGAGTCAGAGCTGAAGGTTCCGGGATATTTACATGGAGGGAAGGTTCCGTGGCAGAGTTTTTCCCCCGCTTCTGGTCGGCAAACGTGGTTTGATGTGCCGAGGAAGTTTTTTGGATTGTAAAGGTTATCCCGTGGATCTCGAAGTCAGCCGTAAGTTATATGTGATGTAACACTGCATAGCTTGATAATCTAGCTGTTTCATTTGCTACTCAATTCTGGCGGTTGTACATGCATATTTCTCACCCATGAAATGAAAAGATAGTGGTCAGCACAGGGTTGATATGCTGTTAGACTGAAGGTTCTTCCGTTCATCACGAGCTCATTGACAGTTCATATGTACTTATGTGATCAATTGAATACAATTTTTACACGACTGAACCTAAATATTGAGTTACGACGTTGTGCTTATCTCACCTATAAAAACAGTCGCTCGGATCTACCACGAGCATCCTGTGACTCACTATCACGGACATCAAAGACCATTTCCCTGACGTGTCAATCGGGATCATGTTCATATTTCAATACGAGGGGAGCTGGAGCCGACGAAACAAAACCGCCGTCCCAGCCAGAGTCAGAGTAAGACTCTTGTAGTTATCCATGTCTTCCTTGTACGGAGTCACTTCCTTTGGTAGTAGGGGCGGTGGGTTAGAGATGATGATAAATCCGCAATGACATGATCATTTGAAATTGTCCAGCGCTGCCAAAGCGGTCGAACGCACAGGCACTTTCAGAGACCAGTGCGTAAACTTCTACCTTAGCCTGGGCGCGACACATCTGTGCCCGCAAGAGACGTAGCTCCAACTGATGATTGCGATGGTTAATATGAATATGGCAATGCTCGACAGCATGGTGCGCTGGTGTCAATCCTGCCTGATTAATCAGTTCCACTTTGCATGCCTGGTCAAACCTCCCGGACAGCTATATATACTCGACAGGCAGAACGAAGAGTCAATAACCTTCGGAAAATAAAGTGAGAGTAGACAAGCAGCTTAATGGCAAAGCTTACATTCACGATGATGGATGTTCGTTTTTCCTGATGCCAAAGGGCAGTCCGACCGACGACCAAAGGGGAAAGGCTACCCGATGGCGGGTCATCATTAGTTGATATGGGTAGAAGTTAACCAGGTTTTGTACAGTTTCCAGACAGACCACAGATGCGTCGAGGTTGCTGAGAAAGACCTAATGTCATGGTTGACTAGAACTGCAATATGAGGTATTGTAAAGTAGCAAGATGTCAGACCGCTCATCGCATGCTAAAGTCAAAGAACCTCACACATAAATCGGTCCTGCTCTATGTGTTCGATAGCTGTCTGCACATAGACACTTCCATCTGTTGGCGATCCCTCTCCTCTTCCATGAAGGTTCACTCTGCGATCCCCGCGCCTTCTACGTTCCCAAAGTCCACGAATATTTTACAAGAATTCCTCGTTCTGCGCTTTCATAACACGCCTACCAACTGTGTGTCAAAGATCACGAATACCCACGAGCAAGGAAATGTGATTTCATCCGGAGCTGCATGAAAACCTTTTAGATGCATAAACATACGCATCAGAAATCACGGACCGACTCCATTGGCAAGATCCTTATATAGAGATCCAACCATTCGTGACCGAGTACGTTCGAGAGTTCAAACATGCCAATGCAAGCAGCTGAGGAGCTGAACGGTGGAAGACTGAGGGAGTTGACACTGTCATACGATCACCGCCGATTGGTGGGGTATTGTGAACTTCTTGATCCGATTTGTGTTTGATTGTGCTGGTGATAACTGAGCGTGACCCTAGGCTGGGCCGTCACATGTAAATTGATTGAGACTCAGAGACGCCTGAAGTCGATGTCGGAGCCGCGGTTGTCCAAAATTTACAACCTTTTCCCGCGACGGTGATCGACACAGCAGGGCTCTGGAGTCTGCTGGCCATCGGGAGAGGACTGTCCGCAACCATGGACAGCACGAAATGAAGGTCAAGGCGAAAACCGGAATAGGCCCGCAGTACGATACTGGACCGTCCTCCGTGAGCGCAGCCGCACCAGTAATCCTGGTTTCTTGCATCCCGGGAGTGAATACAGGATCATTTTGAAGTTTTACCAAAGGCTAAAACTGCGAAAGCCTCAGAGGTATTATCTCACTGTGTCAAGCCTCGGCTCCACCTTGTCAAGTCTGATGCAGCCTCTGCGGTACTCTGTACTACCATGTCAAGGCCCAACCACATCATGTCAAGCTTCAGTCAGGCCGGGTCACCACTACTCAAACCACGACAAGTTCTCCCCAACATCTTCGCAGCTTCCGTACTAATCCAGTGTGGCCCTTATGCCACGTCAAGGCCCACTTGCACGCCGCACTAGGTGAAGCCTGCACAACCACTTCTGAAGGTATTCGCACCTTTTGTCGCGTCGGTCCACCCCCGCAAGCCCCAAACTCATAGGCAACGTCATACCCGAGTTTCTCCTTATTAGAGCACTTCTTTCGGATTTTCAGTGCATCACAGAACATCATTCCCGAGTTCGAAATTCGCAGAGCCTCTCACATGGCGTCGAGCGCCCTCGTTTATCGAAAGCGAGTACATTGGTTCGAGCTTCAACGTCATCGGAATAGAAGAGAGGTAGGGCGGATGGACACCGGGTCCTTCAAGACAGAGGACTCCCTAGCTAGATCTGCTTGTCCACTGGGGCCCTACGCTGCACGCACTCTCCCGGGGCTCAAGTCACTGGACATTTTGCTTTGCATCTTCCTGTTTCTCTCCCTGCTCAAGATTGTGAACGAGGCAACACTGGAGATCCGACTCCCAGCGTGCAGAAGAGGAGCGCGACATCCAATTTAACCGGGATGGCGTTCTTATTCGTTCTCGACTGAATACTGATCCCTTTGTCTCATCCCGTTCAGGTCGCTGCCAGAGGCATCTTTGATGCTCCACAGCAGTTGCTGTCCCTACTTCGTTAACTCCGGTATCTCCTTCCACTTCTGCAGCCCATAACTTCTATTTCGGACATGGATCTCAAGTCCAACTACTCAACAACTGGTATACCACATTTTGTTCAATCCCTATCACCACGGCTAGGCAGTAACTTGATACTTGCCTGCACAACAGCTTTCAACGACTGAGGAGGCATTTTCTCGGGCACCGTTGTCAATCTTCGAACGCACTATTTCTCTAAAGGCCACTTGAATACCGCTTTGTCCTACAGTGAAAGTTGTCGTGGTACGCCATGTTCATTTTTGTTCACCAACGAAATGCAATGGTGAAAATGTCATGTATCTCCAGCACCTTTTATAATCTACACTGTTGCGCACAAAACGATGTGACGACCGATGTCAGTACATAATTAGCATCCGATCACGTATTCAGCCCTATCCCAAATAATACACACAATTACAGATTAAGTAGAGGAGAAATATGTTTTAGATCATAAAATGTCAGCAGTATTCCACTGGTTGGAATTTGAGGCTGAAGGCCAGTCGGCATGCTCGAAATCTGGACTACCACCCATGGGACAGTTTTCGGTAGTGGAGATTGATGGTTTATCTGCAAAAGTGATGGCTCGCACAGGGGAGACAAGAGAGCTTGTCGTGCCAGATCGCGCACGGCTGCTCAACCCAACGCGCGCTGCGGAGGGAATAGAGGGCGATCGCCATCGGCTGAGAGCGATCACTTCTCCTGAGAGTGTTGATATGACAGGATTACATGTAGACATGATAACACTTTCCGCTTGCGAGTGAAAGTGATCAGGTCTATGATACACTTCCTTCTTGAGGTTTAGAGTGATCCTTGACATCATTGTGACCTGTTGACCGGAAGTGGTCAGGCTATGCCAAATACACACATTGATGTGTGCTCACGGTGAGGCTGCAATGGAACAATGTCAGCCAATCATTGTTACTCTTGGTTTACAATGAAGACTCACATAAGCTCGAGCCTGTGCACATTGTATTGTAAGCAAACAAAATCTGAGCAAATACGAAGATGTGCGTACTGTGCGGCGATATTTTTCAGCCCCTCGCGAGCTCTAATGATCATGATTGTCAACACCAGATTTACGGTGCAGATGACGCTGTATGCTTGGTGAGCTCTGCTACCCGGAGAGTTTAGCTCGCGCACCTGTAATATAGTAACCCGTCTGCGAAGAGAGTACGAATAATATGGCTCGGTTCTTTATTGCGGATCGCAGGAAGTGTGCGGTTCAGCGTTAACCCAAAGACATACGTGTCGTAAATGAGAGGCAACCAAGCTGAAGCCGAAGCAATACTGCCGCTGGAAAGTGTTTCAGAACCCCAATATGCATATCAGTCATATATAAGAACACACGAATTGAACACCATAGTGCAAGCTGTGAAAACATGAATAAGGTTGTCGTGTGCGAAAAATGAGTATCTCACAACAGGCTATACTGTCAGATTGAAGCTTAAATAAGTGTGATTAGACACGAAGTGTGATGCAAAAAGTGTCTAGTTTGCTGATGTGTGTAGCTTGATGCTTCAAAGCTATAGCTTGATGCTTCAAAGAAGCACCTTGATGCTTCAAAGAAGCACCTTGATGCTTCAAAGAAGCACCTTGATGCTTCAAAACTTCGTGTGTCTGCCATGATGCTTAAAGGCTTCCCACGATGCATAAAATCTTAGACGCACCTCATTTGGCAGGCTAGATCCCTTTGTGCATTTGGTTCCTCCTTCGCTGGCCTTCCCCAGGGCTTCCCACGATGCATAAAACCCTAGACGCACCTCGTTTGGCAGGCTAGATCCCTTTGTGCGTTTGGCTGGCCTTCCCCAGGGCTTCCCACGATGCATAAAACCTTAGACGCACCTTGTTTGGCAGGCTAGATCCCTTTGTGCGTTTGTTTCCTCCTTGGCTGCTGTTTCCCTCCCCTTCCTGGCATCTCCCCTCGGTGCCTCTTGGGTTCTTGTCTTCATTTCCCAGCTTCTCGTCTGTTTTTGTGCTTGTGGGTTGCCATATCGGCTCTGTTCTCGACCCAGCTGTTAGTTGTTATGTTCCTTGATGTACATTTTGATATTATACATCATATAAGCATGTTTCTCCTTGATGCGAAGAAGTTAGGGCCATTTCTCCCGCAAGTTCTTGATTTGATGTGATCGAGATCGAGATTTGAGCAAGAAATTTCACTAAGTCCAGCAACTTGTATGTGCACCTATTTTTTCAACAAGTCCAGTACCTTTTATGCGCACCTATTTTCGCTAATGATATAAACAAGTGCACTGAGACGAAAGCTGTATATACTAGTGACAAGAAATTAACATGTATTGAGTAGTGAAGACGGTTTTAAATACATGCTTGCAGGATTAACAGTATTAGATTATGTACGGAGTCTCGTACTATGTAGGCGCAACACAAAAAACACCAAGAAACAACATTCAGTGACCAACTGATTCAAAGCGACGCCATGACTCAGGTAGATTTGCGTTTCCTTGTGATTAAATGAGCATAATACAATGAATCTAATATTGACACCTACTTCTTTTGAGGGACGCTCTCGTTTTCGCCCATGTGAGGTCTCTTCATGGTTGCACCTATCATATTTGCCTGGGCCATACGAGTTGACTCTTGACGGACCCGCGTCGTCTTGCGTAGAGGCGCCGTTATGGTATCATCCGAGGTAGAAAGCTCAGTAGAAGGCTGAACTGCCACTCGACGCGGATGCTTCTCTTTGCTCACTCTACTATTCTTAGCACGATTCTCACCAGCCGAAGTAGCGCACACGCGCTCGTCTACCTCGTCCACTCCAGCTTGTACTTGTTCCAGGGCAGCGGACGCCAAAGTAGCACACACGCGCTCGTCCACTCCAGCTTGTACTTGCCTGGGTTGTTCCAGGGCAGCGGACGTCGTAGGATTCAAGGCAGAATTGTCGGCCTGGGGAGCGTGAGCAGTCACATTGTGAAGGGCTGGTTGTTGCAGAGAAGTATCCGTGTAAGAAGGATTTAGCGCTGTGGTACTAGGGAAGTTGATGGGGTTCGAAACGATGTGAGGTTGGACGACGTGAGGTTGGTTTGAAACGATGTGAGGTTGGCCTCCATGTGCACCGTCCAAGGAAGGGGGAGAATAGAAGTTGAAGTTATAGGGAAGTACGTCGGATTGATTCAAGGGGGCCATATGAAGCGGTGGCATCGAGTTCCAGTACCCCTCGTTCCATGATGTGATAGGTGAGAGAGATGGCGAAGGAAGCGCTAATGTGGAATTGGATGGGAATGATCCCCCTGGCAGTGTCGGCGTTTGAAGGACAGGCGATAGCGTCAACTGGGGGAGAGTCCCAGAATTCTCACCAGAGAAAGAATACATGCCATTGTTGAATGACGGAAACTCGGGTCCTTGTGAGTTGAGTTGAGGTTGAGGGATGATAGGAGGACCTGTGACTGCCACTCCACTGGATCCACCAGCGGATCCTGGACCTGCGACAACGTGCGATGCGAATGATTGTGTTGAATCCGATGTGAACGGCACGTGCGATTGTGCGCTCTCTGACGTTGTTGGCGCTGCATCTTCCAATGAGGTGTTCTCATCTTGCACCACTGGAGGGACGTAGTCTAGAGCACGCCTTTTCCTGTCATCCTCGCCTGTAGTCCCATTAGTGAATGAATTTAAATAAAAAAGAAACACGTACTGAATACTGTCGCAAGATAACCCAGATAAGGGTTTAGATGTTTCTCTGTAAAATTCGGTGTTGCCTGCTTCCATGTAAGACCGGATTCGTTGACACCTGTATGATAGCTGGGGAGCTAATATTAGAGGGCAACGAGGGTCAAAAAGCACAAATTCTCATACCTCGATACATTGAGCATACCACCAAGGCGAGGGTCTGGGCCTCCGCCAAAAACCGTCCACTCCCAGCCAGTAAGTTGCCTCACCGCATCCAAAAATTGAGAGATTGGACTGATACACTCTTCTAACGCCCTAACAATCATAGATGTGAGTGAGAGATGAAAACTTCAAGGATTTACTTACTTCGCGTACTGTGCATTGGTAGGTTGTTCAGTTGCTCGTGCCCCTGGCAACATCGCCGAGATCTTGGCATTCTGCTCCTCAGCAGCCTTCGTCTTACATAAGGACTTGACTTCAGACGAAGCAGCCTCATATGCAGCCTTGGTCGTCTCCCGCACTGCCAGTAGTTTTTCGTTTTTCGTTACCAGCAGCCCAGACTCAATCTTCTCCTGGATCTTTGCCCGTATGTCGGTGTCATAGTTCATTTTGGAGAATATTTTGACTTCCGTATGAACTCGCGTTCCTTTCGCTTTGTTGCCAAGCATCTTGTTGATTGATTTTGTCATCAAATTGAGGGTCGATCGACCGCTTTTGTGGGATCTATAATTGAACCAGTTTTTAATTTGCTATTGACACTGTGAGCATGTTGCGTCATGACATGACAAGATGTAGAAACCTGTCGGCGCCTAGCCACCGCCTCTCCCAGCAACTCTTTCTCTACCTCAGTCAGGTGCGGATGTTTAGACTTGTCTGGGTATTGCACGTCGATTTCAGGCCATTGTTTCAAGAACTCAAGGCTAACAGTATCCCAAAAGGATGTCAAAGTTCCTTGAAGCTGTTGCTTCAAGAACTCGCTGAATTGCGACTCCAAGTAGGCCTTTTGTTCTCTGTTTGTCCATTGAGCTCCGACCATCTTAAACTAACCCCACAATTAGTGACAGCATCTCCTCAGGGTATTTCATCACTGCTTACCCCTTTTCGATCTCGGCGGTTCGGCAAATTCGGTGTGAGGCTTTAAGGTGCTGTCATCGGTGAGTCTCTCGTCAGGTATTTCGTCACCGCTTACCTTTTTTGCAAATCGGGTGTGAGGCTTTAAGGTGCTGTAATCGATATTAGCATATCTCCAGATCTCGGCCATCGTCACTGACCTGTTTTTCAGTTTGCTTTGCTGGAGTTCTGTATGCTGCCTGTCGGATTTTTTCCAGTAAACAAACTACAGTCCAGGATGAAAATAAGGTTCAGCCTCCTCGAGCATCCAATCATATCCTTGCCTTCCTACGGCACATTAGATCGGAGTTAAGTTTCGATCGATAAAATTGTTCTCACTCTCATTTCGCCTGGTTCATTTTGAAATGTGCAATTCCAAGAATAACAACAACACTTGCCATCCGTTGACTGCGGAACCCCCAAAATTCACTATAAACGAACTAGCAGCAGCTCTACAGCTCATTAGAGACCAGGAAGGTGAGCGGATTTATCGATTTCTCTGTCACAATAGCACCATCTTACCTAACACACAGAAATTTTCAAAGTTCTTGAAGGGACTTCAACTAGGGATCTTCCTTCGCTTGACTTGACGCTTGACGACTCAGAGCGCCCTTCTTGTATCACCTGCGGTGTCAAGACCCCCGCGGAAGAAGACACAAAACCGGCAAAACCCATTATCAGCGCTGGTATGATATTTGTTACAACTGTTGCTCAAACCAAATTTAATGTAGTTTCAGATGTTCTCATAGCGCTTCTGGCAAATGATGGGATGTCGCCTAGCACTGCCATAGTATTAGAGTGATTTCTTGTTTCTTGTATCCGCATCATCGTTCTTGTACCATGTAGCCGCATCATCATTCTTGTATCTTGTAGCCGCATCATTTTCTTGCAATAAATACCATCATTACTGCTGTAATGCACTCAGCCGATGGTGACATCAAGCAACCGCAATGACCACAAGTGCATGTGTGATTGGATTGAACAGATACTAAGAGGAGCTGGCTAACTGTGCTATTCAAAATTTGTTGAGTAAATGTTCGGTTTCATGGGTCTCGAGGTGCTCGTGTGCTGACGATGGATACTATATGTATGATAAGAGGAACTGCCATAGGCTACGTGTGTTATTCAAATTTGTTGTTGAGTAAATGTTCGGTTTCATGTGTCCCGAAGTGCTCGTGCGCTGATGCTTTTAGCCTTAAGCTTGAGTTAGTAGTACTACGGTTCAAGGAAGTCTCACGCCTGGCCATACACCTTCATCGACCACAAGTACTGTTACTACACTCTTCTTTGGATATCCTTGCTTTGCTTGACTTGATGCCACCCAAGTATAAGAACGAGCAACAACGTCGCGAGGCTCGACTGACATCCAAGCGCAGATGTTATGAAAGGTAAGCCTCCGAGTTCAGATGTCAGAGCGTGTAGATTACAATTGATTGTACTTCATGTAGGCACAAGCTCGATGAGCGCTTAAAGTCTAGGACTCGTTGGCGCAAGCATCTTGGAGCCACTGTGGTATGTCTCATACTATCAATCATACACTTTACACTAATTAGATAAACTACGAGACCAGGCTACACAAAGTTTTCTAGCGCGACTAGACTCGATATGGCTCAACCTTGGCTATCACGCAGGCCTTTCTCAATACACAGTTCTCAAGTCACAGAGCCTCATGCTTGTCCGTGAGGTGACTGATGAAGGTTGGCAGGTTGTAAGACCGAATTATGAACACATAGTAGCGGACGCGCAAGAACTTCTTTCAGAAGCCAGGGAGGTACTTTTAGGTGCATTGCATGCAGAGGGTGCATGCACAGACCATCTTATCTCAGGGTCCGCAGCCGCTGTTGATGCAGTAGAGCTGCACTGTGATGCATGGGATGAAGCACTCTCACTAATGGATGATAGCGCAGATACATACTTTGATGCTCTCATGTCTGATCAGTTGGTATGGCAGAGGACATCAAAATCACATTGACGGACATTAGCGTCTCTGTAACTACTCTTAGGTTTATCATAATGTTGAGTTTTTGGGCACCGCATAGCATCTGCCACATCCTGCGCTATTACACACTGCGCTATTACACAGCACCCATAAACGTTGCCTCCACACCCAACCATCATGGTCAGCAAAAAATGACGTGCATTGGACAAGCTTAAGCAAGATTGGTATATACTGAATAGACAGCACCAGCAAGCCAAAAGGCGTGTAGCTGAGGAGCACACACTTTACCACAAACATTCCTGCTTCACTCGTACATCTTCCGGCAACATAACCTCTGAAACGGAATTCTTTGTAGCTGAACATCTGCCATCTTCAGTCGCCTCACACCCTGCCTCACACCCACCATCGGGCGCTGATACAACTATGGAAGATTTCGGCTTCGATTCGTATGGTCACACCGACATCGACTCACTCGTAGACTATGACACGGTGGATCCTGCATATGAGAATTTTTTGAAGGAGTCTACTGTTGGGCCAAAGAAACGTCTCAGGCCAACCGGTGTATGATATATTTTAATCGTATGATATCTTAAGTTAACTTAAACTGAACAGGACCGCACAATGGCTCTTTGGCTTGACGAACGCGAGAAATATCTTCTGGAGCTTATCAGACTCGAAGGTCGTGGGGACTACGCTTCTAGGGAAACTTGCCAAGGGCACAGTGAATGCACGTCTGAGCCTGCGTATCGCTGCCGGGACTGTTTTGGGACAGAGCTCTACTGCCAAGCGTGTATCATAAACAGGCACCGTGAAAACCCTTTGCACAAGATTGAGGTACGTACCCTAGTTTATACGTTTGTAGTTGTTGCATGTTGATCACCCCTTCAGTTCTGGAACGGTTGCTTCTTCGAGGACACCACACTAAAGTGTCTCGGACTCCGGATCCAGCTTGGCCACCCCATTGGGGAACGATGCTTCAATCATTCGCGGGCCTATGACGATGATTTTGTCATTCTTGACACTAACGGCATCCATGAACTTGCCTTGGATTTTTGTTCATGTGAGAGTGCGCTAAGTCACGTCAAACAACTCCTGCGAGCTCGCTGGTATCCTGCGACCAGCGCCGATCCAAAATCAGCAGCAACATTCCGTCTTCTCGAGCATTTCCACATGCTTACTTTTGAGTCTAAAGCATCTGCCTTCGAATACTGGCAAACCCTTGCGCGTCTTACTGATAATACAGGCATCAAGCCATGCAAGGTAATTCTAGCGTGTCTCAATCCAAGCGTGTTTTGCTGACTACCGATTCCTTAGGATCGTTACGACAGTCTCTTGCGCATGATCAAGCAATGGCGTAACCTCAAGCTCTTGAAGCGGTTCGGCCGAGGTCACGATCCGTCTGGCATCGATGCGACCAAACAGGGGTCATGTGCCGTTGTTTGCCCTGCATGCCCCCACCCAGGCAAGAACCTACCAGAAGACTGGAAAGCAGCGCTTCCGGACAAACGGTATGTATTCACATCCTTACTTGATTAACTGAGACTTATGCCTGCAGGTGGCTGTATGCACAATTTCTGGCCATTGACGCGAATTTCCGCCTGGCACGCAAGAACGTTTCTTCGGACAGGATCGACCCTGGTTTGAGTAGGGGATGGGCTTATTTCGTCGAGGAGACTGGGTTCAAAGAATTTCTAACTGATGCCGGAACGGTCGCACAAGAGGTATGTTAGCGTTATTGTTCCAATACAATCACTCAAACATCCGGTTTAGAAAAGCAAGTGTGCTAGTCACAGTGCTGTGAATCTCGCTGAAACGAAGACTGCATGAGGGTTGGCTGCAACTGGAGCCGGGACCGTGGATTGCTCGCGTCACAACTTTAAGCGGCCATCTGGAGTAGGTGACCTTCAGAGGGGCGAAAAGTATGTATATGTATTCGATGATGTATAATGATTCCCGCTGATCCTTTGAAACAGGTATATCAATATGGATTACCTATTTTTCTCGACCGCGCAACATTCTGAAGACATCGTTGTATTAAACATCTCCTACGACATCGCTTGTCAGTGGAGCAAAAACTTATGGGGCCGGATGTCGAGATACCCATCACGCATGCACTTTGCGCGTGACGGTAAAGTCATGACCTTTCTTGTTCCAAAGTTCCACTTGCCCGCCCACATCACTGCATGTCAAATAACATTTTCACACAATTTCATCAAGGGAATGGGGCGCACGGATGGTGAGGCCCCAGAACGGGGTTGGGCCAATATCAACCCTGTGGCCACGAGTACACGAGAGATGGGACCTGGGGCTCGTCGAGATACACTGGACGATCACTTCGGCGACTTCAATTGGAAGAAAGTTACGAACTTCGGTACGTGTTGTTTGCTTCAGCACACCCAATGTAATTAACCAAGAAAATCCTTAGGTGTCAGTTTACTGAGCAAAATGAAGACAGCGATCCCTGAACGAGACCGACACCAACAAGATTTTGACGACTTTCACCTTACGATCATAGGGGAACGACCGGGCGAGGTAACACAGTGGAACGAAGCTATCGAAAAATGGGAGGCCAACACTTCCAACAAAAACCCCTTCGAGACAACGACCATCAGTAAGTATCATGCACGCTAGGCTATTACATGCACTGATTGTATATAGCCTTGACGCAGGCTGCCGTGCGCCTTAGACTCTCTCAAAAGGAAGCCGAAGACCTCGAAAGAGGTTTCAACAATTCATTGCACACCGAGATATCACCTAGCGTACTCGTTTCATCGGGAATCGAGCTCGAGGAACAACAGTAAGGTTTTCAAAGTATTTTAATTAGTAGTTTCTAATAAGATGATCTACAGATTTCGCCTGCAGCAAGATTACAACGCTCTGAGTGGCCATCCGACAGACTTGCAGCTGACGAAGCTGCAAGAGCGTTCGAATGCACTGCTGCGCAAGATCGAGCAGTGGTGCAAGGTCCAACTGCTCTACATGCCTGCCGTCGGCCGACTGCGTGCATTGGCGGATGCACAATCAACTCGCGAGGAGAAGGCCTACGATGTCAAACTTTGGCTACCATCGAAGCTGAAGGAGGCAGCTGAGATGTCGTGTGACGAGCAGCTTTGTGCATTTGAATGGGAGCTGCGGTGTGCACAGGCACACGAGGCTCTCGATGACGTTCGCCGGCAACTTCGTCTTCGCGCACACCTCTACAAATTCAAAGATGCCTACATACGCGGGCAACGGGCCAATACCAGAGCATCCGCTGTGCTCGGAAAAGTGGAGCAGACCATTAGGACAGCTGCTGCTCGGTATCGCAGGGCTTGGGCAGCAGTCAAGACACTGTCAGGAGTCCTGGACAAACCTAATTGGGAGGTAGAATTGCCTGAGTTGCTGGCGGCTGATGTTCGCGGGATGTCAGAGGGAGATATTGGCCAGTCCGAAGGTAACCGCACACTTTCGTGGATCTGGAAGGCTCGTGGGGTGGCTGCAATGGGAGAAGATGGTGAGGCTGTTTTATCAGAAGGTACGCATTGGCATTATTGATTGTACGGAGGAGCTGTCCTGACGCACCAGGCAGCATTGCGTATTGAATGGTGCAAATCGAGAGCGCGCGCCAATCGTTGGGCCGAAGAAGTCGAGTTGCTGCAAGAGGAGATGCGGCGTGTAGCCAGCTTTCTTTCGTGGCACGCAGGATGGTGGGAGGAGCAAGCAAATCGCAGGACTGTCCTACCTGCACCTGAACAGGAAGGGATCCAGGGATATGCGAAACGCCAGGCCGCTCTTCGAAGGGCTATGCGGGACCGATTCGAGAAGATGTGGAGTGTCGTTCCGGCTCTTCTCCAGCCCATGTTGCCTGCAATATCTCTGCCGGTGTCGTAGTGCAGCTTTTGTTTTTCTGTTCATAGCGCGTGTTGACTGAATATGGAAATAAACCTTTGTTCCTATTGATCGGGGTAGCGCCTTCCTGAGGGAGAAGCATCAACGATGGACGGGACTTGATGCTTCATCAATGAGGGACCATCAACGAGGAACCATCAACAAGGGACCGTCAACAAGGGACCATCAGATGTCTCTACAGCGAGGGAGAAGCATCAATGAGGGGCGGGAGCCTTGTCTCTAGGTTTATGCTTCATCGACGAGGTGCGGGAACCTTGTCTCTAGGTTGATGCTTCAAGGTAGGAGGGATTAGTAGGGTGGGCAGTGTCTCTAACTTGATGCTTCAAGGGGCGGGAGCCTTGTCTCTAGGCTTATGCTTCATCGACGAGGCGCGGGAACTTTGTCTCTAGGTTGATGCTTCAAGGTAGGAGGGATTAGTAGGGTGGGCAGTGTCTCTAACTTGATGCTTCATGCTCGAAGGTTTAGAGTCGTTTTTGCATCAAGGTTGGTGTCTAATCTGATATATTTAAGCTTGAATACTACAGGTACAGGTGCTCACAATGAATGTTGCTTGCATGAATAACGGCTGGAAGCTTTGTCATAAATTCATACATGGCGTGGCGAAGGTGAAAACATACGTCCACCACTACTCAATAGCCACGCAGTCACTGCAATCCAGACTAGCAGTAAAAATACCGCCAGCACAATGAAAACCCGTTGATTTTTATACATTGCAATGACCCTGTATACTTTGTCAGCAGCAGATACTTTCTGAGAAGGAAATAGTAAATTTCACCGCATCAACATCATTAGCCCGACTATCTCAATCCCTATAGCTGTCATGGCCCCTTCATATCGAACAAAATGCTGGCAACTTGAAAAATGTCAACTTGGTCCAGAAATGCAATGTAATGCTGACCTCTGCAGTCAAATTCGTAAGATTCATCACTGGCAGCGGGTATGAAACGTCGAAACTCACTGTGTCGCTCCATGAAGGGAGGTTGTATGCTAGTAGTAGAGGTCACGATAAAATTGTAAGACAAAAGTGATGTACTCACCAACAAGATTAATGATAAAGCCGAGAGGAGTAAGATATCGATTCTGGGACATAGACCCGCACGTATGAGGTTTTGACTCGCAGATATTGCCAATCATATACATACCAGTAGAAACAAGTATACAACTAAGCAGATTCAGATATTAATGCATATTCACATCGGTGACGCCACTCACGGATCCCCTTACGGCCTTTCCAGATGACTTCGATCTGAGTACTATGTTGAGTTTCACCGATTTTGGTGCAATTGTCAATGTCGCACCTCATCTCCGCTGGTGACGAGGTGGTCCCAAACCAATATGGTGAAACCTACGAACCCAACATACTAAATCATAGGTCATGTATGTCAGCCACTGCAACAGTAGACCATGAAGAACCACGTACAATCGTTTGGCGCCTGAAAAAACGGGCATCAAGTATGCAAAGACGAACAATAGCCAACCATGACTCACGTTTCTGTACGTTCCTGACCGATTATCTCCATCGTTCCCTCCACTAGTGAGTGCGCCATCTATCTATGAAAACAAGATGAGTAAGGTAGTGTGCTTCAGGGAAGGTTTTAGAATTGTCAATACCGAAAGGTTATCTGAATTGAATTGTGGAGAACCGTGACAAAGAACACGTTAAAATGAACGCATTTTATAATACGGGGCAGCACTGGCATGGGCGTTTATGAAGTACTCGTGAACCTAATTGTTGTTGCCCCCGGATCCACGCAAGTGAGGTCGAAATGAGACGCTGCCATAGCCCATCATGGCCCAGCCCTCCCCACGACCATCAGGCCACATGACAAGTGCCCGCACAGATTGAGTCTAATAATGCTATCAAACTGGTTCGTATTCAGTATTCAATAATCGGTTTAACATCTGACGTTAACTCGCAGCGTTAAACTGGCAAATTTGTGATTCAGAAGCACGCACGTAGTCGTACACTGCCACTGAATGCATTTTAAATTCTACGCATGCATCGATGCGATGTTTCTGAGATACAAACGAACATGGCAATGGCGAGCGTCTGCCTTGACTGCGCGAACGCCGGGATGGGACAGCTGACCTATCCAAGCGTGCCTTGTAATATTGGGACAATATTTGGGTACTAGAGTACTACATTGCAGGGCGTGACTTATTTTGACGCGCTTGCAAGCACAAGTCCACACCTGTTATGTCTTTGGCACAGGACTCGGAAGAAAGCGGAGGGCTTCGCACTCCTTTGGGGTGCCCGTGTCACGTAGTGTTGTGGCTAGAACTGGTAGAACTTGGCAGAACCATGTTCTTCCAGTATGGCAGTTGGCAGAATTAACGAAAGATTTTGACGGCACTTCAAGTGTGCTATACGTTGGTGTGTGACCACGTGCACGAGATAGTTGGTCATTTTGGTCAATGTCAATATTCTAGTCTACCATTCCTGCCGGCATTAATCCCACACAGCAGTTCGCAAGGCCAAATGCTCTCCCTTCTCACGAAATTAGCCTTGAGCTGTATCAACATCACCGCCCGGATCTCTCGAAACATCAAAGATGACAAACTACCAAGGTTCCAGTGTGGTGGACACTGTCTAGAAAACATGATAACCAAGAAGCTGCCCATGATGTCGACGAATGCCAGTAATTTGTCAAGTCGGCTTGTCATCGATTGATCGGCCATCCTGATAGCGGTGTTCACAGTGCCTGCACGGACCTTGCCGAGTCTCGAATATCGTCCGTTGATGCAGGCATAACATTAGTTGTAATTCCACCAACATCAGTTAAACTGCAGGGTAGAAATAGGATGAACCTACTTCCGACAAGTGAATTAACAGGATATCATCCGAACTTAGACATTGTAGGGAGAGTTCTGCTACATTCTGCCCGGGAGGCTGCTTGGCAGTACTAGTGCCAGTTCTGCCCACAATGTTACCAATATGTAGCCCCTTGTTTTTTTTTTTGACACTTGTATTCATATTGAGTTTGTTTTTCGTCAATCATTCAACTGTGGGTGAAATTTAGTAACGATTGGCCGTGCAGTTTAGCATGTGAAACGCACAATCGATCCATTCAGGCGATGATACTATCCCCCTTCTAGTTCCATGATGACTGGAGACTGGAGTTCCTGCATCCACGTCCCTTCACAGCTTCTAAAAACATTAATCTAACTTGCCAAGTCTATGCATGACTCACCCGAGGTTCACCTTCGAATTCATCCATGTGACACGTACTACTCGAAGCCATCCATCCCAACCAAATTTTCTGGGCAGATCAGTTGCCAAACGTCCCAATATTAATTGTTTGATGAGTTAGTTATTACTACTGCTCAGCGTAAGCAGCCTGAGTGTGCACTATGGGGCATCAAAACATCGAGATTACGCCTAAATCTAGCCTGCTGGAGTCGATAGATGCTCTCTCAGCGAGAGATGTCCCCAAATATATGCAGAGTAGATGTACCTAACTGCTTTGACTTCCAGATCCTCTAGCGCTTGAGTCTGGCGTTCACATGAGACCTGGTGAGACAAATTAGATACCATATTCAAGTTTTCTATACAGGATCATGATGGAAGGCGTAAAGCCACACGTCTCTCATAGTGACATGAACAGGACATATTTGTGATTAACAGCCTTCAAGTTGAAATGCCACTGACCTTTCAGGCCTGGTATGTGTGACCATTTGTGAACTTTGAACGGTGGCGCACATACCTTGAAGTGACAAATGACACAATATCTGGCAACCAAGAAACTCTTGACAAGTAACAAGGGATGGTAGACTGTATTATGGCTAAATCCAGCAGGTTGACGGAGTCAGGTAGTGGCTTTGTTGATGCCAAAGCGCACAGCTATAGAATTCTATTGTCTGGTGTGGGTTTATATGTGGCCTTTGAGGTCATGTCCTGGCTATTTTCGGAAGTCTAAGTATTGTTTCAAAACGAGCCGCAAGTACTGACTCGGCCGAGAATACCTCAAAGGCGAGTATACCTCGCTGTCCTGAGGCATTTCAATCAAAGAGGTTGACCATGCCAGGAACCTTACTGTTCACCTACACGTCAGCGCATTGGCTGTGGTTTAAGCGTACGTGGTGTTGGGATCCAGGAAACCTGTGCTTCAGAAATACCCACCCGCATAGACCATCCGGCTTTGGATACCTCATTTGCCTGAATGTGTTCTCATTCAGTGCATTCTCATGGCGGGTCCGCACACAAAAGAATATCAATGATCGATTGCATCAGGTGCGATGGTGTGATGACAGTAGATATATAGGACATGTCGCACCTCTATTCTGAGTCGATACATGTGTCACAACTCAACAAGCAAATAAATGTGATGAGCAGAGACTAGGACTTAAACATCTAAGATAATCACAAGAAGAGGAATAGAGCAAGTATGCCTTGAGTCGATTCAAGTAATGAATACACAAGAGGTTTGAACTGAAGAACTACTGACTACAATCGACTAACTATATACACTAATTGAAACTGAGATCAAAACTGAGTTCTAACTACTAGCCAATTATTAAATAAAAAAGAGAATCGTATGATGTACCTGAGACCAATAATAGTAATGATGTCATAGAATGTTCTGGATCATGTCACGTGATGTTATCTTATCTTATCTAAGGACAATCATAGAACGTATCTTCATCTTCTGTTATCGGAGTAACTTGTGTAGTGGGCGCTAAAGGAATTGTAAAGGGAGATTTAGGAGATTTAGGAAGCGTTTGTGACAACACGTTAGACCAGTAGCTCCATGACATCAAGACATGGAAAGAATAAATGCATGCAGCCAGTATGAATACTGAATGTGTTCGTAAGTATGGTGTACCACAAACAACTGTCAACTAACTATAAGTTTGGTTGAACGACATGAATCAAGGAATGCAGTGAATCTCACCATCATCTAGAAGTTGATATTTGAGAATGAATCAGCAATAGAGCATGAGAAGAAGAAGGGTGGTTGGTAAGCGTGAAATTGGTGCATTCATTATCACTCGTCTTCGTTTTGTGGCCATCTGAAGATCAAGTAATTAGTACCGCAACGTCCTTTGAGTGTATGATAGGTCCACTCTGGAGGAAGTATGAAGGAAAGCTGTCGGAAGCAATGAAAACTTCAAACCAATCTCAGAAGTATTCGCTGAGTCAGCACATACTCTGCTTCTGCACAATGATGCTGGCAATGACATGATGATTCGTAATGAAGATTATGCTTTCAAATGCGTATGCCTTCATGCTCGAGCTCCTGGTTTCTTCTTTAATCCCTACCACCACAACTAGTCAACAACTTAGTTACCTTTGATTCTTGCTCACACAACAGCTTTCAACAACTGCTGAGGCACCTTCTTATGGTGGATCTTTAGTGATGGTTTGATTTGCCGTTATGCCGTGTGTATTTTTCACAGTCCGCTGTATTTATTGTTGTATATCTTATATTTATCATTGTATATTCTAGCCAATATGTTACAGGTAAGGTAGAGGTCATGCGGATTCTACCCACCTCACGTGATTGTGACTGACCATGACGCTGTGCAGGATAAGTGTGTAAGCATATGCTGAGCAATGCCGAACGTGCATGAGCAAGCATAAGAAAGGTACTGTATGTATCAAGCTCAGAGATAAAATATGTGCTGCCCATTTCTTCAAATGTATAAGTAGTATATCAGTAGTAAGCACCATAATATATTGCTCATTGTATAAGTAGTCAGAACTGATGCTTGCCAAGGGGTGGGTGGTTGTCAGCGCTTCAGCGCTGCTCATCAAACTCCTTCATGATTGAGGTGGGAAGTATGCGGTGTCCACGATATTTCTTTACCGCCCATGCTGCTTGTGTTCCGTCGAGGCCTTTTCAGTAAGCATCAATAAATCTGGCTGATCTGATGGAAAATCTACAATTCCCATCAGAAATCTGATTGATAAGTTATTGATATGAGTCATACCATCGTATTGCCAACATCGGTACTGCATCTAGTGAGTCAATGACATTCTTTTCAAGGGCAGCAGTTGACGATGAACTATCCTTCATGCAGTATATCCGCTTTGCAAAACCCCAGCACTGCTCAATGAAATTGAGCTCACAATGGAATTTCGGTAAGAAAATCACATCGAAGTCTTGTGCACAGCACGAGGCTTCAAGTACTGACTCTACATTAGCAAAATCAGGCTGACTGTACATTATCTGACGGCAGCAACAGTCATCCTTCCCATCTCCTGGACATTTAAAGTCCTTGCATTGGGCTTTAAGATTAGGTGCGTTTGTATACCCACGTTCAACGAGAATCTGTGACATCCCTTTGAACCACCCAGATTTATCATTCGGACCCTCGGGGAAATAAAGGGACTGTGGATCCCCGTTCAGAAGTCATCCATCTCCCATGCAAATTTTCCCCTTGAGGGGCTTCCCATCAGGACCGTTTGTTGAGACAGAGACCCCCCATGTAGATGATGGCCATTTGGGCATTGTACGAGCAGACAAGGCATCATCTGCCCTCTTCAGGTGTGTGCACGCATTGTTGAAAATGAGAACATGATCCTCATCAGGATAATCTTTCTCCAGGATACTCATTGCCTTTGCAGCATGGGCAGTTATATCCTGGTTGGTAAAGTAGCCGTCTCGAGCCTTCCCTGCCCTAAATAGTACCTGCCACTCTCACTTCCATCTTTCGAATGCAGAAATCTGTAATCTGCAGAAACGAAGTCTGCCACCATCAAGGAAGTGCCCTCCCCTTTTGGCTGTGGCACTGCACCCTTGGAATCATGAACCCAGCACTGCTTCCTTCTGTCATTTGCATAGAATGTCAACTTGTCATGAAACCATACCACCACTTGGCAACCAGAAGCTGCTGCTGCTGTACTAACCTCCTCAACCTCCTCAACAGTAACATCATCCTGCTTCCACTTCTGCATTCGTGGCTGATAACGAATCCACGCTGGGAGGAAAATATTTTGGTGGTAATGAACAACATCTTGACATTCGTGGCCATCAACATATTGCCCTTTCGGATCCTTTGTCCAGCAGTACCCGAGTTTCTTCATCCACCACTGAGCTGTCATGAGTGAGATCCCTTTTTTGAAGCCATGTAAAGCCTGATTCTCTGCAACATTAGAATAATCAACAATGTCCTGGGCACAAACATATTTGCCGCAGCTTTGAAGATGATCCTTTACAGCTGATGCTAAACCCTCATCGTCGATCCACGAGAGTTTGCAAGGTGCGTCACAGATTGGTAATGCTTCTCGGTTGCTAATATACACCTTTGACCAGTGCAGAAGATGGCGAGACATATAGTCTCCCTTGGTACTCTTTCCTCCTCATGCATCTTGTGCAGCTCTATCAGTGGCAAGTTGCCAGTGTCCCCCAACAGGATTCGCTGCACGAGTTCTCCCATCCTTGCCAACATCTACATATAACCATAGAAAGTTTTTCATGTGCACCAGCCATTCTTTCAGCACAGGGGGCAATTTGGGGTCTTTGTACCCGGCTTTATCTATTCGTGGTGGCTTGAGCAGTTGTTGCAAGCTGTCAAGAGCTTTGCGAGCTTCCTTGATGGTAGGTGGCTTTCTCAACTCAAAACTATAATCGTGCTTCTCGCCATCTTCACTAGCACCATCCATTTTGTCATCATCGATGAAATCATCAACTATCTTGTGGGCACCATAACAGTCATGAGAGATGACTTCTTGTAAGTCTGTAATCTCCTCAAGTATACCAGTCTGAAGATAGTTGTTTTCTTGCCAACACACTCTGCAAATGGCAATCAGGTCATCCTCATCCTCCACTTCCTCGCATTGGACTGTCCTGAAGTGCCCTGAGGTCACATGCTCGAGATTACCAGATGGGGGATGTTGAATGCAGGGCCCAGGGTATGGTGTCATGACATCATCAATATTGATACTAGTTGATATTGTGGCAGCAGAGTCAGAGGCCTGATCATACCAGTATATTGAGATTGTCTAGTCTATTTACAAGGTACATCACTCACATTCTCATCTTTCTCTGTCACAGAACACAGAACTGAAGTATTTTTCCTTTTCTTAGATGCTCGTGCTAGTACCAAATTATCTCTCAAGCATTTCTGCCCCCATGTTTTGTTGCCCATGGTGCGAGGGTAGTATCGGCAACACGGCACGGCACATCAGAGTATCATATACATATGTTAACGTTACACTCCACTAACAGTAGTTTCTAATTTTTCAAATAACAAATGTTCTACTGCATTTCTCTTAATTCTAGTTAACGGAAAATGTCTGCAGTACTATTATCAATATAACTGAGTAGCCGTTTGATGTACAAGGCTCCCAATGAATTGATATTACAATTTTTGTCTTCAGTCACTTTTTCATCACGTTTGTCACGTGAGGTGGGTAGAATCCACACGACCTCTACCTTATTATGCATGACAATCACTGCATGATTGTCGGCAACTCCTAGATCGCTGGATCTCCATCTATGGTACGTGTCTCAGCTGATCACTTCAAAACTGTGGACAAAGTCTCATCCACCACTGGTGATATCATTAAAAACTTGACATACATACTGATGTCTTTCACTCACTAGCCATTACTCCCAATTGCACCAAATTCACAACAATTCCGATATGTCACAGGTGAGTTACATGACGATACTGCGCGATTGTCAGCAACTCCTATCGAACAGATGCCAGGCTTAACTGCACTGGATCCCCATTCATGGTACGTGTCTCAGCTGAAGATTTCAAACCTGCGGATGAAGTCTCGTCTACCTTCAAAAGGTGCTTAACAACTTTCTCTCACTGCTCTTGTTATCATATTGGTTTCTCCAGACAGATGCTGAATGCACTAGCACACAATGGTCGAGTTCCTGAGTAGCGAGTATGCACTTGTACTTCACCCACAACTGATGTATTTAATTCACCAGCTCCTGACGCCCTTATTAGACCAATCATCGAGGATTTTGTCACAAAAGGGTACAGTAACACCAAGCATCAAAGGTTTTCCAAAAAAGATGAACTTGCAGATGCAGACTGTAAAACAGACTGTTACAAACGAGGTCCCTCACCTCCGACTTGTCTATGCTGCAGTTGCCATCCCTGGAGTTCTTTCGGACCACACTGGAGCAGCATACTTGTTAGAAGAAAGAATAAGGGGCAAGTTTATCAAGTACATTAACAATAACTCCGCTACTCCTGCTCGTTATCTATGGGCCAAAGAGGAAAAAATTGGGTTGTTTCTATGCTTTGCTCAACATGTGCAGTACCACCTCACAAATGAAGTCGTTTATCTCTCTGATTTCTGAGGTAATCTCCCGCACATTTGCATTCGTCGCACTCTAGTAACCAACTCTTCAGGTTCCAGAGACCTTCTCACCTATTGTCAAGTTATCACAGGACTGTTATATTTCCCTCATCTTTGGATAATGTTAAGTTGGTCACAGTGACTACATGACTAACTTCAGTGAAGTAAACTGTACTGAGGCATTCTGCACATTCCAAATGAGCCATGATTGCAATGTCTTTTGTCGAGCATTTGGTTTGCAGCCCTTCATCATAGCTAAGCAAGGTTTGTGCAAATTGCTAGTATCCATTCATGAAGTTACTCATATCTCGCCACATGACTAGGCTGTCAGGCAGTATGATATCTGTATATACTACTATTTTGTACATGAATTGAAATGTCTTCATTCTTGAATTCGCAAATGCCCTGTCCAGCACTCAAAGCCTTCCTTACAGTGTCCTCATCATCTATGGTGTTCCTGGTAGTTGTCGCTTTCCACTGTGGGCATTAGCGGTGCACTGAGAGACAATATCAACATCACAAGATGGATGTAGAAAGGTTAGGAAATTTTACATATTTGCCTCAGGTTTCGAAGACGTCCAGGAGGGGAATCTTGCATGGGTGAGGAGCGTGGTCTTGGGGAGCGGAGGAACGAGAAAATATACAAGCCATCATGTTCTTGATTCCAGACCCCTCAGCATGGCACATTGGTGGTAGCAGTGCAATTGTTACATCCAGATAGGGACTTACATCATCAAAGAACCTATTGGTCGGTATTGGAGCGCGTCTTTGACGAGGCTGTGTGCATGGGATTGCTTTCTGCAGAACTGAAGTTAGGGATCATACAAAACAACGGAGATACCTTGAGAATTTTTTATGTGGACTATATGACAGATCAACATGACTCGCCAATGAATTCGAATGTGGTGAGGTCAAAGAACTACGTCATCTCGTCGGCTGAAGTGGTGGTCCTCAGCTGAGAACGTACCATAGATGGGGATCCAGCGATCTAGGAGTTGCCAACAATCACGCAGTGATTGTTGTGTGTAACACCTGTAACATATTGGCTAGAATATACAATGATAAATATAAGATATACAACAATAAATACAGCGGACTGTGAAAAATACACACAGCATAACGGCAAATCGAACCATCACTAAAGATCCACCATACCTTCTCGCCACTTGGGCACAGCTGTTGATCTTTGAATGCACTATTTCTCAACTGTCACTTATATATTGCTTTGTCCTACAATGAAAGTCTTTGTGGTACACCATGCTCATTTCACTTCATCAACAAAACGCAATGATGAAAATATCGTATACCCACACCTCCTTTTATAATTTACACTGTTACACTCACAACGCAGTGATGACCGAGGTCAGTACATTAGCAGTCATTGGGATCATACAATGTCAGTGGTATTTCACATAGGACAGGTTTTGGTAGTGGAGATTGGTGGATTATCTGCAAGGGTGATGGCTCACACAGGGGGTGCAAGAGAATTTGTCGAGCCAGATTGCGCACAACTGATCAACCCAATGCGCACTGTGGAGGGGACAGTGTGTGATCACAATCGGCTGAGAGGGATAACTTCTAAGGGCGTTGACATGACATGATTACATGTAAACATGATGTTTCCTTCTGCTTGCAAGTGAAGGCGACCAGGTCCATGATACGCTTCCTTCCCGAGGTTCAGAGTGATCCTTGACATCATTGTGACCTGTTGACCAGACATGGTCAGCCTATGCCAAATACACACTTTGATTTGTGCTCACGGTGAGACTGTAATGAAATAAAGTTAGCCAATCACTGTTACTTGTGGTTTACAATGAAGACTCACATAAGCTCAAGCCTATGAAGTGTATTGTAAGCAAACAAGATCTGAGCAAACATGAAGATGTGCGTACTGTGCGGCGATATTTTTCAGCCCCTCGTGAGCTCTAATGATCATGATTGTCAATACCAGATTTACAGTGCAGATGATGCTGTATGCTTGGTGAGCTCTGCCATTGGGAGACTGTGGCTCGCGCACCTGTAATACAGTAATCCGCCTGCAAAGAGAGTATGAATCACATAACCCACTTCTTTGTTGCGGATTGTTGAAAACACGCAGTAAAATGTCAATCAAACAACATATGTGTCGTAAAGGAGAGGCAACCAAGCTGAAGCCGAAGCAATACTGCCACTGGAAAGTGTTTCAGAACTCCAATCTGCATATCAGTCATATATAAAGACATACGAATCGAACACCATAGTGTAAGCTGTGAAAATGTGAATAAGATTGACATGTACAAAAAAATGAGCGTCTCACAGTGAACGTTGCCTACATGAATAACGGCTGGGGGCTTTGTCATAAACTCGTACACGGCGTGGTGAAGGTGAAAGCATACATCTACCACTACTCAATAGCCATGCGGTCACTAGAATCCAAGCCAACAGTAAGAACACCGCCAGCAAAATGACAGCCCGTCAATTCTTATACATTGCAATGACCCTGTGTGCTCCATTGTCAGCAGACACATTCTAAGAGGAGAACAAGACTCACCGCAACAGCATCATTAGCCCAACTATTTCAATCCCTATAGCTGTCATGGCCCCTTCGTATCGAACAAAATGCTGGCAACTTGGACAATGTCAACTCAGTCCAGAAGTGCAATGTAAAGCAAACCTCTGCAGTCAAATTCGTAAGATTCATCACTGGCAGTGGGTATAAAACATCGAAACTCACTGTGTCGCTCCATGAAGGGAGGTTGTATGCTAGTAGTAGAGGTCACAGATGAAATTGCAAGCAAAAGCAATGTACTCACCAACCAGATTAATGATAAAGCCGAGAGGAGTAAGATATTGATTCTGGGACATAGACCCACACATGTAAGGTTTTAACTCGCAGATATTGCCAGTCATATGCATACCAGTAGAAATAAGTATACAGCTAAGCAGATTCAAATATTAATGCATATTCACATCGGTGACGCCACTCACAGATACCCTTACAGCCTTTCCAGATGAATTCGACCTGAGTACTATGTTGAGTTTCACCAATTTCTGGTACAATTGTCAATGTTGCATCTCATCTTCGCTGGTGATGAGGTGATCCCAAACCAATATGGTGAAACCTACGAGCCCAGCATACTAGATCATAAGATATGTATATCAGCCACTGCAACAGTAGACTGTGGGGGGCAATGCACAATCGTTTGGCGCCTGAAAAGACAGGCATCAAGTATGTAAAGATGATTGATAGACAAGCACGACCCATGTTTCCTTATGGTCCTGACTGTAGCTGTTCATCTGCATTGTTTCATTGACTGGTGAGTGCGCTGTGAAAGACAACTCTAGTTAGAGTGATAGAAACTATCCCCTAACCAGATATATGTCGAAGCTCTGCCCAGCTGTTACACTTGCAAGCAAGAACATTCGACCTGAGGGGCACGCTGTCTGATATAAGTTTGATAGTCAGTACTAAGCAAGGAAAACAAAATCCTAAGGACGGGGAACAAGTCTGAAGGTAAGGTGTGAAGTCCGAAGTGCAGGAAATCGGGTCTGATGAGTGGCGATGCGGAGATGTAAGGAGTGGGTTGGAGATGGGCTGGAGATGGTAAGGAGCATCAAGGAAATGACAGGTAATGGGTTCAGGTAATGGGTAACGGGTAACGGGTAATGGGTAACGGGTAACGGTGTGAAAGAATAAATTTAGCTAGACTGAATAGACTAGTTCCACTTATCCTTAATTGCAAGGGAAGCTGAAACTTAAGGACTTAGTGACCTATAACGACCTTATGCCAACCCGACAGCAATAGCGCACTGAGTAAGTCTGTAACTAAGTAGCGCGTTGGCGGGCGATTTAGCGAACTGCGGCAGGCAAGGATATGGTAGATAACCCGCTGGTATAAGGCGTGGCGATATGAGCGGAGTGAGTATTGGCAGGCAACGCGTTGGCGCTAAACGCAACTACAGGGAGGAGCGGATATTGGCAAGCAATGAGCTGGCGCTAGACGCAACTTCAGGGAGGAGCGGGTATTGGCAAGCAATGAGCTGGCGCTAAACGCAACTACAGGGAGGAGCGGATATTGGCAAGCAATGAGCTGGCGCTGGACGCAATACAGGGAGGAGCGGGTATTGGCAAGCAATGCGCTGGCGCTAGACGCAACTTCAGGGAGGAGCGGGTATTGGCAAGCAAGGAGCTGGCGCTAGACGCAACTTCAGGGAGGAGCGGGTATTGGCAAGCAAGGAGCCGGCGCTAAACGCAACTTCAGGGAGGAGCAGGTATTGGCAAGCAATGAGCTGGCGCTGGACGCAATACAGGGAGGAGCGGGTATTGGCAAGCAATGCGCTGGCGCTGGACGCAACGGGTTATAAGCACGACCTTGCGAGAGTGAGGGCCTGAGTAGTAGCGCGCGCGGACACAGAAGAACAATAGGATTTGAAGATTGCGCAACTATGGAAACTACTAGGTGACTCCGCTATACGACAGTTGCCCGCGGGAAGGGGAAGTAAGTAAGAACTATCTACTGCTGGTCCTTATATCGTAGTGCGTGAATATACGGAAGGCATAGGCGAAACCTGTAGCGATGTAAGCGCGGCGCGTCGTATCTGTAGGTAAAGCGGAGGATTGACGTTGCGCGACACAGGGATACATGTAATAAGGCCTGCGCCAGTAGCTTTAGCGATGATAATCAATGGGAATTTACGCACCAGTGGAGGTAAGCGGGCATAGACAGGACATGGGGGAGCGCGATACCGACATCGGACCGGATTCTACGTAGGTGTGTGACAAGCGAGGCCAGTTATGGGAATTTATTCAATATCCGCCCAGCGCTAATGTGTTTGTCACATCTGCGGGAGACTTGAATACCGACTGTCCCCAGTCGGTCCCATCGTCGAGAATGGACTTAGCAGAATTTTTCTGTCCAGGGGACACATGACTGATTGCTACCCGATATGGAAGTGATGGTTGGATTGTGGATAGCGATAAGGTTGTGGACACGAGGAATCAGAGAAGCGCTGGGTCGAGGGTGAGAATTGTGGAAGCGCTGCGGTGGTCGCGATTAGGACAATAGATGGAAGTGTGGAAGCGCGGGGGAATTAGACGCGGTGCGGGACAATGGAAGAGTGGCCACGTTGTGGACGGGATTGCGCTTCCTTATAAAAACCCTATCAGGTCCCTCACTATCCTTTTCCTCCAACTATCATCCTTTCAACATGTCTACCTTCAGTTTCACTACTGTTGTTAACCCCAACATCGCGCGCCTTCAACGCGCTTTCGAAACTCTGCGAGCTCGTCTGGCGGCCCTCGCAAACACTATCCCTGAGGACCGCCCCGACTTAATACCGCAGAAGGAGGCATGGTCGCGCGACTGGGTCAAAATCGTCGTAAGTCGCATCTTTTTCTGACTAGATCTTTCTTGCTGACTCCCTCCTAGCAGGATTTGACTCAAAACGCGGCAGATTGTAACACCTACAATCTGACGCTTTCTCTTTCGTCAGAGGAGAATGAGCTCGGGCATAAGGCCGAAAGCGCATACGAGCGTTTTGCCACGCAAATCCGCGCCTTCAAATTGGAGGCCCAGCGTCAGGCTGACGAGCGCACCAAAACCGAAGCGCTAGAAGTTTCACGATCCGCGGAGGCTGATGCTCAAGTGAGCGCGCATGAAGATGATGAAGACGCCGATGGAGAAGTGGAGGAGGAATCTGTCCAGCGCGCTAAGGGAAAGCGCACCGTAGCCAGGGGCCGCAAGCTAGTAAGTTTCCGCTTTTCTCTCTTCTTTTATCGTCACTAATTCCGTTATTTGCAGAAGACTGGTCGCATGAGTGTGGCTAGAAAGGTCCCTGTAGAAAGGGTCCACGCGGTCAAGTGCGCGCGTTGCACTAAATCCGGCACCGTCTGCACTGGGAAGGAGGGCGTCGCGTGTACGCCTTGCCGGGATCGCCGCAAGGGTTGCGAGTACGCGACTCACAGACGCGGAGGTAAGTTTCCTTTCTCTTAGTATAACCATTGCTAATGCTTTCCTAGTTGTCCAAGCCTGCGCGGCTGCCGTCGCTATTGCGCGGGTTGCGTCGACGTCTGAGTCCGCAGCTGTCGCTGAAGCACCGACGGGTGCGCAAGTTCTGATTCGCCGCCCTAGGACCACGCCGCCGTCTTCCTCCTCAGAGCTATCCAGCGATTCTGGGGAAGAGGATGAGTCCCCCGCTGGTCGGGAGTCTGAGGGCGGTAGGCACGAGCGAGAGGAAAGCGTCGATGTCGGGATAATCGACCCGCTCATGGAGGCCGACGCGAATGCGGAGGACTTGATTCTGGAGGGTCGGTTGCGGATGCTGTGGGCGCACATGTTCACCATGCATAGCATGGTTCTTGAGTTGATGAGTGAAGTTGAGCTTATCAACTTGGAGCTCAAGAAGAGGAGGTCCCGTTAGATAGCGTCTCATTCATCTTCTTTTTCACTTCTCTTGATGAACTTAGCATAGCGCACTGTACAATTTAGGATAGCAATTTGGATAGCGCCAATAGCAGGGTCTGCTTGACCGTTAGGAATCCGTTTGAGCGCGCGTCTTAAGTCCCATGTCCGTGCCGTATGCGCTAACCTTAACTCCACTGGGTGCCTAAGGGATAATTAACGTAATCATGAGTGTGCGCGCGCGATACGATAGGAGGTAAAAATGATACGGTTGTCTGTTTTGGCGGGTTACCGATCGTCTTCATCGTCGCGCCTCTCCCTTCTTGTCGCTATGGTGCGCTGGGTCGCTATAATCAAGGTGCGTGGTGCGCTGCCTACGCGTTCGAATAAAGGAGTATAGTAATAATCGTGCGCAGAATAATCTAGTCTTTGTCGTTGCGGTATAAGGTCTGTGCGCGATTAGCGCGTAACATAATGAGAGGGCGGAACTGAACACCGGACGAAAACCGGGATAAAAACTGGTACTATCATACTATGAATGGGTATAGTTGCGGTATTGCAGATGGGTTATACAATCAAGTCGAAATCGAGCGCTTCTTCATCTAGACCTGTGATACTGGTAACTGAGATCTTGGCTTCGTTGCGCGGGAGATATGGGAGTAGGCGGAATGCCGCATAGCGCAGTTTGGATACCGTACCATCTAATTCTGCCAATATATATGCACCGCCCTTAGTGCGACGGACAACAATCATAGGCCCTAGGTAGCACGGCTTTGTCTTGTGACTTAGCTCATACTCAACTTTGGAGTTGCATACCAATACATATGCGCCAGGTTTGAAGTCGTAATCAACGATCGAGCGGCGGTAGCGCTGCTCGAAATTGCGAATGGACTGGTAGCGCGCTTTCAGGACTTTTTCTTTGATGTCGTCAAGGTCCTGTTGGCGCTTCTGGAGCTGGCGTGCTCGCCATGCGACTAGATCCGTAGTTGAAAGGGTGTCTTGGTCGGGTAGCGCTACTAAAAATGTTCCTTCTGCGAGGTCAAATGGGAAGATTGGCTCGACTCCGTGAACCATGAAATAAGGCGTGAATCCTGTTGCTTGGTGAACGGTGACGCGTTCTGCCCATAATACCGCGTGCGCGACTTTGTACCACCGTGACTCGTCCCCATCACAACTTTTAATGATGGCCTCCCGGACATCATAGTGACGCCATTCGACAATACCATTAGCTTGGGAGTTGTAGGGTGAGATTCGGATTGGATGAATACCATAGCGCTCCGCTAAATCGTCTACTGCCGCTCGAAATGCGGGTCCGTTGTCGGTGACGATTTCGGTGATTGGACCCCATCTGCAAAGGAGATCTTCGAATATGAACGCGCCGAGGGACTTGGTGTTTTCCTTGCATAACATCCGCCATTCTGGGTATCCCGTTAGTGCGCATCGCGCATGAACTAAGCGGTCGAAGCCACCCGCTTTGGGCATCATCATACTGTCTATGTGCGCTCTCCTAAAAATACCGCCTGGAATGGGGACGGTTGGCAGAATGTGCAATTTGCGCGACTGTCGGATCTGGCATTCGTGACATGTCTTATTGTACCACTTGATGTCTTCGATAATCATAGGCCATCAGAAACGCAGGAGTAGTCTAGCGTGGATCGAATATACTCCCTTGTGACCAAGGTCATCGTGCGCTTCTTTCAGAATGCGGTAGCGACGCGATTCAGGGACTACCAGTTGGTGCTTTCCTTGCGAGTTGCGTCGCCATAACTTTTGATCTAGGATGAAGTAGCACGTTGATGATGCGACTACCGACTCATATTCTTCGTCTGTTAGATCTATGGGTTTTTTGCGATTTTCTAGAAAGCGGTGGATTTGGATGATTCTTGCGTCCTTAGCTTGCGCCTCGTCAGAACGGGGTATGGTCGGGTTATCGGGTTCGGGTTCTTGGGTATCTAAGAGTGCAACAAATGCGGGTGGACGGGTTAAGGGGTCGGGTATGGGTAGGGTGTACGGGTAGCGGGTTATATCAAATCCTGCGCCAGCGATAGCGCAACTTCTATCGTTAAGGATTTCGATACTAAACGAGTATGAGCAGTCAAGCCAGTCCTCGTGGTCGTCCTCCTCAGCGATATCTCCTTCGGCGGGTTGTCTTCTCGAAAGGCCGTCGGCACCGGTATGCGTGGTGGTGGGTATGTGAACTAGCGTGAAAGAGAATAATAATATCCCCGCGATCCATTGGTTGATAGTCGCGTTTGGTTGGAGGTCTGGGTTATTGATCATTCCTTTGATATATTTAGCGTCGACTTCAACCGTTATGTTGGTGATGCCGAATATATGTACGCATACCGCGCGGAGCGCGCGAAATAAGCCATAGAGTTCTAGCTTGGCTTGGGAATAGCGGCTTTCGACTTCAGTCAGGGAAATGGATCCAAAGCGGCTAGGATAGCGCTTGCCATCTTTCCCGACTTGAAGGAGGATGTAACCTACAGCGATGTTAGAGGTATCGACCGCTAGGATTACTTCGCGTCCGCATTTGTAGTCTATTGCGCGCAGTGCGGGAGACTCTAATATCGCATCCTTCAGGGTCTGCATTGCGACCTGTTGTTCCTCGCCCCATTCAAAGGCTACATTCTTGCGTGTGAGATTGATCAGCGGGCGCGCGATCTTCGAGAAGTTGCGGATGAAGATGCGCAAAACGCTGCATGTCCCTAGAAAACCATGCACTTGCGTGACAGTGCGACATTCTGGCCAGTCGCGTATCTTTTGGACTTTGGAATCTTCAGGTACGCGCCCTTCGAAGGTGCATTTGTGTCCGACGATGATAGCGGTTGGTGCGGCTAGGACGAATTTGGTTGCTGATACCGTTACACCGACATTCTCAAGTCGCTGGAGTATGCGATTGATGACTATGCAATGTTCCCAAATGAAGCGGCGGATGCCTGAGTTCTGCGCTATGGTTTCGTATGACCCGTCGGTTCTTTGATACCGCGTTTTAACTGATTTGACAGGGACATCGTCGATGAATGGCGATGTATAGTCTGGGATCTCGTCTTGAAGAATGAAGGCGGTATCGCCTTGATATACCTGTACCCGCGTTAGCGTGTTCTTGCGGTAGCGTAGTTAACCGATGCGGGCCCAAGGGTGTTCCGAACGTGGTGAGGTCGCGCGATTCCTCGTGTAGCGCGCGCTGATCGTAACCTGAGTATAAGTCCATCATGCCATATACCGCATATCCCGCAAAGGATTCCGCTAATTGTTTGACGAAGGGGGGGAGGGAAGAATCTCGGATAGTAACTGCGTTCAAAGGTTGCAGATCGTGCACTAAGCATAGCGACTTTCCGTCTTTCTTAACTACGCAAAACCAGCGCGATCGGTATGCCGCAGTAGACGGTTCATATACGCCGGATTGGATCTTTTCTTTGATGATGCGGATAACTTCTCCTAGGGTTGAAGACGGGATTGGGATGTTGCGTTGAGACCAGGGAGTGTGGGGGACGGTAGGGATTTTGTAGGGCGGAAAGAATGTTTCATTGAGACGGCCGCGCTCGGACGCGTCCCATGCGAATGCCTTTTCATGAACCCGAACGAGCCAGCGGATGAGCTTAAGTTTGTCGGGCCATAACCAATTGGCAGGGTCTAAGTCTAAATTGTCTGCTCTTTCTTGAGTAAAGCGGACACCTGGAACAAAGTCAGGCGGGTGGGTTGGCAGTGTAGGCATGCCGGCCAGGGGGTTGTCGGGTAATTGTCGCGTTATTCTGAATTCTGGGGGCATAGCGGTTTGGACAGTGCGAACTTTCTTTGCGACCGGCTTATAGACTAGCGCACGTCGGATTGGGTCATAGGAGTAAACGCTGTTAAACGCTTTGACAGAAGCGCGATCAATTATTGAGCGGGTAGAAACAAGGTGGGTATAGTGCGGGGAGAATTGCGCTGCGGGGCGGAAAAATGAATAGAGATTGCTCCTTGAGAGCGAGTGGTGCGCGGATGGCGCGAGGCAATAGTTGGAACCAGGTAGTAATGTAGTGCGACGGGAAATAAGAGAGAGAGGCGGATTCATATGTATTAGATTGTCTCCTCGCGGTTTAAGCGGATCATTGATAATTAAAAACCCTTCTTGCGCGCAGTCTGGGGGGTGCACGCCTGCTTCGCATCCTGCACATTTCTTTGCCCATCGGTTGGTTGGGATGCGGATTACCTTCCCCGTGTTTGGGTCGGTCAGCGTCATGTCCTGTTTGCCGTTGGGCAGGTCCTCCGTGCGACAACTAGTGAGCGTGAAAAACGGCCGCCCTAGCAGCACGTCGAAGTTGGCGGTTGGGACTACTTGGACTTGGAATAACATTTCTCCCGCTCCGAAGTCCAATGGCAGGTTCTCAATGACTCCCAGCGTTTCGTCGGTCAAGGTATTGACGGATTCCATGGTTAGTTTATGGTCGGACCTCAGCGGAATACCGCCCAATGTGCGCCAAACTGAGCGCGGCATCACAATGCACTCAGCGCCTTGGTCTAGGATGCAGGAGAGAATTCGTCCGTGGCGCGTTACCGCTCTGATACACCTTAGCGACGTGAAGTGTTCTGCGACAATGCGACCATCATCGCTCCTTTGCAGACACCCATCATACTTCTTCAAGAATTCTTGCATCTCTGGCGCGCTAGATAGTTCGTTGACGGAAACTGTTCCGACAGTGACGCGCTTGGTGGTTGTTAGATCCTTGAATACTTTGCGCACGTCAGTCGACACCACGATTAGCTCGCGCATTGGCATGCTGATAGTGGAATCCAACATGCGGTCAACTATGCGTTTATCTGTGTCTTTGTCTTTGAGCGGGAAAGCGTATCGGTATTGCGTGGACGATTGATTGGCGGGAGGGTCGTCGGGGATAATCGCGCTTCGCGAAGAGGGGGAAGAAGAGGTAGTATCTTGCGCGGATGAAGGTCCCGCAGGCGTTATTACTACCGTCCATTTGTTGGGCGTGTTGTTGGACTTCGATCCTGCCACTTTAACCTGCGGGGAGGTGACTTCTTCTACTGCTTCTGCAACTCTTGACGTTGGTCCAGGTTTTGTACGCGCAGGTACGCTAACTCCTTCGAATCGCACGTTCTTTCCCTTATCCTTGCGGTTGGCGCGCCCCGCCTTTACCGCTGCAAATGCTTCCCGTGCTCGATTTGCTTCCATCTCCAATCGCGTCAATTCTTCATCGCCGGAGTTGTCTTCTAGCGTGTCAGCGCATGTGTGCATGAATGCGCATGGTTCGATATCTAGCGTTACTTGGGTGGTAGGTTCAGCACGACAGTACATGTTACCGAGGATCATAGCGTTAGCGCCAGTAGCGGGTCCATTGCGCAAAAAGTTGTCTATGCGCTGCTTGAAATTGCCTTCCTCTTGTCTCCCAGGAATCCCTCTACCGTCGGGCATAGAGATCTTGTTGGTGTCAGTGATCATGATTTTCCCGTTTCTTGCGTATTCGTCGCGCGTCGCACAGTTCCTTGTGATGTGGTTTCCTCCGCAGAAGTAGCATCCGCTGAATCGCATCTGACTATACTCTGTTTTGACAACTGTCCCCGCACCGGGTTGCTGTGTGGCGGGTTGCTGGGTTTTTACTGCGACAGCGCTGGCGGGTTGGGTTGGTACTGCCGTAGTCGCTATGCTTGGCAAGAGAAATACGGCGGCATCGTATACTTCTGACATAGAGTATGGGTCGTCGGGGTGATGATCAGCGAGCTTGATTTCCAGACGTCGCTTGATGGAGGCGCTAGTTGCGGAGTGGATACCTTCAAAGAAGAAGCGCCCTTGCTCGAGGTCTGCTAACTTCTTCGTATTGATGAGGTGCTTAGATATCTTGTTGAACTTGCGGTAGTACTGTCCAAGCTCTTCCTTAGAGTGCATTGGGATGTGCGCTTGCTCCACGCAGAGGTTCTCCAAGTTGGTGCGGGTATAGCGACGGTCGCCTTCACATCCAGGGTACATTGCTTTGATGACTGCGATAAACTTATCCCAATCCTTTCCTTTTGCCTCTGGTTCGAGCGCCCAAACTTCTGCTTCATCAATAGGTGCATATCGGATGGCGCATTTGATGTGCTGTTCGTGATCAAGAGCGGCATAATCCGCTAGCTGTTCTACGTCTTCGAAAAACGGTATAAGGCGCGCTGGCATTCCATCAAATTTTGGCGCTGCGTCGGTACCCCTGAGGGGCATTCTGAATACGGGAGTGGTCATGGTAGCGGGAATGGAGGGTGCGTGTACCGTAAGATTCGGTAGGGTTAACGGAAGGGTGATAAGTCGCTTGCGCGGGGATGGGGCTGTTGTTGGTACGAAGGGTGTCGGGACTGGGAGAGTTGGTATTGGGGCGCTACGTCTTTCTGGTGAGGGTTCATGGGTCGGGTTTTCAGAAGTGAGGGGTGATACGGTAGATGGGGTGTCTATTGAAACGAACGGGATTCGAGAGAGCAGGTGGTGGCTGGGTGTCGGGTCTTCGTCTTCCTCCTCGAAGGTATACTCGGGGGTGTCGGGAGATAGTTGTCGGGTATGGGATGGCCCGGCTTCTACTTCTTCTTCGATATCCTCTAATACCTGGTAGAAAAAATCTTCTCCAGATATGTCGGCCGCGTGACTCGTGTGGGAAGAATTTGGTCTATGCGATCTGCCTTCCAGCTTCAATTAATCCCTCGCGGTGGGCTCCAGTTTGTGAAAGAATAAATTTAGCTAGACTGAATAGACTAGTTCCACTTATCCTTAATTGCAAGGGAAGCTGAAACTTAAGGACTTAGTGACCTATAACGACCTTATGCCAACCCGACAGCGATAGCGCACTGAGTAAGTCTGTAACTAAGTAGCGCGTTGGCGGGCGATTTAGCGAACTGCGGCGGGCAAGGATATGGTAGATAACCCGCTGGTATAAGGCGCGGCGATATGAGCGGAGTGAGTATTGGCAGGCAACGTGTTGGCACTAAACGCAACTACAGGGAGGAGCGGATATTGGCAAGCAATGAGCTGGCGCTAGACGCAACTTCAGGGAGGAGCGGGTATTTGGCAAGCAATGAGCTGGCGCTGGACGCAATACAGGGAGGAGCGGGTATTGGCAAGCAATGCGCTGGCGCTAGACGCAACTTCAGGGAGGAGCGGGTATTGGCAAGCAAGGAGCTGGCACTAAACGCAACTTCAGGGAGGAGCAGGTATTGGCAAGCAATGAGCTGGCGCTGGACGCAATACAGGGAGGAGCGGGTATTGGCAAGCAATGCGCTGGCGCTAGATGCAACTTCAGGGAGGAGCGGGTATTGGCAAGCAAGGAGCCGGCGCTAAACGCAACTTCAGGGAGGAGCAGGTATTGGCAAGCAATGAGCTGGCGCTGGACGCAATACAGGGAGGAGCGGGTATTGGCAAGCAATGCGCTGGCGCTGGACGCAACGGGTTATAAGCACGACCTTGCGAGAGTGAGGGCCTGAGTAGTAGCGCGCGACTGCGGGAACTTAATAGCGCGCGCGGACACAGAAGAACAATAGGATTTGAAGATTGCGCAACTATGGAAACTACTAGGTGACTCCGCTATACGACAGTTGCCCGCGGGAAGGGGAAGTAAGTAAGAACTATCTACTGCTGGTCCTTATATCGTAGTGCGTGAATATACGGAAGGCATAGGCGAAACCTGTAGCGATGTAAGCGCGGCGCGTCGTATCTGTAGGTAAAGCGGAGGATTGACGTTGCGCGACACAGGGATACATGTAATAAGGCCTGCGCCAGTAGCTTTAGCGATGATAATCAATGGGAATTTATGCACCAGTGGAGGTAAGCGGGCATAGACAGGACATGGGGGAGCGCGATACCGACATCGGACCGGATTCTACGTAGGTGTGTGACAAGCGAGGCCAGTTATGGGAATTTATTCAATATCCGCCCAGCACTAATGTGTTTGTCACAACGGGTAATGGGTAAACAGGTATATTGAATTGGTAGCCCTAGGTACAGGTATGGGTGACCAAGTATTGGGGATTTCTCCCTCCTACTAAGTGGTAATTGTAATCTTTAGTCGCCCAACCCTATATAACTAGCTATGTGAAAATCCAGAGTAGATAGGCGAAAGTAGGTATCAAAACTTTGGGTCCGATAGTATGTAACAAGCCATGAGGTACTGTGGCCTGTGAGAATACATGTAATAGCACTGCCAACTCAATCAGCAATGTGTAATAACTAGATCCGCACCAGTGGGGTTAAGCAGGACTGGACTGGACATAGGTAGGACAAGTGCAATGATCTCCAAGCGGGTCCAAAGTGTCAGAGATGCGAGATGGTAGGATGGCATTGGAGATGGACAGGGATTGACATACATTGCAAATTAAGGTGTTTGCAGGTCAGCCCAAAAGATATCGCCACAGCGCCATCTATGTACGGAAACGGCAGTTCAAGATGAGTCAGTAAGGTGGTGTGTTTCAGGGAGTGTTCTAGGATTGTCAACCCCAAAAGGTTATCTGAATTGAATTGTGGAGGACCGTGACAAAGAACACGTTGTGATGAAGGCATTTTATAATATGCAGCAGCACTGGCATGGGCATTTATGAGCATTCACAAGTACTTCATGCAAGTGACGTTCAAGTGAGACGATCCCATAGCCCATGGCCATCAGGCCCACATACCAAGCACACGCACAGGTTGAGTCTATTAAAGTGGCTCATATTCAATATTCAATAATTGGTTGATCATCTGATGTTCACTTACAACAACGTTGAACCAGCCAACTTGTGATTCATGAAGCACGCACATGGTTGCACACTGCCAGTGCATTTCTAATTATATGCATGCATCGATGCGACTTTTCCGAGATACAAATGAACATGACAATAGCAAGCGTCTACATTGACTGGCCCGGGTGCCAGGGGACGCTGAGATGAGACTGAGGGGGCGAGACTGATATGGATGTTGACATGTGTGCCTCTGTGTTGGAAATCTCCAGGCATGATTCATATATTAGGACACTATTTGGATACTAGAGTACTAGACTCGTAAACGTCATCAGCTGCATTTTATTTTGACGCGAAGCACGAGTCCACACCTGTTCGGCACAGCAAGCGGAGGGCTTCGCACTCCTTTGGGGTGCCCGTGTCACGTATTGTTGTTGATAGAACTGGTAGAACTTTTCTGCCAGTGTGGCAGGACCTTGGTAAAATTAATTATAACGAAAGATTTTGACGGCAGAGTCCAAGTGCTACGTTGATGTGTGACCACGTGCACAAAATAGTTAGTCATGTCAATTATCTAGTCAACTACTCCTGTCAGTGCCGGCATTAGTCCCACGCAGCAGTTTCGCAAAGTCAAATGCTCTCCCTTCTAGCTTGAGCTGCTTGGCAACCTGTATCAACATCACCGCCCAGAGCCCTTGAAACATCAAATATGACAAACGACCAAGGTTCTAGTGTGGTGGACAATGGGCATCGTCCCATAAATTTATGATATTAATCAAGAAGCTGCCCATGATGTCGATGAATGCCGGCAAGTTGTCAAGTCGGCTTGTAATCGATCAAGCATTCATCGTTCATCAGCAGTGTTCATGTCTGCACGGACCTTGCTGAGTTTCGAACATTGTCCCCTGATGCAGGCATAAACTAGTAGTTGCAATTCTACCAATATCTGTTGGACTGGGTAGAATTAGGATCTCCCTTTACGAACCTACTTCTGACAAGTGATATCGTCCAAACTTGGACATTGTAGGGAGCCTGCAGACTGCAGCATGTCTTGGCAGTACTAGTGCCAGTACTGCCCACAACACTACCTGTTTGTAACGCCTTGTTTTTTTCGGCACCTGTATACATATTTAAATTGATTTTTGTCAATCATTCAACCATGGGTAAAATCTGGTAACGATTGGCCGTGAGGTGAAATGCACAATTCATTCATTCAGGCGGTGATACTAACCTCCTTATGGTTCTATGGTGACTGGAGTCCCTACATCCACGTTCCTTCAGTTTTTAAAATCATTATTCCAACTTCCTAAGCCTATGCATGACTCACCCGAGGTTCACCTTCGAATTCATCCATACGATACGTACTATTTGAAGCCATTATGTATCACGTTCTTCCCGACCAAATTTTCTGGGCAGACCTGTTAACAATATTTTGATTGTTTGATGAGTTATTTCTCACCGTAAGCAGCCTGAGCGTGCACTGTAAAGTATCAAAACATCGAAATTACGCCAAGATCTAGCCTGCCGGGGTAGATGGATGCTCTCTCAGAGAGCGACATCCCCAAAGATATGCAGAGTAGATGTACCTAACTACTTTGATTTCTGAATTTCACCTGATCCTCTAGCACTTTCGCCTGGTGTTCACATGAGATCTAGTGAGATGAATTAGATATAATCTATACAGGATCATGATCAAAGGCGTGAAGCCACACGTCTCCCGTAACAACAGGAAGGGGACGTATTTGTGATTAACGGCATCCAGGTTGAAATGCCACTGACCTTTCAGGCCTAGTAGGTGTAACCATTCGCGAATTTTGAACGGTGGTGTACGTACCTCGAAGTGACAAGTGACTCAATATCTGAGAGCCAAGGAATTCCGGACGAGTAACAAGGGATGGTAGACACTATGTCTAGGTCCAGCAGGTTGACGAAGTCAGGTAGTGGTGATGCCAAAGCGCACAGCTATGAATTTCTATTGGCTAGTGCGGTTTCCTATGAAATCTTTGAGGTCGTGTCCTAGCTATTTTCGGAAGTCTAAGTATTGTTTCGAAACGAGCTGTAAGTACCCACTCGGCCGAGAGTACCTCAAAGGCAAGCATACCTCGCTGTCCCGAGGCGTTTCGATCAAAGAGGTTGACTGCACCAGGAATCCTACTGTTCACCTACACGGCAGGGCATTGGCTGCAGTTTAAGCGTACGTGGCGTTGGGATCCAGGAAACATGTGCTTCAGAAATACATCTGTAAATTCCTCATTCTACGTGGCACGCACGAGTAAGCAGCAAAGATATAATTTAATCCGGAGCTGCGTGAAAAAAAAACACTTTCAAATGTACAACCAATATGCATCAGAAATCATGGACCGACCATCTCCATTGGCAAAAGTCTTATATAGAGATCCAACCATGCACAAGAATGTTCGAGAGTTCAAACATGCCGTTGCAAGCAACTGAGACTGAGAGGAGTTGATATTTTTTATGATCATCGCCGGTTGTACGATATTGTGAATTTCTTCATTCGATTTATGCCAGTGATAACTGAGCGTAAAGAAATTGCCTGAAGTCCGAGTCAATGTCGGAGCCGTGGTTGTCCAAAATTTACAGCCTTTTCCCGCGACAATGATCGACACAGCAGGGCTCTGCTGGCCATGGGTCCGGAGAGGATGCAAGCCCTGAGAATCAAGGACTGTCCACAGCCATGGACAGCACGAAATGAAAGCGAACACCCGAATAGGCTCGTAGCAATATGATACCATGGGCCGTCTTAGCCGCACCAGCTATTTTCGTATCCCGGGAGTGAATACAAGGTCATTTGGAGCTTGAAGATTAAATCTGCAAAAGGGATTAAACTGTTGTATCATGAGCTGTTCTTGATGTACCAGCTGCAGCTGGCAGTAGTAGTAGCCATGATCAATATATGTACTATCATAAAAGGAAGATCATTCCTTGTAAGTCATGGAGTCTGTCGGGACTCGGCAAAGACCATCATTGCATTTTCCATGGTCTGACTATTATAGTGAAGTTGCAGCGAAGTACTATCAGCCTGTCACGGTATCATAAGGTGAGACACAAATTGACTCTCCTCCACTTGGCAGTGGTCTAGCACTGAACAGACTCCCAAAAAAACTGCTCATCCTCAGCAGGCGGACCCATCATAACACCACAACCATCTCCACTAGCGGCCCCTGCCACTATACTGTGGGGTCATTCAGCCAAGTCCAGGTCGTTAAAGCATCAGTGGCGTCTAATGTATGTCCACAGACTATCACACACCTCTAGGTGAACCCTACACAACTACTTCTGAGGGTATTCGCGCCTTTAGTCGTGTGCCGGTCCACCCCCGCATATCCCAAACCCATAGGCAGCGTACGTCATACCCGAGCTTCTTCTTCTCAGAGCACCTTTTTCAGATTTCCAGGGCATCACAGAGAACATCTGTCATTCATGAGTTCGCAGTACCTCCCCCAAGGCGTTGAGCGCCCTCGTTTATCGAAAGCGACCACGCTCGTCTGAGCTTCAACATCATCGGAATAGAGGAGACGTAGGGCGGATGGACACTGAGTTTTCCAAGATCGAGGACCCCTTAGCTATATCTGCTTGTCCAGATAGGGCTCTACGCTGCACGCACTCTCCTTTGGCGTAAGTCCCTGAACAATTTACTCTGCATCTTCTTGCCTCTCTCCCCGATTGGAGATCGTGAATGAGGTAACACTGGACATCCGATTCTTAGCGTGCAGAACAGGAGCTTGACATCCAAGTTAACCGAGCTGTCGTTCTTAATCGATCTCAATTGAATACTGATCCTTTTGTCTAATCCCATTCAGATTGACATCGCTGCCAGAAGCATTTTTGATACTCCACAGCAGTTGCAGTCCCTACTTCGTTAACTCTGGCACCTTCTTCCGCTTCTGCAGTTCATGGCTTCTATCACGGATTTGGATTTCAAGTCCAACTGCTCGACAACTCATATGTTTAATCCCTACCACAACAACTAGTCAATAGCTTGTTTATTTTTAATGCTCGCTCGCACAACAGCATCCATGACTGCCGAGGCACTTTCTCGGGCACCATTGTTGATCTTCGAGTGCACTATGTCTCTGGCGGTCACTCAAATACTACGTTGTGCTACCTTAAAAGTTGTGGTACGCCATGCTGATTTTTGTTCACCAACGAAACGAAACGCTGAAAATATTGTGTACCTGCAACTCCTTTTATAATCTACACTATTGCGTTCACAGAACAGTACATAATTAGCATTTACACACAAATACAGATTAAGTAGAGTAGCAATACGTCTAAGATCATACAATGTCAGCAGTATTCCAATGATTTGAATTCGAGGCTAAAGGCCGGTTTGCATGATCGCTAATTGGACTGCCACCCATGAGACTTTGGGAATCTGAAACTCCAGTAACGGAGATAGATGGATTCTCTGCGAAAGTCATGGCTTGTACAGGGGGAAGAGAACTTATCGAGCCAGATCGCGTACGGCTGCTCAACTCAACGCGCGCCGCAGAGGGAACAGAGTGTGATGGTAATCGGTTGAGAGTGATAACTCCCCCTGAGGGCGTTGATATAGCATGATTACGTGTAGACATGGTAATATCTCCCCCTTGCGAGTGATGGTGACTAGGTCCATAATACGCTTGCTTCCTGAGGTTGAGAGTGATTCTTGACATCATTGTGACCTGTTGACCGGAAATGGTTAGGTTATGCTAGATACGCACTTCAATTCGCGCTCACGGTGAGGCTGTAATAGGATAATGTTAGTCAATCACTGTTACTCGTGGTTTACAATGGAGACTCACATAAGCTCGAGCCTGTGCACATTGTATTGTAAGAAAACAAGATCTGAGCAAACACGAAGACGTGCGTACTGTGCAGTGATATTTTGCAGCCCCTCTGGAGCTCTAACGATCATGATTGTCAATACCAGATTTACGGTGCAGATGACACTGTATATTTGGTGAGTTCTGCTACCTGGAGAGTCTGGCTCGCGCACCTGTAATACAGTAACCCATCTGCAAAGAGAGTATGAATAACATGACTCGGTTCTTTATTGCGGATCGAAGGAAGTGTGCGGTTCAGCGTTAACCCAAAGACATACGTGTCGTAAATGAGAGGCAGCCAAGCTGAAGCCGAAGCAATACTGCCGCTAGAAAGTGTTTCAGAGCTCACATTTGCATATCAGTTGTATATAAGGACATACGAATTGAACACCATAGTGCAAGCTGTGAAAATGTGAATAATGTTGTTATGTGCAAAAAAATGAGTATCTCACAGTGAATGTTGCTTGCATGAATAACGGCTGGGGGCTTTGTCATTCATACATGGCGTGGCGAAGGTGAAAACATACGTTCACCACTACTCAATAGCCATGCAGTCACTACAATCCAGACTAGCAATAAAAATACCCCGAATAAAATGGTAGCTCGTTGATGTCTATACATTGCAATGACACTGTGTGCTCCATTGTCAGCAGATTCATTCTGAAAGGAGAACAAGATTCACCGTAATAGCATCATTAGCCCAACTATCTCAATCCCTATAGCTGTCATGGCCCCTTCGTATCGAACAAAATGCCGGCAACTTGGACAATGTCAACCGAGTCTAGAAGTGCAGTGCAATTCTGACCTCTGCAGTCAAGATCGTAAGATTCATCACTGGCAATGGGTATAAAACATCGAAACTCACTGTGTCGCTCCATGAAGGGAGGGTATATGCTAGTAGTAGAGGTCACGATAAAATTGTAAGCCAAAAATGATGTACTCACCAACAAGATTGATGATAAAGCCGAGAGGAGTAAGATATCGATTCTGGGACATAGACCCGCACGTGTGAGGTTTTGACTCGCAGATATTGCCAATCATATACATACCAGTAGAAACAAGTATACAACTAAGCAGGTTCAGATACTGATGCATGTTGATATCGGTGACGCCACTCACGGATCCCCTTACGACCTTCCCAGATAAATTCGATCTGAGTACTATGATGAGTTTCACCGGTTTCTGGTGCAATTGTCAATGTCGCACCTCATCTCCGCTGGTGACGAGGTGGTCCCAAACCAATATGGTGAAACCCACGAGCCCAACATACTGAATCATAGATCATGTATATCAGCCACTGCAACAGTAGAGTATGGGGACAACTTGAACGCACAATCGTTTGGCGCCTGAAAAGACAGGCATCAAGTATGCAAAGACGAACAATAGCCAAGCATGACTCACGTTTCTTTATGATCCTGACCGATTGTCTGTATCGTTTCCTTCGCTAGTGAGTGCGCCATCTATCTACAGAAACGGCAGTTCAAGATGAGTCAGTTGTCAACCCCGAAAGGTTGTCTGAATTGAATTATGGAGGATGGAGAAAACGTCGACCACCACGTTGTGATGAACGTATTTTATAATACGCAGCATGGGATGGGCATTCATATTACAAGTGCCACGCCTGGCCAAGTTATGGCTACTATTGATAAGTAAGTGGTCATGGCAGGCGGCGGCCCAGGTAATGTTCGACGAACGACAAATAAATGATAACCGATACTTACGAATCGTCTCTGAAACCGTTCTGTTGCCGTGCTTTGCACTCCATTCTTTGCAATTGGGAAATCCAAATTGCTGTTATTTCAAAGCGTGCTGTTACCGATAATAAAGAACAACTGTTTCATTCCTGTTGCATGCCAGTTTATGGTAAGGCTTACGTGACACCGGCACGGTGAAGCGAGACTTGAGCTTGAAGGCCTCGGCCTAAAATGTCGTTGTCATCATTGCAAGTCGTATGGCCAAACACACACTTACTTGAATCCCTCTCTCTTCGCACCTTTTCCCGTGCGCATTTACATCTTTCCTCCCCCAAGATGAGTATCTCACTATTTTCTCGACCTGCCCTACCCGGCAAAAGCCGAACCAGACCACAGCCAAACCTTGGGTCACCCCCAAGTGAGATGTCGCTTGCATTTAGTCTCGACTAAGTTCAGGACTCATAGCTAGCCCATCAGTTGGCTAATCACTAGCACTGACGGAGTTTGCAAAAATCCATAACACATCACTTAACTGTAATTTCGTAAACTCCTTCGCTGCAGCTCAGCGAGCCATGATAAGCTTAAAGATCAGGTTAGGAACCTGGACCACAAGGTTAAGAGCACTCGTGTGTCTTTCCAAGCTTGTGGATCACCTTGATGAATAATCTGACATGATTCCTACATTATACAGCTGGGGGTGTATGAGCCAACTGGCAGCGAAGTGTAATACGGGAAATGACCCAAGTGATCAGGTGCATAGAGGATGGTCTTAACATGCTATGGACAAGATCAATTCTGAAAACCACGTCTGTCTACATCCTCTGCTGTTACCGAGGCTCGTTATGGGAGTCTTGTGCCATTTCATCCCATTCGGAGTCTTGTTCTATTGCATCCCCCTCTTTGTCTTGATCACTGTTTTCCTGCATCTCCTCAATGCCGCTGTTCATGCAATCAGTACAGTGATATGCTCTGAAATTGCTTAATGTGGAGCTACGCACTGTCTATTAGTGCTATGAAAGAGTTAGTACTCGCTATTCATCCCATAAGACAAGATCACATATTATGTGAGGGCGGGACTTGACCAAGTAGGCGCAAAAACGTGTCCTGGTCGTGTTAAGGTCAACGAACGGCAATACGTTTGGTGGACGACATCACACACTTCAGACTGAAAGAGGAACATGGCCGTGGCACCGTCAGCATCCGCTAAGGTTGAAACGCGAGATCACGCACTCCCTGAAAGCGAGACATGGCCGTGGTACCATCAGCGTGTCCACTAAGAAGGTTGAAACACGAGATCACGCACCCACTGAGAACGGGATATGGCCGTGGCACCATCAGTGTACGCTAAGAAGGTCAAAACACGAGATCCCGCACATCCTGAGAGTGGGACATGGTCATGGCACCGTCAGCGTCTGCTAAGAAGGTCGAAACACGAGATCACACACATCCTGAGAGCGGGACATGGTCATGGCACCATCAGCGTCTGCTAAGAAGGTCGAAACACAAGATCACGCACAATCTGAGAGCGGGACATGGCCATGGCACCGTCAGTGTCCACTAAAAAGCTCAAAACATGAGATGACACACTCTCTGAGAGCGGGACATGGTCGTGGCACCGTCAGCGTCCGCTAAGAAGGTCGAAACACGAGATCACGCACTCCCTAAGAGTGAGACATGGCCGTAGCACCGTCAGCGTCCGCTAGAAAGGTCGAAACACGATATCACGTACTTCCTGAGAGCAGGACATGGCCGTGGCACCGTCAGTGTCTGCTAAGAAGGTCGAAACACGATATCACGCACAAACTGAGAGCGGGACATGGTCGTCGCACCATCAGCGTCCGCTAAGAACCTCAAAAGATGAGGTCACACACAGGCTGAGAGCGGGAGGTACATCGAGATCTCAGCTCAAGATTACTAGGCAAGTTCCAAGATGACATACAATTTGCTCCACGTGAAAGTTGCGAATAAGGAGCTTTTGTTCATTAGTCACGTCATGGGTGTTGACGTTAGAGGATCGTGTTCTTTGCTTATTTTCGTCACGGGTTATCTGAAAGCGTCGTTGGCATCCTCGACTTTTCATCGTTAGGCACCATCGGAACCTAGAAATCAAACATACTCACCAATCAGTCGAGCAAACAGCCCGCCTTTGAGACCGATATTTTACAGACCTGACGCCAAGGCGATTCACGGCGCCGCAAAAATGACATCGGTAGTCAACATAAAAGCCTGATGCTGTCGACTGTTGAATGGTAACCCTCATCACGATCTTTGCGCCTGGTTCAATGCTTGACCATTCATGGTGTGTGAGTGGGGTTACTTCAGTGCCCTTGTCGATGCACAAATCATACTTTCCTTCTTCTATATACCGCCTTTGAATTTGGGCTTCAGTCGCATTGCGTTCAAAAAGAACTCGGAGCATCATATCGAGTTGCTAAAAACAATGTGTTGAGTAAACTTCCCCAAGAAGGTTTGTGAGGCCAGTGAACGGACCTGGTATGAGGCGCAGAAGTTCACTGATATTGAATGGTGGTAGCCTATTGCGTCTACTAGTGTCACGCAGCCGGGCGTGACGATTCCAGCTAAATGAGATGCAGATGGTGTCGTGAAGGACTGCCCAATGTCCCGAAGACTATGCTGCCGCCTCCGTGAAATTATAAACAGTTCGTGTGTTTCACGTTGACTTTGCATTTGGGATGACCACTAACCATAGAGCAAACAATCTTTAGGGAGTAGAACGCAACCAAACATTCCATCAGATAACGGTCGATGTCAGTTGAGCTTCCGGCAATGGCTTGTGTGACAGATGTATATGCGAGACGACGTTTCTGCAACTTTCTCAGGCGGGCTGAAGTGTCTTGCAGCTTCCTGAGTGCGGCTCAGTGTCGGGTGAATTCAAGCGCACATTCACAAGGGATTTACCTAGCTAAGAGGTCTCTCCGGGAATGTTCAAGAGGATCTAGCGCAGGTGGAGCATTGCACAAATGGTAGTATAGTCGATAGAGTCGCGATGTCAGGTCATCTAAGGCTGCCTTGTTCTGATCGCGTCTCTGTAATGGCCCTTGAAATCCAGAAACATCCTCATCATTCGATAAGCACTCGCATCTATAACTTGAAGGATTTGCAATAATCCGCTAATAGCCGCACTCATCGGAGCACCGACAAGTGGAACTACACCCGTAAAAGCCTGTACCAAGAGCAAAGCTACCTGAGTGATGTCGGAAGCTTCGTGGGCAGGGGATGCACCCCAAGGGTACACCGTGGAAGGAAAGTCGGTGGCGGGTTCTTTGAAACCTGGTTGACTGCTTGCAGAAACGGGATGCTCTGGCGAAGAATTCGAAAAGAGAATTGGTGCAGGAACGGGATGGGAGATGTCTGTAGGGATAGAGCTATCGCCCTCATGGTCGGTTGTCGACTTGTCTTGTGCAGTGCGTCCTTGGTTTTCAAGGCGTTTAAAACGAATTAGAATAACCTTTCCGAAACCCTCAAGGGACAGCGTAAATTTAAAGGGCATTCCGATGAAATGGCAAGGTCAGAGGATAAGTGATAGTCTTTTTTTCGTCAGAGGATAGGTCAGATGATATGTATGAGAGCGAAGGAAGGAGGGCAGGAAGGCAGTTGGGGTACTAAACCGAAGTAACCATTAGGAGTAGCTAGCTGTGCGTAACACATACATAGCCCTGGCCCACTGCAATTATATTAATTATATTTGTAGGCGTATAGTTCGGTTGAAACTTTGTTGGCAGAATTTACCGTCGAGAAATCCAAATGCCTGCCAGTGCGTGAGCCATACATGTACACTCATCGACTCGATGTCGCACACCTTCATTGATATCTGTTGCTATAGCTAGCCTGAGTATAATTGACATACGAATATTTGTCTTGATCGCAGATCACAAGTCAAATTTGAAAGAGTGCACGTTGCGAGCTTACAATAGACTACCCACCATTTATATTCCTCCCAGTCAACGAACTCAAAATACAACATCTCTCGACTTGGGTGCAGTCTCGACTAGTCCGAGTAACAAGTCTCTAAGTTGGTGGTCTAGCTCATTCGGACATGCGCACAGTATCATGGTGCAACATTCCCGAATGACCCTGCACCACTGGTACTACAAAGTCAGCCATTCGGCCTGCGTCAGGAAGTCCTAAACCACTCTGGAGAGGGCCCAAGTTGCTGTTATAGGTGTGAAGAACGAGTGCCAAGAACGGAGACTCGTGACCTGGAGGAGATCTGGAGTAATTCATACTCCGACTCAACACTCAGAATCCGAATAAGGCAACTCAAAATTCATCCCTGGTTTCTCATTCCTCTGCATCTGCTGCGCAGAGACAATGATGATATATCTTTCGGAAATTGATGCTCGTTATTGTCTATAGGTGGAAAATTCCTAGTCACCCACCACAGCTCCATCCGACAATCACATCAGTCGAGGAAGGGCATTGTGTGTGACATAAGCTACTGTCATACGACGCTTTTCATCGACAGTATTCCTTCCAACGAAGAGAATCTCTCGCTATAACTCTTTGATGGAAGATACCACGCAAGGGCTATCTTTGTTACAGTCGCCCCTTTTTTCATATCTATCATAACGCGGACCTTGAGGTTCCACGTCTGTCACGAATCAACCAAGTGGTGTGCTCGTTAGCCCCATTCATGGAGGCAAACGTTAGTTCCAAGTCGATGTCTGCACAGTGTGACGCGTTGCTTTTTCATGCGGCCTCAAACACAATGATCGGTCGTTCAAAGTTGTAGCTGTTCATGGTCTTGAACTCCAACTCCAGCTCCCAATGGACGATGAGCGAGACCAGAATCATTGCATCATTTCCAGAAAAGCATCACACTCAACTCACACAGCCAATCTCATACACACAGTCAACTAATTCCTCGGTCATCAGATATACAATTCGTATGTAACAAAATGATACATCTCGGATATTACAATCTGTACTGTTACACTCACAAAACCATGTGACGACCGAGGTCAGTACATTATCAGCATTCATTAGCCACGTATTCTGCTCTATCTAAAATAATACACACAATTACAGATTAACTAATGTTTTAGATCATACAATGTCAGCAGTATCCCGTCGATTTGAATTTGAGGCTGAAGTCCAGTCTGCATCCTCGATAACTGGACTGCCGTCCATGGGACTTTGGGAATCTGAGACCTTGGCAGCGAAGGTTGATGAGATCTCTGCGAAAGCGACGGCTCGCATAGTAGGGGAAAGAGAATTTGTCGAGCCAGATCGCACATGACTGCTCAACTCAATGCGCGCCACGGAGGGAACAGAGTGTGATCGCAATTGACTGAGAGCGAACAGTTCTCCTGAGGGTGTTGATATGGCAGGATTACATGTAGACATGATAATACTTTCCACTTGAAATTGAAGGCAACGGGGTCCATAATACGCTTCCTTCCTGAGGTTGAGAGTGATCCTTGACATCATTGTGACCTGTTGACCGGAAATGGTTATGTTATGCTAGATACGCACTTCAATTCATGCTCACGGTGAGGCTGTAATGGAACAATGTTAGCTAATCACTGTTGCTCGTAGTTGACAATAAAAACTCACACAAGCTCGAGCCTGTGCACAGTGTATTGTAAGCAAACAAGATCTGAGCAAACACGAAGATGTGCGTACTGTGCGGTAATATTTTTCACCCCTTCTTGAGCTCTAATGATCATGATTGTCAATACCAGATTTACGGTGCAGATGACACTATATGCCTTGTGAGCTCTGCTACCCGGAGAGCTCGGCTCACGAACCTGTAATACAGTAATCCGTCTGCGAAGAGAGTACGAATCACATGACCCGCTTCTTTATTGCGGATTGTGGAAAACGCGCGATAAAATGTCAACCCAAAGACATATGTGTCATAAAGGAGAGGCAACCAAGCTGAAGCCGAAGCAATAGTGCCGCTTGAAAGTGTTTCAGACCATAAATATGCATATCAGACGTATACAAGGGCATACGAATTGAACACCATAGTACAAGCTGTGAAAATATGAATAAGATTGTCGTGTGCGAACAAATGAGGATCTCACAGCGAAGGTTGCCTATGTGATTAACGGCTGGTGGCTTTGTCATTAAGTCATACATGACGTGACGAAGGCGAAAACATACGTGCACCGTGACTCAATAGCCATGCAGTTACTACAATCCAAGCTAGCAGTAAGAATACCGCGACTACAACGGCAGCTCGTTGATGTCTATACATTGCAATGACCCTGTGTGATCTGTCATTGGTGGATGCTTTCTGATAAGGGGATAGTGAATTTCACCGTATCAGCATCATTAGCCCGACTACCTCAATTCCTATAGCTGTCATGGCCCCTTCGTATCGAACAAAATGCTGACAACTTGGACAATGTCAACTCAGTTCAAAAGTGTGCTGCAACGCTGACCTCTGCAGTTAAGCAGTTAAATTTATAAGATTCATCATTGGTGGTGGGTACAAAACATCAAAACTCACTGTATCGCTCCATGAAGGGAGGTTGTATGCTAGTAGTAGTGGTCACGTTAAGATTGTAAGCCAAAAGCGATGTACTCACCAACCAGATTAATGATAAAGCCGAGAGGTGTAAGATATCGGTTCTGGGACATTACGTGTGAGGTTTTAACTCGCAGATATTGCCAGTCATATGCATACCAGTAGAAACAAGTATACAACTAAGCAGGTTTAGATATTAATGCATATTCATATCGGTGACGCCACTCACGGATCCCCTTACGGCCTTTCCAGATAAATTCGATCTGAGTACTATGTTGAGTTTCACTGATTTCTGGTGCAATTGTCAATGTCGCACCTCATCTCCGCTGGTGATGAGGTGGTCCCAAACCAATATGGTGAAACCTACGATCCCAACATACTAGGATATATATCAGCCGTGTACTGCAACAATAGACCATGGGGACAACGTACAATCGTTATGCGCCTGAAAATACGGGCATCAAATATGCAGAGACGAACAATAGCCAAGCATGACTCACGTGTCTGCGTATTCCTGACCGATTGTCTGTATTGTGTCCTTCACTAGTGAGTGTGCCATCTATCTACGGGAACGGCAATCCAAGATGAACGAGTAAGGTCACTGGTGAGCTTCAGGGAAGGTTTTAGGATTGTCAACCCCGAAAAGTTGTTTGAATTGGAGGACTGTGACAAAGAAAAATCACCACGTTGCAACGAACGCATTTTATAATACGGAGCAGCACCGGGATGGGCGTTTATTATAAAAACTCGAAATTGCGCTCAGGCTATCCGAGTTATGGCTACTATTGGTAAGTAAGTAGGCGACTCGGGTAATTTAATCACTGGCATGTTGTAAGTAACGTCAAAATGAGACGCCCATCATGTCACATGCCCAGACCTCCCCTTAAATCAGCACGGCCATAAGGCTACATGCTAATTACCCGCACAGGTTGACACTAATAATACCACCAATGTGGCTCGTATTTAGTGTTCAAACAATCATCATCCAATGTTGCAACCGGCAAACTTGTGAAGCAGTGGTCGCACACTGCCGGTGCATTTCCAATTCTACGCTTGCATCGCTGCGGGGTTTGCAAATACCAACATGGCAATGGCGAGCACCTGCCTTGACTGGGGATGAGACTGACATGTGTGCCCCTGTGTCAGAAAACTTCAGTCGTGCCTTTCAAGAGTTTATATTGGGGCACTTTATGGGTACGGGTACCTGCCTAGGGGGTGTGAGTGATTTAACGCGTTTGCAAGCAGGCACGTGTCGTCTGAAAACAGTATATCAAACGTCACTGGCACGAGTTCAAGTCCAGACGAGTCCATACCGTTTTGCCTTGATAATCCCTATGGAACCCAGGGAAGCTAGAACCACGTTCCGCCAGTGTGGCAAGTAGCAAAATTAATGAAAAAATGATGTTATCGTAACGGTACTTGCGCACCAAGTCCCCAATTCCCACCTTTAACCTCAAATCCCAACTGTCAGCAAGTATTCCCACATCGTGAACTACCTTATGACATGATGAATTATCTTCACGCTGGATAAATCAACTCCGACAGAGAGCTTGACAGACTGATCCGAGTGGAACGTCCTCGTCAAGGTGGTTGTCCCTTGTATATGGAATGTCTATCTCCATGGGGGTTAAGTCTGGCTTTGACTCCGAGTGTGCATTTAAAACATGCCATCACTGTGCTCCAGTATACCAAGCCATGTTCTCGTCAGAACGGACAGTCGGATAAATCGTTTCCTCGCAGGTAAGGATTATGGACCATGATCAGTCGGCGTGTGTGGACTTGTTCTCCATAGGCCATCCAGCCAGTACTCTTCCTCCTGCACGTTTGCAGCAGGACTTTCTGTACGTCCAAGTCTTATTGTGCCACCTGGATACTTGAGTTCACCATCATTTTGCTTGTGGGCCAGCGTCTGCCACCAATCGGTCCATTTTTCAGAGGTCTCTCGGAAGAGAATGACGCGGAGAATATGATACGTATTTTCCACAACGATGAGTATATCATACAGAGGGTGGATGAGATACCCTGCAGAGCAAGGAGCCTGTGAGTTTGTTTCGTCTCGTAGTAAACCCGAGCAGCTTCGCCCAGTCCGCCGAGAATATATATCATATATCCTTGTTGACAAGGTATGGCCTGCAAGTTGATCTCGGTGAGGACCAGTCAGTCGTTTTTGTTCAAAACATCGTCATAACTCCAGACCACAGACGAATTATATGAGCAATATTCCTCTACAACCACATACCATTTCTTCCACCCATGTCAGATCTCGAAACTGGGCTGGACGATAAAGGTTATCGGCGAACGCGGATCGAGGAACTTTGGCATTTGTCAGCGAGCGGTAGCAATCAGTGTAAACATCGACAGTAATGCTGGGCCGCCAACGCCCTGTTTGTCAAATATAACACCGTCTAACATGGACAGTCGTAGTTCGTAAACTCAGAGGGCAATGTTTGCACAATGCACCTTTGGACAGCGAAACATCACTACTTCATTGATGGTCTCAACTTGCGAGCATACTGTACATACAGAATGACGGCGCACATGGCATGAAGGGCGATAGTGCCGCGGCTACAGGAACACCAAAGATCTGTTCAAAATAAGAAGAGATCACAGTCAATTGAGAAATGGTTGGCGGAAGACTGACAATACGGGACCCTAACTGCTTTGATTTCTAATTGTCACCGGATCTTCTAGCACTTACGCCTGGTGTTCACACGAGACCTGGTGAGACAAATTAGATATGATTTAAGTTTTCTATAAAGGATCATGATAGTGGAGTTAGGTACTCCTTAGGCAGTGGGTGAGAGTAAAGGAAGGTTCGACGGTGTCTGAGACGGGTTTCGCCGGGAGGAGAATTATTAGAACTAGCGGATGTAGTAGCGGGCAGGTCTTCGTTGTTCCTCGATAGCGCAGTCTTCGGGAATAGCCCACTCCAACGGAAGGCGTGAAGCTACACGTCTCCCATAGCAACAGAAACGGGACATATTTCTTATTAACAGCCTGCAAGTCGAAAGCCCCTCTGCTGACCTTTCAGGCCGCTAGGTCATGGGTAGGTCCAGCAGGTTGATGGAGCTAGATAGTTGCTGTAGTGATGCCAAAGCGCGCAGCTATAGAATTCTATTGTCTGGTGTGGTCTTCCATGTGGTCTTCGAGGTCGTGTCCTGGCAATTTTCGAAAGTCCAAGTGTTGTTTTGAAACTAGCGGTAAGAATTGACTCGGCCGAGAGTGCCTCAAACGCGAGCATACCTCACTGTTCCAGGACATTTTGATCAAAGAGGTCGACTGCGCCGGGGACCCTATTGTTCGCCTACACGGCTGGGCATTGACTGCGGCTTAAGCGTACGTGGCGTTGAATCCAGGTGCTTCAAAAATGCATTTGCAAATGATCTAATTCCTGAACTACGAACCCGCAGAGATCATCCGGCCTTGTCGGCCTTGTGTACCTCATTCGCTTGGATGCGTTCTCGTGACGGGTCCACACGCAAAAGAATATCGACGATCGATTGCAGCAGGCCTGAAGGTGTAATGATAGTAGATATACAGGACACGTCGTACCTGCATTCTGAATCGATACGCGTTAGACCTGTAGTTCTGTGGCAAATCCAAGAATAAATGAGCGCAGTCAGCATGAATATGATATGCATTGGTAGGTATGTTGTGCCACGAACAACTGTCAACTGGAGACCATCAGTTGTGGCTGAACAACATGGACCCAGGAATGCAGGGTATCTCGCCATCACTGAGAAGTTGATCTTTGAGAATGAATCAGCGGTGATCCAAATGGAAGTAATTATACCATACCTCGCCGGAGTCCTTTGCTGGGCACATAAGAATACGAAAATACGGATGTTGATGTCGTCGTCGAAATTACAATCATGTTCTACCTCCAAAGCCAATTTACAGATTGTCCCGAAAAAATACAAGGCAGCGCTTGACAATCCACTGGACTGGAACTTGAAGAGGATGCGAGTCCTGAAATGTGCAGTCACATTGAACTTCAACAGTTACAGCACGAAACGAAGAAGGGTGGCTGATGTGCGCGAAATCAGCACATTTATTATTACTAGTTTTCGTTTCGTGACCATCTGAAAATCGAGTAGTGAGTCCTTGAGCGTATACGGTCCATTCCGGAGGAAGTATGAAGGAAAGCTGTCCGAGTCGAAAGCGATGAAAACTTTAACCATCTCAACAACCGTAACATGTATTCGCTGAGTCAGCAAACACCCTGCTGAGCCTGCTCCAAATGACTCTCCAACCAAAGAACCTGCTCATCATCGGTGGAGGACCATGCGGGCTCATAACGCTCCGCAACTGTCTCCACCGCGGAACGTTTTCCAAAGTCCAGCTCGTCGAAAGACGTGATGACGTCGGCGGCGTCTGGTGCGTCCACCAAGTACTCTAGCTCACCTGAAACCTCAGTACAAAACAAGGTATCAAAATCACGCCCCTGACCATCGCTCACGATGGCCCACACCCGCATACCCTGGACTCATAGGCAACGTCATACCCGAGTTTCTCTCCTTTTCAGAATGCCCTTTTCCAGCACCTCCCAGAGAACATCAACCATTCCCTACGTTAGCAGAGACAAACGCCTACCTCAAGGAATTTGCGCTCCCATTCATTGAGAATGGGCATATACGTTTGAGCTTTGAGGTAACTGGAGTTGAAGAGGTGGAAGTTGGTGGATGGACGGTCCGCATGAAAGATTGGAACAAAGGCGGTGTGGTATTGGAGGAGACTTGGGATGCGGTGGTTATCACTACTGTTTGGTTTGATAATCCGCATTTTCCAGATATACCAGGCCTTCAAGAGTTGCAGCAGCAACAACCCAACAAAGTCCAGCACGCCATAAACTGGACTGGCCCACACAGTGATTACGAGGGAAAAGTACATTTTTCACCTTTACATTCCATGAAAAACTAACATTCCTGCAGCGCGTGCTCGTCATTGGAAATGCAAACTCTGCAAACGAAATGGCTGCTCAGCTCGCTCCCGTAGCCCAAACACCAATATACAGATCCACCCGCCGAATTTCTGTATTTCCCTCCTTACCCGACACCCGCATCCAAGATATTGGCCCCGTGGGTCGCTATACCACTAATGACAACAACAAAATCACCGCGCACGTCCAAGACGGAACTACCATTGAAAATATTGACATCGTCTTATTCGGAACAGGCTACTATCCGCACGTACCCTACCTCCGTGTAATTCGCCGAGACCTAGACTTCAAGACTCACGCTCGCACACTCGTTCCATTAACATCACGCACAATAATACCCACTCGGATTTCCTCCCTCCACAACCAAATCCTCTATGCACATAACCCCACTCTCGCATTCATAGGCGCGCCCACCTCTTTCATCCCTTTCACCCTCGCAGACCTCACTAGCACCTGGCTCTCCCTTACATGGTCAGGGCTTATCCCGGTACCCCCTACTCCCAAAGCTAGACTCGTATACGAGCAAGGCCGCCTCCGCACCCTAGCCAAACAACGCTCAGAATCCGACAACCCTTCTGACTTGATCAATTTCCATTTCTTGGGTCGCTATGAAATGGAGTATGCGAGGGGTCTTAGGGAGGATGTCGTGAAGGTAAGTGAGGGGCTGGACGGGGTGCTTGCAAGGTGGGATGATGAGCAGGATGGGAGACGGTTTGCGATGTATACGAAGAAGATGGAGAGTCTGCAAGCATCGAGAAACTGATGCCGATTGATGTCGATGCGGTGTAGACCGAACTACCGATGCGATATAGGGACGTAACATGCGGTTTCAGTGTGTCTGTCTTGCGTATCTGGTCTGTCGACGTCAAGCACATACTCATACCTCTCCGCATCCCTAACGCTCATTCCCACCGATGCGACCGGTTCATCATGACCATTGGCAGCATTGTGCGCATTCAGCGAGAACGATTATAACTGGCATCCTCACTGGTAAATCTGGGAAGCTGGTATCATATCAACCGTCAGTGGGCTACAGAATGGCTGATGGTCTTGTATTATCGTTATAGGACGGGAATGCTGTAAAAGACGGATCGCAGGTTTAAGAGAGAGAATCATTGGAGTCTGGTTATCACCATAAATCACCGAATAGTTTATTATATCAAATCTATGCGATCAAGCGAATTTCACAGGTAGTGACTAAAAGAATTGTCCGTCTACCGAGAACTAAGTAATGGAGTGGCTGACCACTGGAACGGAAGACGAGACAAAGAGAATCTAGGAGACATAGTCAACAGAATCAAACGACAAACGCTATCCATGTGACCCACAAAATATTAGCAAGTTCAAGCTTGATACACTTGGCCAGCACCCGTATTTGTTTCCCTGCCTTCATACGACCCATCTGGAAGGGATTGCATTTCCGGCATATTTGTCGATAGATATGTGGGGAAGACCGATTGCTCCTTGTTCACTTGAAGATCAAATAGTATTCGAGAAGCAAGAACGCTATGCGCAACAATCTGAGGTCTAGAATGAGGAATGAGCTTCCGACGATATACATATATATGACAAGGCTCACGTGTTTAACACCTCGCTGTACGAGAGCTAGGGATCTGCTCAGTTATTCGAGGTCAACATAAACAGGAAGAACTCACAGGTAGCACAGTGATGACAATCACATTAACAGTAGATATCACTATAGAGATGTCAGCACGCAACTAATAATAACAATGGCGTTGATACTTGTTATGCAGAACATGTAGAAGAGTCCACCATGATAGATACTCCTTATTAGCTTATTATGAAGACCGAAATAGTTCTGATATCTCAAAAATGCAGTGGTGAACATGAGAACTAGAAGTGAATTGTCAGGCAAGGGTCTTGGAATTAATTGCTGCCTCACCAATCTCGAAGAACATTAAGAGTCCATACGGAAGGGCACTGCTACGAGCTCCCTCGAACACGCAAGGCGGACCAACTGAAAAAAAATTGAATACTAGGACCAAGAGGTGAACCCTGAGACCTTGCCTCCTGGGATGTTGAAATTGATGGGAGCGGTACTTAGAATTACAGACGCTACCAAGATGGCCTGCACCATAGGGGTTAGTAATACACGTAGAAATAGAGATATTATTGTACCAAACCAAAGGATAGAAGAGCGATAAGATATGCCTTTTTGTTGCCGGAGAAGGCGTAGACCCTGGCAATCAACAAACCTGTTATGAATGTGAATTCTAGCTGTAACGTGGTATGTCAAAACCAACCTTCCGAGGCAATGATGCCCAAGAAATGCATGCCTATGAAATGTCATTGCGAAGTCACGTCATGAGAGTCATCTAGACCGACCATTTACAGCGTCATTAAATGATGTACACTGTACTTCAATGTAAATTGGAATTGATGCTACGCCGATGAATGTACCCACATCTTGGGTGCCCCACGTCTTGACAGCGGCTGGTTATGGATAAGCTTTGTATTTTGATGCGCACCGGTGTATCTCACAATACGAAGTCATAAGTGCACCAGCAAAAGGTGCATATCGTGAAACCGTGAAGGTAGTGCGAATAATTCCCCATTTCCGTCCCCAGGCCCATTGAACCTGAAAGAAATATTAGCGCAGAGACATGGGTAGCTGTTTTTACTGACTTCGGAATGTGACGTGATAAAGTAATCATAAATCTAGTGATACATCAGAACCGTTATAATGAGACTGAGATGATACAGCTTACTAGGATTGTTGATGCAGCGACTTCGGAGTAAGCGAGAGTTGTAAATAACAATAAGCATCGTCATCGGTCGACCTTACCATTAGTGTACTTCGATAATTAGAGGCATTAGAGAAGAAGTTGAACTGAAAAAGTATAAATGATCCACCTTGGCTAATTGCAAACCGAAGGTATCCGTGTCTGAGACTAACATTTTCGAGTGACAAAATGGGTGAATGACAGTCTACAGCATCATGGAGCAAGCTGTTGAAATTAAGTACTGCAGCGTGCACAGCAGCACCGCTGTGAACGTGGACGGCATCTGGCAAGGACTGTGAGTGTGAAGCAATAAACTCGTGTTTTGATGATATGTCACACTATGCAATGATCGTTGCACTGTGCTGTGGTATTGGAACACAGGATGCATGACGGCCTGAGACTTGGAGATAGCGTAATGAGTCTTGGGAGGTACCCCATGCCAAAAGAGTGACAATATCCTTGGTACTCGCCGGTGCTACCCGCTCGGAGCTTAGAAGGAACAAATTAGGATAACTAACCGATGATCGATATCAGCGCCATCACGGGCTAAAAATGAGTAATGACGTCACTTACGCCACAAGTCTCAGTCCTTGGCTGTTCTTAGGTAATTCTAAAAAGTCGTTTGCAAGTTGTACTTACTCCCGTCACCAGTCTAAACAGTGTTATCAACACTAGCCATCACAAAATGCCGTTCCTCGTCAACCGGGTGCTTTTCACCCCACCTTCCAAGTTCTTTTGAAGAGAATCTCTTGCTGCTCTTCGATGGAAAGTATTGCGCATGGAATAGTTGTATTCCTCATTTTTGTTTGTATTATTCCACTCTCATCATAACGCGGACCTTGGGCATCGACTAGATAACACATCTGTCATTTAGCCGACTCTTGTCTCGATCATGATGAGTATGAGAGTGATTGCTGGGTTATGCGGTCTCTTTATTATTAGTAGTCGTTTGAATGTTCTCGCTACTTTGTTAATAATCGATACCATGTCTACGATACGCACAGATCCCGCATGCCTAGACTTGACGTTCCCTCAAGAGCTCATTTTCAGCACAGCTTCCCTCCGACGTCGATCGTCAGCTCTCTCGCATTGCTGCATTTAAAGAAATAGATACTCTGGGTGACCGATCGGGCGCAAAATCAGCGCTTCCCTGCGAAGAGCAATAGCATCGTCCAAGTCTTAGTCATCTCGGTTCTCGAAGCCCACAAGATGATTTAATGACGGGAACCGATCGTTGTGACCGAACTCAGTGACTCCTTGAGAAGCGCGATAGCATCATCCAAATCTCGGCTATTGCCTCGGTGATCGAAGTTAATGAAGGGTCCACTCCCGAGGTAAATTAATGCTGATGGGGGTAGCCAGTCGGGTACAATTATGATAGGCCAGGGCTTCTCTGCGGAGCGCGGTGGACTCATTCAAGTCTTGGTCATTACGGCAGTGCCGGAGGCGGGTCGAGGGTCCTTCTGCAAATTTATCCAATAACGCGAACTGTCCAGGCAACCCGCTACCCGCAAAGCCAGTGCTTCTCTATGAAACGCGATACTCCTGTTGAGGTCCTGGCTGTTGCCACTAAACAAGCAATGTGGTCCCCAAATTACATAGCGACTGCTCTCTCTGGTTGTGCATCGCATGAAGGGATATAAAGCATGGAGATCATCTATGCGCCAACATCGTTATACTAGACGTGCAATGGACCCACCAAGCCGTCCCCGCACAAGATTGATGCCTCCAGCTGGGTAGATAGCGGATGTTTGGATTACAATAGCAGCTGCGCTGCATACCCGGTGATTGACGAGGTGGACATTGAGTATTTCTCTTCAGTCGCACCTACACCAACTTGACACCGTCGTTTGCAAAATGAGAGACCAGAGTAATTGCAAGATGAAGCTGGATTGCGGTGCGGCCTGTATGGCCAATGGGATGTAAATCAAGGGTATCTTGAAGTTGAGAGATAGAGATGTTGAGATCCAGGTAGGTTTCGTTAACCTGATAACTAACTACCTTCGCGAAAGCTAGATCAACAGAGCGCTAGGGCGGTAGGAATGATCAACGAGCAGAGATCAGAGGCGCGTTCAAAGTGCGCTATGAATTGGTCGAGATTCCTACTGCTCTGCATCGTGCGAGAAAACAATAGCCGGCATCCGTCCTTAGTGTTAACGCAATAGATTGCATATCTCAAGCTCTCAGCATCAGAGTACCAGAGTCTTGCTCTATAGGAAAGACCGAATTAAGAACAACTTACAAAAGTACGTGCTCATTCTGCTCGACAATGGACTGGTATATGTGTACAGGCATGTTGTTAGTCTGACATTGGGTGGCTTGGCTCCTCACTCAATGGTGACGGTCGGGTTATCATCGATTGTGTTGTCTTCGGGGAAATGCATCAGCACATACTAAAGGAAAACCTCTGGCACTTGCGACTTGTAACATTTCACTATTCGCGGGGCTTGTTGCAAGCCCTGGGGGTCCACGTGTTTTTCATTGAGACGAAGCTTGACATCTGGTAGGAGGATGGATACAACCTAATACTCAAAAAGTAAGATGAGTCGCACTAAGGCTATTTTCCAGCCACAAAACCCTCAGCTCGACAACTTGCACAGGATCGGATTCATGTCTTTGGCATGTCAACTTGAGGCCTCACCCCCATAGAACAGCTGGCGGGAGCGGCGGACTGACCGGGTATGCTCAAGGTCAGGGCATTCGCAGATTCTGAGACGCATTCAGGGCACTGGGGACCCTTAGACTAGAACGTATTGTCCTCCATAGAGTTCTCTCTCAATAGGACATAAATTGGAATTTTAAAAAAAAACTTGAGGCCCCCTAACAGGTCATACCCATTTACTCTGAAAGACTTGAATCTAAAACCATGTCAACGTTCAGCTTGTCGACGGTCTAGCTCCACGGTTTGGCCCAAGAGCATTTTGAATTGAACTCTTCGTTATGCGGCGATGGGCCTCACATTCATTTGGTCATATTCATCTAGAAGCTGGACGTTGTGATTTTGGACATAAACCCACCTGTTGTCGAGGGTTTTTAGACGAGGGTTTGAGGTGAGGAGGGGGGAATATACCATTTATAGAAGGCGCTCTTGAGTATCTGTGGCGGTACTCACAGACGGCTTCGGGTAGCCTGAGTGTTTTGCTGGCGTGTGCGAGTTTTGCACCTTATTCCCTGTCTGTCTGCATGGTCGATGAGACTGAGAATGGGGTGTACCACTTGGGTCGACTTGGAGTAGACCAAGTCTCGCCCGTGTCATGTCCGTCCCATCCACTCATCGTCCCGTATCAAGCTTCACCGTAAGCCTTATAATGGCCGCCTTATATCTCAATCAGTGAAGCTAGCTAGAAGTGCAAACCGGGTACAATGAGAATATTTGGTTGATCTGGTAGTGCAACAGCCGTGTCACGTCCGCGGCAGGTACAGCTGGAAGAATGGTTGTTCTTTACTAGCAACACGCAAATATCAGGTGGAGCAATTTGCATTTCCGAATTGCAAAGAGGGGAGCGCAAGAGACGGTTGCATCAGTAGTTCATGTAGAAGAACTCACATATCATGGTCCGCGGCACGAGCGCGCGCGTGCTTGTGAACTATTTACCTAACACAATACGATCCTGGTAACGACAGGTCATGATACGGAGGTCGTAATCAATTGAATATGCTTTTGCAGGTTTTGCCGAAATTTCTGCCATCTGGCGGCAATAACAATTCTTCCAAACAGAATTGTGCCCATTAGTATATACAGGATATGAAAATTGGCCGTCGTCCCACGATCCTTTGGTACCATTCGAGATCTCCCTCAGAAGATTCCATATCATCTTGCACAGAAAATGCGTTTCTCCTTTCTCGCCATTGTTGTTGCTTTGACAGCATCTATGTCTGTCAGTGCATGCAACTTATATTGCAAGACATCTGCAGATTGTTGCCCAAACTTTTATTGTAAACGGGAGGTGAATATGAGCATCTTGTGTGCGACCTAGGATTCAACTACATGACTCACCTGCACACCTTACTAGGATGGAGAATTACTTTGCACGCCTATCATAGATTGAGCTAGCAGCCCAAGCGGCAAGTCACGACAGTGAGTCATATTTCTGCTTTCGCTTTGGTGTCGTGGTTAATGTTAATGGCGCCACACCTAGTTAAATACAGTTGTTCCTAGACAAATCTTCATCCTGTTTGAGTTAATGTGGATGTTTCAACTTATCTGAAATAGTCTATCGTATGAAATACGTATTCACTGACATGGGTTCTGAAACGTTACGTACTTTCTTGGTCCAGGTGTACTAAGTTTGCACATTCCGCATTGTATCAGTACTTCCATGGCCCACGATTATTAAATGAGCGCGTGCATCATTCGATGAGTGCGCATTGGATCTGAGTGATCTCGCGGGTGTCACTTCTGAGTTTGCAGTGTTAGTTTGGATGGAACGGCTGCTTCGAGTTCAAAAAAATGGTTCAGTATCAAAAAGTCACAGGAATGGCCCGTTGTATGAATGATTTAGCAGCTTGAGTGACGACTTGATGGTTTTAGCATAGACGGCTGCCCCAAACATTCACTCTGGAAAGCGCAGAATGGTAAGTGGTAGTCTCGAGGAGTTGGTGGAACATCGTCACGCCGTGTCACAATGGCTCCACCCACTCGGAAGGGTCCGAGGACTATATCAATAAGACCAACCCAATTTCAAACCTTACGCTCAAACTAATCCCCATCCCCAACCAACCACCTGCTGCGCAAAAGACCCATCCTCACTCAAAAGACCATTTCTTCAGCTCCACACACTCAGACCACAAAGGCCCAACCCCAAAACCCCACCTCGAACGCTCGCTCGAAATCCCCGATTTTCCTACAGGCTACAACCACTGCGCAAAGACTATTAAAATGATATATCTTTCGGAAATTGATACTCGTTATATACGTGGCATAACCTCGGTGCGCTTCATTAAACCCCAGTAGTCCACCACAGCTCCATGACATACCTCGTCGACTGTGCCCCCTTCCAACGTTCGCTACTTTTTGATAGCCGGTACCGCGCAGGGAGTGATCCCCTTTATCTCTATCACGCCCACCCCGTTTCCCACTTTCATCATAGCGCAGACGCTTGGCTCGTTGCCTTCATCCGTGAAATAGGCCCGGAGACCGTTAATTCCGACTCATTGAATGCCTGCATAGTGCCACATGTTCCGGCCTCACTCATTGAAAGTTACAACCATTCCATTTCCAAAATCTTTACTCCTCGATCAGCAGATATACAGTTAGTATTTAACAAATGACACATCTCACTACACGAGTATAAGATATGTATGTGTACGACGAATAAATGCGCAGCCCGAGCGCTAGAGATAGAGTAAAGTAATGACCGCACCGGGCCCATCATCGCGGGCTTGGTATAATAAGGAGCCTGTGTTATGGTACAGTAAATACATACTGATGACGAGGTATGAAAAACACGCGTGGTATGTGCGAGGTATAAGCGTGTTTGCGGTATGGTGGGGTATATCGTGCCTGACCCGCCCAGTACGTCAACCACGTCGTTCCAACTAAGAAAGGGCGCAGATCACACCTTGAATACAATCCCGAACCCGAATCCTAAAGCTCCAGCTCGAAATTGAGCGAATCCCGATTTTCGTCCATGACTCGTGCATATTCGAGCAACAACCTGAGGGACAAGAGCGAGTCAACATCGCGCGCAAGGTCCGACCTTTGCGCATGCCGCACACACTTACCTATATAAATAAGCAACCATATCCTCCTTCCTCCAAAACTTCAGACTCCACTCCCTCGCCCTCCCTGCAATCTTGTTTGCAAGGTCTTCATGCGCACCGTGCCCGCTCGGATCTCCACGGAAGAAGATGAGCGCGTCGTAGAGGTCAGAGTAGTCGATCTGGATGGGGATGTAGTGTACCCAGGGGGCAATGCGTTGGGTGAACCTGAGATGGTTGATTTGGGAAGTTGAGTTGTATAATTGGAAAGAAAACGTTGAGAACGAAGAAAAAAAAACAAGAAAGGAAAAAAAAGCACCATTCAGGATACACCGTAGACTTGAAAACAACCGAATTACTCGTCATGAGCCTCTTAAACCGACTCGACCAACCGTTCCCATCCACCTGCCGATTAACGCATCAGCACAATCCGCAACGCAACTCAAGAAAGGGAAAGAAGCTGACTCACATCAAGCACGTATTTATACCTTCCCGCCTCTTTAACGCCCATCCTCCTTCTCCACTCCCACCTCTCCTCCACTTCCTTGCACACCTCCGGCTCACACTGGCCTGGTTTCCCAGCGAACGCTATATCCATCATTGCAGGATTCAGGATGGATTTTTTCAAGGACTGTGTTTTCGAAGCCATCGAAGGATGAGGGGTCGGTGAGGAGGACGTCAATAGTTTTAGGGTGTGATGTTTGTACGTTTCTGAGGGCGAGAATTCGAGGAAGGAGGAGAAGAAACAAGATCCATCAATCGATCCCTCTGGGCATCCTTCCAAGGCTTCTCCTTCCCATGATGAATCCCCGTATTCAACCCCCTCCAAAGTAACCTCTCCTCCTCCTTTTCGATCCACACATCCTCACCACCATCGACATCCTCCACCCAGCTTAACATGATCGGCACCCTGATATCAGCATGTAACGGACTACTGCAATAGCTGAACTGTGGAACCGGAAATGGGTATGCGGAAGGTCCGGGCCCGTGGCTCAGGAACTCGCCGTGTTGGAGGAGGTGGGAAGGGTGTGCGCAGGGGTCCATGGCGAGGAAATGGTCGTGAATGAATGTTTTAGGTTTGGTGGTGCGTGGAAAGAGGGAGGCGGGTGGATTGCGTGCGACGCTGTTTAGGGGGCAGGCGTGGATCCAGCCGCGGGTGTAGGGGGGGTGGGTCTTGGGATTGGGGGTCGATTGCTGTTTGAAGGGATGTTAGAAGTAGGAATGGGTATGATAGGATGGACGTACGTTTTCCTTGTTGTCCGGCCTCGACAAGTTTCTTTCTCATATCATGGGTTACGAAGACATTTGGATTATCGTGAGGGCTAAAGACAGCTCTAAAGAGCGGCAGCTCGTCTTGGACGCCTTTCATCAAGTCCATCAATTGGATTGCACCTGTCAGTAATACCCGGCGATCGTCTTGGTCTGCAGGCAGTGACTCATTTCCGATGTGAATAGGCCCTGAAGGGGTGGATTTGGCGAGGGTATAACTCTGTACGTGGCCTTCGTGTGCAAGCTGGATGGCTTGAAGACGTTCAGGGATGATACCCCAGTAAGGAGCGAGATCGGTATTTATTTGGTCATATTCGTCTGGGAGCTGAACGTTGTGTTTTTGGACGTAAGCCCACCTGTTGTCAAGGTAGCTTAGACGAGTGTTTGACGTGGGGAGGGGGAAGCATACCATTTATCGAAGCCTGGTGGAGGTGCTCTTGAGTATCTGCGGTGGTACTCACGAACGGCATCAGGCAGTGTTTTGCTCGCACGCGCGAGTTTTGCGTCCCATTCCTTCTCTGCGTGGTCGATGAGATCGAGAATGGGGTGTCTACCACCTGGGTTGACTTGGAGTAGACCGTCTGGACGGAAAATATGGGTTGGACGTGGTGGTGGTGGTTCTGGGTATAGGTGTCAGAGTCTAAATCCCATGGGTTGGATGTTGGTCCCGGTGTAGACCAGCGTACTTGATGCGCTAGCTTAGGCAAGTAAGCAGCGGCAGTAGTGAGCGGACCAGTACTAATTACTGATTCCGTTGGTGCAAGGGAGAATAAAATAAAAGTAGCAGCAAAGGTGACCAGAAAGATATAAGTTCGCAGTGATCTACGAGCTATTCGGAAGGGGAACATTTGACGGGTGGGTTCAAAGTTCGTGTTTGTCTTTTAATACTGGGAAGATTCGGAACCTAATCGATTGAAAAATATCCTATCATCCCCGTCAACGAAATTCGAAGCGAACTTGGTTTGCATCTTCAGATTGAGAAGTATGCTTGACTTCAAAATTAAATAAATTAACGAGTCGAGACTCGTCTTAGGCTAGGAACAATTAATCACACCCACACTTCGATATCACAATCACACGCTCACTCGGTCACCGACATGGTGGCATTCACTCATTAAGCGGACGCGAAAAAGAAAAAAAAATGAGCGGAGAAAGAAAAATACTATGTACTCTTGGCAAGATCATTCAAAAGCATTGCAAGAATGTACATCCTCAGTGCATGTGCAGCGGCTGGTGATATTGTTGCCGTAGTAGGTGAGAGAAATCAGTATCACTACCATGCGGTCGCATCGGAACCTGTACCACGCCGAGTCTCAACTACCAGTGATTCAATCGAACGTAATGTCGACGAAGGAATCTAATCCTGATCGCAACATCCGGTCCGTAGGTATGACTATACAGTTCCCGGTCCATTCCGAGCGGACATTTAACCAACCACCTTGCCTCAAATTTTCCATTCATCGAACAGCACCACACGTACACCTGCCCCACGTTCGGACAGTACTAATTCATTGCTATGACTGTATCTCGCAGCCAAACAATCGACGAATGTTTGGCTGGGGATACAACTATCGTTATGATCAGGCTAGTATCAACTCATTCACACAGGTTTACACGACACTCGCACCAAGCCGGTTCCCCACTACCCCCACTACCACGTTCCTTTGATAATGATAATGTTATGAGCCATCTAATAGGCTTTAAGCTTTTACCGATTTCCTATGGGCTAAGAGTCGAGATCGGACCGGACCAGGTTAGGTATGGGGTGTAAACGCCTCTGATAACGGACAACGAACAACTTTGTATCGGGAGCGCCTAGCTACTCTCCTAGCGCTGTCTTAATCTAGCCATCCTTGGCAAGTATGTAACGTTTCCTCGGTGACCAATTGCTCAGGGTTTCGATGAATCGACATTTGGTACGTGATTACATATGGTTATGTTAAATCGACTTGAATCAGACATTGTGGGGAGTTCATTCCAGTACAAACAAGAAAAGGAACACTCGTCCATGATTCGCCTTGGATGACGTTAGGCCGTCCCTGTGGATCGAACCAGCTGATTATTCGAAATGAAATGGGTACCACCAGCTTGATCCAGGACCCATAGCTTGTAGAATGCACACCCATTTGTCGCAACGTCTGCTGTATTTGGGCCTCCTCGCCCTGCTTCCTCTCCAGCGTGACCTCTTGCTGACGCATGAGCTGATCATTTGAAATGAAATAACTGCCAGCAGTACATCGATAACGTTGCGGCTGCTTGATCCAGCGACAGCCTACAGAATATACATCCATTTGCCGCTTTCTGCACGCTCAGCTTCCTTAACACAAACCGGACAAGGGTTTGGCTTTGACTGATGGCATTTCCACTGCAGCGCGTGATTGACAAGACACATGCTCAAGTACGGATGATGACATGGCATTTGTGGAAGGTCCGAAATCTGATGACATTTTAGCGAGCAAGGATGAATTCCGCAGTTAAACATGTGGTTAATGTGAGTAAGAATAATATCATCAATTCCCAAATTCTTACCATATCTCTGTACATCCACCGTCAGGGCAAAAAGTATCACATTTTGATGCGGATTTGATGAGGGCTGTTCGGTCCGGGTGTCGTTCACATTTGATCGGGAAACCTTCGTACTTGTGATTGCTTTGTTTGACGATCTCGAAGAACTTTCCCCATAGTTCCTTACCCTTCGGAGCATTCATTATGTCTGCGAGTTCCCGATCAGGCTGTGTCCATTTCGAGCCCAGGAGATTATCAAGCACGTTCAGACGTTCAGGGGAATTCATGAAACCGATGTCGTTGGATTCATTAGACCTTATCAGACTTGCGATGGCGATATCGCACTCTTCGCCCTGGTAATAATCTATTCAAATAATATAACATGTGCGCTATAAGTTGAGTTGCAGATAAATACCTATCGTGGCCAATCTGATGCGCTTCTTGGACGTCTTATCAGCTGAAGGCATAAGTCTAGCGTGGATGAAATCATGTGAATCAAGGTCATTGAGCACGGGGTCATTATCCCCCTTCAGGACGTCTCGAAGCTTTGAGAGCTGCCCAAGGTACGGTGAGAATGACTAGTTTTCCATCCCATAGCCTTGCTGAGCGAGGTAGTGTACGATCTTCCAAACCATTTCTACTTCATAGGTATTCTGCTTCAACACAGATGAAGCCTCATTGCCTTTGCCTTGTCGTTATCCTCGAGATGAGTGTGGTCAATGAATACGACGTTATTCTGACTTCCTAATAAATGCTGGGATTTCTGGACGCATACGATGATGGGCTGTCAGAGTTTCGTGAAGAAAGCCCTGAGATGCACAATCAGCAAATGTTGACTCGCATACTTGTCGGTGAGGATGTAGCTTTCTAGGATTTCACCAGCCCCGACGAGAAGGACATCAGGATTTGCTGCACATATATTAATGTCCTGCGCAAACATAGCTCCTCCAATCATCGTGCATCCAATGATTCTCTTCCCCATGAGAGCAGCAACCCTGGCTTCCCCGAATTTGCGTATAAGCTGATCTTGATATTCGTTATAGTTTGTGCCATGTGCGCAAATTTCCTCAAGGATTGATTTGCGTATCTCCGACTTCCATCTCTCTATCACCTTCCGGTGAGCATCCAGAGGCATTTTGCCAATATCTTGCGTCTCACATACATTGAGCTCGGCTTTGAACTGGCCAGCGTCAAATCCTCTGGCTCACCGAAAAATGAGTTCCTCAGTATTAACAGGTTTGCCGTCCTTGCCTACACGAGTCATTCCCCAGTTGTCGCATTCGAGTACGTGAAATGCATTGAAGGAGGTCGGTTCGCGGAATTCGATATACGTGAGGATGTCCATGAAGCCAATCTTCGAAGCTATGAACCTGCCCATTGCGGTCTCTAGAGCCTCGTAGCAAGACATCGACGAACTCTTTAAGTTATTGATCATAGTTTAATCAGCTTTGGATCGTGTAAAACTTTCTTTCTTCTGGCCCGCAATACCAAGGCGGGCAACCTGCGCGTTTGCTCTGCTGTCGAGGCGGACCATGCTCATGTCCGGAATACCGGTGTCCATGAGGTCTTTTAGATATAGGGCATGGTTCGTGTAGCAGACTACAAGGATTTTCTGCTCGGTGTGATCGTCGATGGCCTTTGCAAGTAGTCCACCAACGAATGATTTTCCTGTCCCTTTGGAATGTCAAAAATATGGATATGAATGGGCTAAAGATTCCAGGTATGGGGTGTAACGCCTCTGATAACGGATAACGAGTGTACCGAGAGCGCCCAGCTAACTCACTATAGCACTGTCTTAATCTAACCTTTGCAGACTATCCATGGTAAGTATGTAACGTTTCCCCGGCGACCAATTGCTCAGGGTCTCGATGAATTGATGGTACGTGACTATGGTTATGTTGGAATTTACATAATAGTAATTTGAATCAGACATTATATAAGTACAATGGGGAGTTCTATCGAGTTCAACGCACACGAACAAAAATAGAGGGAACGCTCGTCTATGATTCGCCTTGGGAGAGTCCCAACGATGATGTAAGGCCGTTCCAGTGATTTGGATAGGATATTGAATCCGACCTAGATACCCAGCTGGTCATTCGAAATGAAATGGGTACCTCCAGCACATTGATAACCTTGCGACTGTTTGATCCAGGTATAGCCTGCAGAACACACACCCATTTGCTGCAACTTCTGCTGTACTTGAGCCTCCTCGTGCCTCCTCTCTTCCTCCTGCTTCTTCAGCGCGGCCAAGGCTCTCTCTTGAGCAGCTTCAGCCTCTTGCTCTCGGATGCGAGCGGCCTCCTTCTGGCGCATGAGGTGATCATTCGAAATGAAATGACCACCACCAGTACATCGATAACCTTGCGACTGCTTGATCCAGCGATAGCCTGCAGAACACATACCCATTTGCTGCAACATCAACTGTACTTGGGCCTCCTCGCGCTGTCTCTCTTCCTCGTCCTGCTTCTTCTTCAGCCCGGCTTCTTGCTGGCGCATAAGCTGATCATTTGAAATGAAATGGGTACCACCAGCACATCGATAACCCTGCGGCTGCTTGATCCAGCGATAGCCTACAGAACATACACCCATTCGCTGCAAACTCTGCTGTACGTGAGCCTCCTCGTACTTCCTCTCTTCCTTTTCCTGCTTCTTCTTCAGCGCAGCCAAGGCTTTCTCTCGGGCAACTTTAGCCTCCATCTGCCGGATGCGAGCGGCCTCTCGCTGGTGTATGAGCTGTTTGCTGGCGGGTTTCACATCCTCAAGCCCTGACAACTCCATGATACCGTCAATGACACTGTTCTTTTCACCACTGACTTGCTTCTGATGCAACCAATCCTGGCAGGCAGACTTGGGCGTTTCATTCATCAGCGACGTCAAGGAAGGCCTAGGCTGTTGAAACTTCGATTGCTTAGAATTCGAAGAAATCTGGGCGGTCGAAGGTTTTATCTTTGGTTGCGGTTTCAGTGATGTCGATGACGAAGAAGTAAACTTTGACGAAGGTACGTTTGATTGCAGATTGGATGGAGGTGTTAGAGGTACGGGGATTGTCGTCTTGGATGGCGAAGAAAAACGGGCGATCACCTTCCGTGCGTTGGTTCTAGCTGGATCGATATCCTTTATTTTCTGTTTTAAGACATTTGCTCGCTCCTGGGCGCCAACGATCGCATCCAATTGTTTCTGCTTCAGTTTGAGCGCGCGGTTTCGCTTCTCCTCTGCACGCTCGGCTTCCTTGACACAAACTGGACAAGGGTCTGGCTTTGACTGATGACATTTCCACTTTAGTGCGTGATTGACAGGACACGTGCTCGAGTATGGGTGTTGACATGGCATTTGTGAATGGTCCGAAATCTGATGACATTTTAGCGGGCAAGGATGAATACCGCAGTTCAACATGTGATCACTAGAGTTAATGTGAGTAATTATAATATCATCAATCCTCAAATTCTTACCATATCTCTGTACATCCACCGTCAGGACAAAAAGTATTAAATTCTGATGCAGATCTGATGAGGGCTGTTCGATCCGGGTGCCGTTCAAATTGGATCGGGAAACCCTCGTACATGTAGCCGCCTTGTTTGACGATCTCGAAGAATTTCCCCCATAGCTCCTTACCCTTCGGAGCATTCATAAATGTCTGGGAGTTCCCGATCAGGATGAGTCCATCTTGAGCCCGGGAGATAAGCACGTTCAAACGTTCAGGGGAATTCATGAAACCGATGTCATTGGATTCATTGGACCTTGTCAGACTGGCGATCACAATATCACTCTCTTCGCCCTGATAATTGTCTATTCAAACAATATCAGAATCACATGTGCGCTATAAGTTGAGTAGTGGATACATGCCTATCGTGGCAAGCCTGATGTGCTTCTTGGACGTCTTTTCAGCTGAAGGCACAAGTCCGGCGCGGATGAGATCATGTGAATCAAGGTCATTGAGCACGGGGTCATTATCCCTCTTTAGGACATCTCGAAGCTTTGAGAGCTGACCAAGGTACGGTGTGAGAACGACTAGCTTTTCCGTCCCATAGCCTTGCTGAGCGAGGTAGCGTACGATCTTCACAACCATTTCTGCTTCATAAGTATTTAGCTTCGACACAGACGAAGCCTTATCTCCTTTGTCTGAAATACGAGAGTCGTTATCCTCGGGATGAGTGTGGTCAATGAATATGATGTTGTTCTGAACACCGCGAATGTCGTCATGGCCCTGGGTCTTGGGAGCATCCATAAGGTCGGGGTACATAAGCTTCCTGATAAACGCTGAGATTTCTGGACGCATACGATGTTGGGCTGTCAGAGTTTCATGAGGAAAGCTTTCAAGAACCAGACGCTCGAACAGTGGTCTGTTGGGTTCAAATTCGTCACCCTTTTCAACAGTCAGCTTGCAGTTGTTGACTTTGGGACGCAGTTGCCTGTGAGTTGATTTGAGCGAGATGCACTGAGAATCAGCATTGACTCGCATACTTGTCGGTGAGGATGTGGCTTTCTAGGATTTCACCAGCCTCCTCGACGAGAAGGACATCAGGATTCACTGCATGAATGTCCTGCGCAAACATAGCTGCTCCAGTCGTCATGCATCCAATGATTCTCTTCTCCAAGAGAGTAGCAACCCTAGCTTCCCCGAATTTGCATATCAGTTGATCTTGACATTCGTTATAGGTTGTGCCACGTGCACAAATCTCCTCAAGGATTGGATTGCGTATCTCCGACTTCCATCTCTCTATCACCTTCCGACGAGCGTCCAGAGGCATTTTCCAAATATCTTGCGTCCCACATACATTGAGCTCGGCTTCGAACCGTCCAGCGTCAAGTCCTCTGGCCCACCGAAAAATGAGTTCCTCAGTATTAACAGGTTTTCCGTCCTTGCCCACACGAGTCATTCCTGAATTGTCGTATTCAGGTACATGAAAAGCATTGAAGTAGGTCGGTTCTCGAAATTGGATGTATGTGAGGATGTCCATGAAGCCAATCTTCGAAGCTATGAACTTGCCTATGGCGGTCTCTAGAGCTTTGTAGTAGGACAACGATGGACTCTTCAAGTTATTCCCGGTAGTGAAGCACATGAGGCGAAGGAGAAGTACTGCGAATGCTTCCTGGGCTGGCTCATTGAGCTCGCCCTGATCAAATGCTTGGCTGAAAGCAGTCAATAAAATGGGAGGATCAACTATGGCGATGAGTAAGTGATCCAAGACGTCACCGAGATCTGTTGCTCGGAAAAGATACAGCAGAAGTGTGGTTGCAGTTCCATTGAGGAACTGGGAATTAGTGTAGTGGCACATGGCGGCCTGAACTGCACTTGAGCCATGGGAGCTCTCGACAATCTTGCTGATGCAGGCTGCAGGGTCTTGTTGTGCACAAATCGCTTCCAAAAAGAGTGCATAGTTTCGTGCATCCGCAGGAACTCTGCCTCTGAGAATGTTGTTAAAACATTCCTCAAGCTGAACTGTTCGGTTCATGAGGGGCAAGCTAGTAGTGATATGTTGTGGGTAATTGAGTGTTGACAGGAAAACTGCAGGCGCCAAGTCGTACGCGTGTACTTAGGATAGGCCTATCTAGGACCACCTCGGCAGCACCATCAAGTTCAAATGTAGTAGTAGTGGAGTCAGCTTGCACATGAGGTCCGCATCATTAATGATAATTTGGCAAGAGTCTGGATGTTGTTCGCAAATGATCACCTGTAAATCCCACCTAGGCCCTATAATTAAAAGTTATACTTATGGGCTGGGTGGGTACCTCTATTGATCAGTTAGAGGGTGATCGAGTAGTGATAATTGCTAGATAAAGCTGTCCTGGGACTTGTGGGAATTGATGAGGGTACATGTAAGTAAGGGATGCAACTCCTCTGATAACAGACAACCGTGAGCGCTCTCCTAGCGTTAGCACCGCTGAGTGTCAAATCCATCAACCTGTTGACTTATGTATAGGCGGACAGCAAGCTTAAACAGGTCGTCCATGTCTCTCAAGAGTCTTGCATAAGAATATCACGAATGCCAGAAAAGAAACATTCATACCTACGATGATGTTCCAATCATCAATATTCAATGACGACATGGAAATGTAAAATTAGCGACAAACACCATACTCCCTGCTCGGGACGACCAATGAAATTCACGGTAAATGTTCATTGATGGAATCATACAAGCAAGAATTCTCCTAGTCTCGGAGTTACAGGGTAATATAGATGACCTGTTCAAAATCATGCATGTACCAACCGCAGGTGCAAGAAAGAAGAAAAGTTGACATGAGCGTTGGCTATAAGCAAAGCGGTGACAAAGACAAAGAGGAATACTGTCCGCTTGATACTTTCAGCAAGACAGTAGCAAGCGGAAAGTAATCCTCTCCATCGAGCGAGAGTTGAACAAGTTGACGAGGAAGAGCACTGATTGGTGGTAACCTCACCACACAACGTACCACTCGTCTTCGTATCCTAGTACAGATACAGGATGATTATCGTGTGGGGTCTAAATCCAGTGACAGGTAAGAAAAAAAAATGACATGACCGTAATCGTGCTTACCAGTGGATTTTAACCAAGCCCATCAGGGATTGTAAAGAAAATCCGAGTGAGTGAAAAATCAAGTGATGTTCAAGCGAGCTTACGCCCACTCAAAGAATTATTTTCCCAAATTCTGACATAGAAACATGGAAAAGCAATTCTTTTCTTGGTCGTGAAGACTCGTCTAAGACCTTGGCGCTGTATGTGGTTGACTTGTAACCCGACCTGTCTATGAGTTGATGTGGCTTTGCGTCAACTGTACAGTACCCGGTCCATTCCGGCGGACGTGATGTCAACACATACTGATCACTTACCAAAAGACTGCCAATGCCACTAGCCCTGCTACGAAGTCAAACTACCAGGCTTTAAGAATTACCCGTTTCCCATGCAATCCCCATGGGCCATGGGAAACGGGCCCTCGAGAGCATAATGCAATATCCAATCAAGACTTTGGCATATATAAGTAAATAAGAGCTGCAGATCCGCTGATAACAGGAATGGAATCCCTGACCAGATTTGTACCGTGTCAATTAATATGGTCAATGTGAGCGCTAGCCAGTGGCCACTCTACCGTCGTCCGACTCATGACTCATGACCGTTGGGTGTCATAAATCTGTCCCTCATCTTTTGTTCACAGTATTCCCCGGTTATTGAATTCACCAGGGTAATTGATTTCGAGGAAGAGAGCAGGATTGCGTCGGAATGGAATGATGAGAGTGACGATGAAAGTCGTCAATAGACTTGCCCTCGCAAAGGAGACCAGGATCCCTGAATCCTCTGAGAGTCCATACATCGGACGAGTTAAATATGGATAACAATCGGACGCTGGCTGGATGAGCATCATGTAAACCTCGCACTTAGTAGCTATTTGGAAAGGTTGCATCAGTCGGAACTCGAGCAAAACCGTCGAGGTTCATTTGGTCCAACATGGTTGATCAGAGAATATGATAAAATAATGTCAACATAGCCTTGTAGTCTACCGAAAAGGTTTGATGCCGAAGTTCAAGACACTGGAACGGCATAAACGAGAATCATAATGTTGAGTTCAAGTCCAACAAAGAACTATGATTAAAAGTAGGTCACAGGTCTGTATTATCCCACAGCTCTAGATGATCCACATGGGATGCTGTTTGGATCGGTTGAGCGAAAACCACCCCCGAGGCAATCGGCTGGTTTAAAACGACATCCCACGATTCGTTTGCTGCTCGTAGGTTGAACAAGATGCGGGAGGCGAGAACACTGCGCACGACTGTCTGTAGGCTTTTCTGACTCAGTATCGAATATCGAATTGGCCGTGATAAGGTTTACCCTGCTCCATAGAAACGACGAGTATATGATAACTGAGTAACATGTTTAAAGGCTTATCTTATAGGTGAAGGCAAGCTACTCACAGGATGTACAAGAATGGCGACCCAATGCAGCACCGATAACACTATACAAGTCGAGGCTGTGTTCCTGACAAAAATATATAAGACTCACGAGTCATGCATAGCATGTAAAACACGCCGTCCCGGTATATAGTAGTGACTATTGGACTATTTTCCATTCGGTAAAGTTTGAAGCGTTTGTAGAGTGTCAGGGACATCAACACTGACGGAGGATAGTGAACGCTGGACGAAACCATCGAGATGCTACGTACCAAGCTGGAAGATCATGTACAAACCATAAATGATGCCTTGTTGTCCGTCCCATGCACCACACTTGGGATCTAGAATATGGGGTAAGCAGAAGAAATACACAGGGGTAGATACAGACTTGTGGATTTACTCGCAACGACACTTATGATTGTTAGCCTAGCTACAATTGTAGCCTAAAATGATGTGTGACAGTTGAGCAGCAAGAAAATGGCCAAGAGGAAGGACTAAGGTCACCGTGCCAAACAATGATATTGCGATCAAAATCCTCTTTTCACCCCCACAAAACACATACGTCACTGTCACGAGCAGCACTGAACAACACGTCATGGGGAGGAAAGTTAATTGACATAGTGATGAAACTCACCGTCAGCAGCAGCAGAACCCAAGGTGCTGATGACTGGTAAAGACACTGAGTGTTCAGAGCCTTGAAGTGAGGTTTTTAAACACGCAACTGCCATTTACAGCAATGAACACTCCAGGATTTGGCTGAAATACTGTCAGGTACTCGAACTCTGTCACAATAACAGAAGCTTACAATTCCTCTGTGAGTTGAGTTGACAGTGTCTACAAGATTGACTCGTCAGTGAAGAGCGAGAAGTAGAGAGACTATCATGAGTACTCACAAAACAAGTACATAACGACACACACAATCGGCACATAGCGAGAAATGACAAAGGCTATCCTCGCGATCCCCCACTTTCTCCCCCATGTCCAGCGAACCTGACATTATGTTAGTGTTCACATATGGCCATTGAAATACGCCAACCTCTGAGTCGAAAGTGATGCAGAAGTCAAATAGCTGGGAAAGAATTCGGTCATGGTTCGACCGTGTTATCTGTTGCTCCTTACCAAAACAGTCGCGGACACGACTGTCACAGGAATTCAGTTGTGCAGGACAACATAACAATCCAATTACCTTCGACGTACTGAATCCAAATGAGCAAGTGACGGATGACAAATGAGTCAGAGTACGCACTGCGACAGCCTGACGTCTATTGAGACCTGTACAATAGACCATTCTGAATGAAGTTTATAAAATGACTGTCTTAAACCGTCTGCTTGAGACGCTAGAGCTAAGTGGGTTAGAACCATATGGGCTCGTACTTATAATGTTGAGGTTAACTCTTCCCATAGCACAGGCGTGAACCACCAGCAATGCTGACAGGCTTACTTACCTCATATGTAGCAGTATATGGTATACCTGTGCTGTACGTGAGATCATCAAACGTTCTCAACTTGACAGAATTTTATCGGTTGACTTTCTAAAAAACCTCAGGCCCGTCCGCATGTGTAAAACACAGGAACGTGTTTCGTTCACGAGCAGGCCGGAGCAGAGTACTAAGTGAAACGATCAAGTGTCGTAAATGGTATGAGCTCATTGCACTCAGAACTGCCGTTGACAACAAGAACGGGGTAGGGGCGCTGTTATTTACAGGTTCCATCACGATGCCATCTTTGGTTACCTAATCAGGGCTGATGAATCCCACTTTTCCAGAGACTGCAGGGATCTGTAATGCACATCAATTCGACAAAGAGCTACGTAAGTACAATGTCCACATACATCTGTATGATTGGCACCACACTTGTTGAAAAGTCTTTCCCACAGTCTACAGATCTCTGTGATGGGCCCGGCAAGGAAGCAGAGAACGTTGGAGCGGTACAGCCTAAGAAAAAGCCTGCCTCTCACATATCCTGGATCACAATTTTGAAACCTATGACGAGCAGAATGGCAGAAATCAGTAACATAGATTCGAATATCCGTCGCCATCGTGTTATGCGTAAGAGAGTTGCCGGCGGGATCGGCCCAGCTGAATTCACCTGTCAAACTTCGGCATTTTTAAAAGGTCTCCAACTCTGCCGAGAGCATACTGACGAAGCATGGCGTCAGTTAACTTCCAGTTGTATACATTCTTTGAAGCAGGCCTTAAAGCTTGCAAGTTTCATCAATGCCTTCATCGACAAACAATATTAGAGATTGCAATGACGTCAACGATCCTGCAGGGGATGAACTTACTGGTGGACTCTGGGAAGCAATCCCTTTTCGCAAATGCGACGCGGGATTGGTAGCAAGTAGTGGTTACAATAAAGAGCTCATCGCCTGGTGAGGAGGGGACATTGTCAAATATCTCATCCAAACAACCTAGTTATATTGATATCGCAACTATTCATGTCCGACATGCTGTCAAACTTTCTTCAGCACAGGCATCAGACATAGTCCTGGCGACAGTTCAACTCATCAGATAAATTGACGAAGCTGTGAAGCACAAAAAGCCACAAGAATATGCAAACCAATATCGTCATCGTCGTCCTCTGTACTCTAATGTCCATTTCGATGGTCAAAAGCTACGTACACCATGACCACAGCTTGGGAGGGTCCGTAGAATTAATTCACATGATGATTAAAATTCCTCCCATGAGCTTTCATCACTATACACATCACTATACACATCACTATACACATCACTAGACACATCACTAGATACATACTCTGAATCGCTCTCATTTCCACTATCCTCGTAAACATCTCCATCTCCACCGACGACTGAATCTCTATTCTCGCTTTCCTGCACTGGATGCGCAGTGTGTGAACCTTCATTCCCACGATCGTCAACTCCTTCGCCTGCAACCAGCATCATTCTCCACCTCTGCTCGCGGACCACAGAGAAAGACTTGACCAAATCCTGGACGGTTTTCCACCTCGTGGCGTATTTTCCACTTTGTGGGTGGTACCTAGATCCAGTCCATGATACAATTGCTCTCACTCCGGGCGCGACGGCTGAGATAAAAGCGGCAATCCTTGTCGGATGGCGAATTCTTGGACTGCCAACAAATACTTGAGACAGTGCCTTGTGTGCAAATCCTTTGTATGGAACATCGGGGGATATCTCATGTCCGTCTATAGTCGACCAATTCATAATAACAGTAAGCGAGACTAAACGGGGACAACCTTGCAACAACGCAATGAAGGCATTTGGAGTGACTCCTCGACTCGAATGGTTGTGTTCGTTGAGGTGTAACTCCTCCAGGAGGGGCCAGGCCTTAGCCATCTGCAAAAGGACAGAATCGTCCCATCGCACAGCATAGTTGTAGGAAGATCTAAGGTCAAGCTTGCGAAGATTGTGAAATGCAAAGAGCGGTTTAAACATTCCGAGTCTGATTGAAGTGTTGTGACCAGCAGACTGAAGTTTGACAAGGAGTCCTATCTGTTCCAGTGAGTTGTGCGCGCATGTGTCAGTTACACGGGAAATCAAATCCGACAGAGCCCAGGTGGAATCCACTCCCCCAGTTTGGAAGTATAGTGATTTTGGAGCGATGAGGAGGCCCTCGAAAAAAGCATCTATGAGCACGAGGCTGCTGCATACTACAAACAGTTCTTGTAATGCGCAGAGTGTAGAACCCCGCAGGAGCTTTTTGGTATCCACAGACATAGGAGTCGGCGGTAGATGAAACTTTAGAACTCGGAGTGAAGGCAACTTGAACAAGTGGAGTATGGCAGCCTCCGAAACTTCTGCAGTAGTCACCGATGTTAGGTGAGACCAGCGTTGCAATGCAGTTGATGTGTCTTCTGAATCTGCGAATGAAGAAAACGAAAACTTGAAATGCGAGATAGATGGGCACAGCATTGAGATAACTGACAAGACGGAGTGTTCGGATGGACCAAAGCTGTTGAACTCGATATCGAGCCTCGCTAATTTCGGGGGGACAAACAACCGGATATATGGGAATACATCGGCGGCGGCAAATATATTCCACGTAAGAGATATTAAATTGGGGAGCAAGGGAAGGGGGAAGGGAGGACAGCTAAGGGCACGCCAAATTTCAGTACCGGCCCTCGCTAGGATCCGGCATGCTCTGAATGAACGAATACGACGGTTGTATTTGCAAAATATAGACCAGTCGTCCAAGGTCATGGTTCTTCGAAGTACCTGGCAAATGGATTGAGCTGGTATACTCTCATTGTGAGCAAAAGCTTGACCTACCAATTTTCATCCCTTCCTTTCCCATAGGCTTTGCGGGAGACATCTGATGAGTGGTTCAAAGCTATTCAGCTTTTTCCACAAAAGGTCTAGTGCAAGCCCACTGAATGACTTGCACGTCAAAGCAAGTGCCAGGAGTGTCTTTTTTTTCATGGACCCCACAAGAGTGTCGTGGACCAGCTGAAAAATCTTCCACTGGAGTTCAGGTATCATGACCATACAGCGAATAGAAGCTGGCAACTTGAGCATTGAGGTAGGAATGTCACTGCATCTCTGCCCGCTGTGGGCCTTTTGAGGTAAGTTAACTCCGTGTTCATTCTCAATGCTTTCGATAGAGAACTCCGAGTCCGCCTCCATGAGTACTGACTACTATAGCTTTGCAGCAGTACAGGAGACGAAGAAGACGTCCCAGTTTGAAAATTTTGAGGGCCGAATTACATATGTAATTACTGCCGAATCTGTCGTACAGCAACCGCAAATAACCTTGACCAACCTTGACCGTCATCCAGAGCACCATGTCTCTGACAGGCAGACAAACAATACGTCTGTTTATGTACGCCAGGCCCTCGCCCTTTTCCTACCCCTTTTCGAAACGTTCAGTCTGTTTCTTTACGACGTTGCTAGAAACAGTAACACAACCAATTATACAAGTGCAGGGGAATAGAAACGGTGATGATTTCGCGAAGCTCTGATGCACAAGAGGCTTAGGATTATTGCGTCGAGATCTATTGAAATACATGTTATTTTTGAATACCGACGACTTCACGACAGCGCGCCAACACAACTCATACATCCACCACTGAGACAGAGAGTTCTGCATCACGTTGCTCCTTCTCCGCCACGGAATTTCCGTCTTTGCGCCCGTCTTCCATGGACGGTGTGAGGTTAGCTATGGGTCCATTGAACCAATGGACGCCTCCATACACCGGGCAATAATACCAGAAAATAGCAAGGGTCATGTATCCTCCAAGGACCACAACTGTATAGTTCATCTCTTGTGCAGTCGTTTGCGGCGTCGAAGGAAAGAAGAAAACGATGATCATGAAGACCATCGACGACACAGCTATCGCAGCGACTGGAAAGCTCTACAGGGTATATTAACTCAGGAATGCTGAATGCATCCCAATAGATCAACTCACCAGCTTCCCAAGATGAAATGGGCCGGGTTTAAAATCGTTCTTGAACGCAAAGCGGGTTGTGATTGGCGTTATGTAAGAGACGTATGACGCAGTAAGACCAATGGTGAACACCGCATTGATGGCCGCAGTGCTCACGAACGCAAGAAGTCCAACTATCAAAACAAAGGCGGTGTCGAACCAAACAGTATTGACAGGTGTTTTTGTGTAGTCATTGATCCTGTACAAATATCGTGAGAATGGGAGGGCTCCATCACGAGCAAATGCAAATGTCTGGCGAGAGCCGACTAGGAGGGAGTTCGATGTCACGATATACCTGCTCTGTAATTAGGCTATGAGTGTGCCACGTGCCGCTAAAAACGTACAGCGTTGAGATAATGAGACACCACAGAGCCAAGGCTCCCCTCTGCCCAAGTGAATTGTACAAGATTTGCGCCATAGGCTGACCGATAGGGCTATTCAAGACGTTTTCGAGGTCAGTGCCCATGCAAAAGGCAAGAGAGACATTGATTCCTGGAGAAGAAATGTCATCAAGATCAGAGTGACACGTCATTCCACATACCCCAACCAAGAACGACCGACACAGCAATAGAACTGATCTACCCGGGGTAAACACAATAATCAGACATTTTCTAGTTTTACTTACAATTGCCAGCGGTATCGCAGTAGCAGCGTTTGAGGCCTCCTCGCTCATATGGACGCTGGCATCATAACCCCCTGGTGGATTACAGGTGGTCATGAACTGACAATTCGGGAGAAGAAAGAAGGTCTGACCTATGGAATAAAGAGGAGCCATAAAACTCAAGATAAAAGCGAATCCAGATGGCCAGCCGGCCACTATAAATGAGAGTGAGCCGAGATTATAATCGGAAGAGGATGCATACAATTTATGAAGCTCCCAAGCGCAAAACTTGCACCGTTCCGGTACTGGGGTGGTGTTGCGATCGGAAGTGCAATGATGACTATGAAGCAGAGGCTGTCGGGAAACTTCAAGCAATGGTCACGAACGAGTATACAACACCTACCACAAATTCACAAACGTGTATAGTCTCTGCAGTCTTGCCAAGACTTTGGTACCGAGGCTCACGAGGATGGCATGTGACAAGGCCAAAGCCGCGTATATACCACTGTGATATCCGTCAGGAGATGACATGCATGGAAGAGGGTTGGCTAACTAGAGCTGCTCGTTGGTAGTCGTGTATGCCTGGTCCGAGGCAATACTGATTGCTGCTGCGATTTGAATTGCGCAAGCCCAGTTTACGGAAGCTAGCCCCACATGGTCAGAGGCAGACTGTTGAAAAAATGAGGATAGTCTTACCCACTCCAGTGATAGTTTGTATGGTATTCGAATCTGTAGATATCAGGATGGGATGCACATCGTATCGAAATGCAAGACGTACAGCCAACTATCCACGACAGAAAATTCCGGCACCCTGGAGAAGCAAGTGAATAAGTCCAATAATATAGCTAGACTTTCATAATGAGCAAGTGTGAAACAGTGACAGCGCAAAGTACATACACCTCCAGAGGTAGGTGCCGCTGACGCGAGTTCCGCCATTGCCAGCCCGATGCACATGATAAAAGGGCCAACAATTGCCCACTGCACAGATGAAAGCTTTATAAAACAATGATCCCCACATATGATGAAAGCTTACCCCCCAAACCATAGCGACAGGCCCACCATTTGGCATGGCATAGAAGAGCACGGAGCTGAGTAGGTTTTTATCAGTCGATCGGCCAAAATCTCAGTGATAACTTACGCTATACCAGGGAGCACTCCTGTATAGCTGAATGCAAGTCCAAACACCTGTACAACTGTTAGATTGGGCCGTGTCGTATACACAAAAAAAGTCACCACCTCTAGTGGAGTAAATTCCCTGCGAAGCTCCTGCTTGTATCCTAGCTTGGCTAGAACAGCTTCATCCGCACCCAGTTGCAAGAGCCGCTTCGAAGTCGCAGGAGCTCTGGTAACCATATCGTATCGTTGCAAGTCTCTGCAAATGGGCGATTGGGAATGAGTGCCGCAACATGGCGCGTACTAAAAGAGATAAAGAGACACATGGAGCCCGGCCGAATAAGATCCACATCATGACCGAGAAGCCCTGACTAACTACCCAGTCTATGATCCGATCGGAAATTGACCGAAGTGATGCCCCACTTACGGACGCCCAGTGTCCGTTTTAGGTGGTCTATTGGGTGGAATATCCGGGCTCATCGGCGAGTTAGCTGGGGCAGCTGGCATGTCCATCGGGAGGACTTCAAGCTGGACAGGTTTGATACGCAATTGATACGCAAGTCGGAGTAAGGTACACCTCGATTTGAGCCTTTTCAGCTCTTCATTGATCATATACATGCAACTTTTAAGAGTCCTTGACAGTGGCATTCATTTTTCAGTGGCCTGTGCCCCGGGAACAGCATTAGTGTGGATGTAAATGCCCTCGGGCCTTACGGTACGTTACGTCGGCAACGGCCGAAGCAACTTGAGGAGTCAAGTTAGCTACTAGACGTCAACAACGTACTCGTCAGTTGCGACATGAGCTCTAGCCTCGTCAGATTGGAATCAAGGAGCGATATTTATTCAGAGACTGCTAACAATAGGTTTGTCCAGCCGAACAGGAGGCCGCATCTCACATTTTGGACTCCAGACGAGCTCATTGAATCCGCACCTCCTAGATCTGGTCACTGGTGCATCTAGTAGCTGAATATTGAAGAATAGCTTGGATCAAAATGCCCCTGTTCATGATGCTACCAATGACGAATCTAGCTCCGAAGGGATCAAAAGTCCTGGCCTTCAAAATCGCCGTAAGCGCGTACATTTTCAGGATATCACATCTCAAGCTGATGAAGAATCAGAGCGTGGCGAGGACCTCGAATCGCCGTCAAAGAGAGTGAAGATATTGACCTCAACAGTACGTTCACAACTTCGTTTGAACATTGACTTGAAGACCGATCTTTTTTTTTTCGAAGTGGACATACACCACTCCTCCTGATACTTCAAACTATTTCAATAAGCGCATGCTCGAACTTTCCTGTATCACTCGCTGGGTCTTTGCTGCGAGAATCCGATTTCTACGCCTTCGCAGCCGCGAACTCGAATTGATGAAGTCCCTTGTCCACGATGAATCGAGCAGGTCAAAACACATGAATGCAATCGATTTGCAGATCGGCTCCATCAAAAGCATGTCTCGTGATGCAGAAGTGGACATAGAGAGCAAAGAGTGTAGCTCATCCAAGGACAACGTCAGGATGTTCTCAAGCGATGACTATGGCACTGAGGCAAATTGGCAACAAAATGACCTACAATTTCATTTGCTTCTGGATGTTGCTCATACTACGTGTCAGGTGAGTCACATTCTGATTAATTTTACTATCGATCTCTATCCGCTGTCCATATCTGCGCCGATTAAAAATGCTGTACCAAATTTCATCCATCCATCCTTATAAGATACATCTGCGATATTCCTTGTCAGTCGCCAAAGAACAACTACATAACAAGTGGTCATTACTCTCCACAAATTAGTCCGTTACAATCTTTTGCACATGTCTAGTTGATCACTGACGAACAGCCAATGCGTCACAGCATATATAGCGCAGGTTATGCAATGCACCATCGTACAACGTGTCCAGGTGTCATGATAACCAATCACGAGTACGATCCCATTGGTTTGAACTCGGGACAAGTTTCGCATTGCCCGTTTCCGTCATGCCAGGTCGTCAAAGATCAGCATCCGGTCTTGTGCGCGTCCCGAAGGGCAAAGTTTTCATGAGAACTACTGACTTGGTTCGTCCGCGTTCACTCAGGCTGTTGAATGACTGGATTATGTAGCTGCCTTTATACTAAGGGACGCGCATCTGTGCCAAAGCACTGCGCTTTGAATTATTATCTGATGTGTAATGGAGTAGCGCATGACAGAAAAGAAACATGCGAGCGAGTAGGATATGATGAAAGTGAAAGAAAAGTCAGTGACACCTCCCTGCTCGGTGTTTGCAGTAGAACGAAATCCGAACAGCCAGTATCTCTCTTTCTCACCTCCGAGTCAGTGGAGGTGGAGGGTCACCCAATCTGAGCAAACTACAGGTTTAAAACACGTCGTGACTTTCATGAGTACCGTAAAGGAATGGTGAGCGAGAGAAAACATTTGCAAGGAAGCGCGTTGCGGGCGGTGGTGTTGACGAGGAAGAGAATTAATGTATCAGGCCTTCGTTTTCGCCGGACCTGGGAGAGAGAGAATATCTGTATTTGTATATACTATACTGCTACAAATAACCTAAGGGAAACTGTTAAGACGCGGTGCACTATTGGTAGTGTTGGGGGATATAATCACCAATATAAGGTGTAGGTACAGTACGAACAGCCGAGGGTCCGCGATTGAGATGATGTGTTGGTGCGCGAGTTAGTTTGTTCGGCGTTCGAGTTTGGTACAACGTGTTACACTCCCACCTTCCTTTATCTACCTGTCCCTGTCCCTGTCTCCCCTTCTATCCTCATAGTCCCTTTCTTGACGAACTTCTCGGGAGCGTCAGACTCTTGAAAGACCTCTGTTAGTGCCTCTATCCCCTTCTCTGTACCAAGGATCTCGTTGAGTGTGATATCGTGAGATATTTCGCGCAAGTAGATGCGTTGGCGTGTGAATAGCGGACAGTCGCGCAAGATGCGCTCTCGCGTTTGACGTGGCGGCTCTCCACATAAGTAGCCAGCTCAAACCCTTTGAGCTATGCAGAGATGACTCTGAGATATTTTGCTAGTGCCTTTGGTACCGAGTTGACGGCTGGTTAGAAACGTGAATGTTTAATAGACAGTAGTTACACACCAAATTGTTAATAGACCTTGGCTGGCGATCTGCTGGCATTGCAGATATACATCTGTGAGAAGGCACAACCACGCAAAGAACAATGTCAAATAACAGCTTTCAGCACATAAAAGCCAGCCGTCGTCCTAGACATACCATTTTCTTCAGAATTATCTGATCCCATAGCACGCGAGTCACAAATAATGCGTTTCTCCCCTGCATTTGTCCTCGTCGTTATTACTGCTTTAGCCTCATCACCAATCTCTGCCACGCCCACTGACGCCGCTACCAGTGGCACCGATGTATGTCCAAACTTCTGCAAAACAGACGATGTGTGCAGTGGCTGCATTTATGGGATTTGCGTGAGCCACCACTGATTTTCCTGGATCTGATAACATGACTCACCTGCATGGCAGCTCCTGAATCTTTTCTGCATAGTGAGTCATGTTTCTGCTTTCACTTCGGTGAAGTATGGCCGTTGGCACTGACACACGAATTATTAGTGATCTGTAGAGTTGATCATCCTGCTGTCAGGAAAACGTAGAGTTGGCGTAACTTTCGTTCAATTGGAAAACGTTATATGAAATACATCAGTAAACCAAAAATTTCTCCCCGGATACTCAAATATATATCCCTAGACCTTCAAGTCCTTGAAGCCAATGTCAATTATTAATTCCCGATTCCAGATCCAAATTTTGTACTGGGATCGGTTGTCGTTGGTTATCCAGAAGAAAAGAATGGGCCACACTGCACGCTGCAGCCGCAAGGTAGCATGGCGTCTGTGGACCTAGTATTGTCTCTGAAGCATGATGGCTATGTACTAAGTCGTGAAAAGCGTGAACGAAAATCGTTGATCATGTGATACTATCACATGACCATCCAGAAAATCCCAGGATGTATAATAGATTCGTAAGGAAAATTGACAGTCCGAAGGCTGGACGTTTGCGGTCCACGACCAGTCTGTAAATTTCGCACGCTCGGCGTCAGCCACCGCGCATGCGCCTCGTTCAGACTTGCCGCCGGTTCGAACGGAGAGACCTCCAACACCACAAGTCACAACTCGATCGCGTTCGATCATGGCCAAGCTGGAGAAAGTCGTTTGGTGAGTGTTTTTTTTTTACCTTTCACTGGTGTTGACTTCTACTGACACTTCTCATCGACACTTACATCAAAGATTCTGCCCACTCTGATTCTGCCCACTCTGATGCCATGCGCAAGACTGACTGACTGGGCACTCAAGTGGATACCTGATCAGCGTTCCATCCTCGGTGAGTCTTCCCTCTTTACCTTTAACTTCTACTGACACTTCTCATCGACACTTACATCAAGGATTCTGCCCACTCTGACGCCATGCGCAAGACTGACTGGGCACTCAAGTGGATACCTGATCAGCGTTCCATCTTCGGGTGAGTTTTCTCTCTCTACCTTGCAAGACTGACTGAGCACTCAAGTGGATATCTGATCAGATTCTGCCCACTCTGACGCCATGCGCAAGACTGACTGGGCACTCAAGTGGATACCTGATCAGCGTTCCATCTTCGGGTGAGTTTTCTCTCTCTACCTTGCAAGACTGACTGAGCACTCAAGTGGATATCTGATCAGATTCTGCCCACTCTGACGCCATGCGCAAGACTGACTGGGCACTCAAGTGGATACCTGATCAGCGCTCCATCTTCGGTGAGTTTTCTCTCTCTACCTTGCAAGACTGACTGAGCACTCAAGTGGATATCTGATCAGATTCTGCCCACTCTGACGCCATGTGCAAGACTGACTGGGCACTCAAGTGGATACCTGATCAGCGCTCCATCTTCGGTGAGTTTTCTCTCTCTACCTTGCAAGACTGACTGAGCACTCAAGTGGATATCTGATCAGATTCTGCCCACTCTGACGCCATGCGCAAGACTGACTGGGCACTCAAGTGGATACCTGATCAGCGCTCCATCTTCGGTGAGTTTTCTCTCTCTACCTTGCAAGACTGACTGAGCACTCAAGTGGATATCTGATCAGATTCTGCCCACTCTGACGCCATGCGCAAGACTGACTGGGCACTCAAGTGGATACCTGATCAGCGCTCCATCTTCGGTGAGTTTTCTCTCTCTACCTTGCAAGACTGACTGAGCACTCAAGTGGATATCTGATCAGATTCTGCCCACTCTGACGCCATGCGCAAGACTGACTGGGCACTCAAGTGGATACCTGATCAGCGCTCCATCTTCGGTGAGTTTTCTCTCTCTACCTTGCAAGACTGACTGAGCACTCAAGTGGATATCTGATCAGATTCTGCCCACTCTGACGCCATGCGCAAGACTGACTGGGCACTCAAGTGGATACCTGATCAGCGCTCCATCTTCGGTGAGTTTTCTCTCTCTACCTTGCAAGACTGACTGAGCACTCAAGTGGATACCTGATCAGATTCTGCCCACTCTGACGCTATGCGCAAGACTGACTGGGCACTCAAGTGGATACCTGATCAGCATCTTCGGTGAGTCTTCGCTCTTTACCTTTCACTTCTGCTGACACTTCTCATCGACACTTACATCAAAGATTCTGCCCACTCTGATGCCATGCGCAAGACTGACTGGGCACTCAAGTGGATACCTGATCAGCGCTCCATCTTCAGTGAGTCTTCACTCGCTCTCACTGCTGCTGTTGAAGGCATTTTTCTTCTCTATATTCGCAGGGTTGACTGTGTTGGCTCTACTACACTTCTCATCGACACTTACATCAAGAAGGATTCTGCCCAGCGCGAATACCTCTTTGACTGACTGGGCACTCAAGTGGATACCTGATCAGCATTCTATCTTTGGTGAGTCTTCAGTTGCTTTCACTGCTGTTCAAAGCATCTTCTTCTATTCGCAAGGCTGACTGGGCACTCAAGTAGATATCTTATCCAGCGTTCATCTCCGGTGAGTTTTGCTGTTGTCCAAGGCATCTTCAGATTCTTCTCTGGTTCCTTTGCGTCTCTAGATGCTCTTGCTGTCAGTCTCATTGGCATGAATGCCAGGCTCATTTGGCAGTACATTGAGTTCGTCGCAGACTGCTTGCTGTGATGGACAAGGTACAATACCACCAATACCACCAAGCCCTTCATCTAGCCTCGTCTGCAATGTAAGATCAGTAGCGTTGTCTGTAATGTAGAATCATTAGCGTTGCCTGCAATATAAAGTCAGTAGCATCGTCTGCAATATAGAGTCAGTAGCAGTCAGTAGCATTGTCTGCAATATAGAGTCAGTAGCATCGTCTGCAATATAGATTTCTTATTGCCTGTGATGTTGTGAGTCACATGGGCGAGAACACGGTCAAGGATTACTCAATGTAAATTCAGTAGCGTTGCCTGCAATATAGAGTCAGTAGCATCGTCTGCAATATAAATTGCTTATTGCCTGTGATGTTTTGAGCCACTCGGACGAGAACACCACAGTCAAGGATTACATTACTCATCCAGTTCGAGGATGAAGTATTCCTTGACTGAAGGGACCACAGTCAAGGATTATTTCATCCAGCTCGAGGACATCACGGTCAAGGAATACTTCAATCAGTTCAAATACCATGGCCAAGGATTACTTCATCCACCTCGAGGACACCACGCTCAAGGATTATTTCATCCACCTCGAGGACACCACAGTCAAGGATTATTTCATCCACCTCGAGGACACCACAGTCAAGGATTATTTCATCCACCTCGAGGACACCACACTCAAGGATTATTTCATCCACCTCGAGGACACCGCAGTCAAGGATTATTTCATCCACCTCGAGGACACCACAGTCAAGGATTATTTCATCCACCTCGAGGACACCACAGTCAAGGATTATTTCATCCACCTCGAGGACACCACACTCAAGGATTATTTCATCCGACGAAGACAAGTCAGTGAGTACTATATTAGTCTGTAGGTATGCTAGCTACAATATGTGCGCCATCGCAAAGAAATAACAGCGTGAATATGATATTGACCTGGTGTGAATTAAGAGTATTAGTAGTAGTGGAGTTGGTTGCAGGTTGAGATATGAAAAAACCAGGAAATTTTCGATACTGTAGGCACCAGTACTGAAGACTATCGTGAAACAGAGTCATGCCGCTGTGCTGAGCGCATCTGGGCAAGTCGTAGTGTGATGTCAGGTCTGGTGTTGAGTAGCTCCTTCCATCTCTTTGCGACTGCGTCATCTTTGCTGAGAAAGTGAGTCCGTCCACGCTTGGAATACTGAAAAGCTCCATCAGCATCTGGACAGCCGAGATTTCCGCCAAAGAACTCTCGTGCATCAGCAGCATCTTGTGCAGCTTTTTCGGCTCGATGCACAACCAAACGATTGAGTATTTGCTGGTACGAGAGCTTATTGTGAGTCTCTGGATTGGAGTATTCGCTCCAGAATGCATCAGCGTCCGAAAACCGTTCCCACTCTTCTGCGATAAACTGACAGTGAATGTGGTATCAAAATTCAACTTGAGCTAAGTGAGGGCAGAGTTTGACGGACCTTCCAGTTACCCCACTCGACTTTGATGGAGTCCCACACAGAATGAGCACGTCCCTTCGACTTCTTGAAGAATTCACCCCAGTACTTGACTGGAATCCCACGCCCATCGACAGTGAGCAAATTGGATTCCTTCCACTCACGACAAAGTCGTTCGATGTCTCCCGAGAAATGAATGAGTGGCGGTCCTTGTAATTTCGATTTGTCATATGGAAAATCCTCATCTCCAAGCCGGGCAATAGCTAAGTTCTCTTGGGGAATGTTGCCTCGTGAAACTGTCTCAGTTGGTGAAAAAAACGGTCCAGTAAGAACATGCTGTTGGGATTGTACAGTGGGAATGGGTGAAACCTGAACATCATCAGCCGGTAGAGCAGGTGGACTTGAGCTGGTATGAAACCGTAAAACTTGATCAATTTTATTCTCGACCTCGTTGACACGGTTAAACAAGTGACGTTCAAAGCATCGCATTGAGCAAGCAAGCGACAACGTTTCCTAAACAGGTGTGATTCTCAGCGCTTGATACCATCAATAGGACTCTTACCTCATTATCACCGTGATGTGATCCTGTGGCTTCAGCGCTAGCAGAAGCGTCTTGTTGGACCTTGACTGGACCTAAGACTGGCCGAAGATTTGTACCGATCCCAAAACAGGTGACGACAGCTTGTGCCTAAACATGGTTTTTGTGAGCCTCATCTTAGTATGAGACAGCAAAGTTAGATACCCAGGACGAGTTTGCCTGCCTGTCACTGTCCTGCAACGTGCTCTGGACTCGGTCGATACCTTTTTTGCTTTGGTACATCACATGTTCAACTTCTCCTCCAAACTGGGACTGAATCCGTTGCGACGAAAGAGAGTTTCCTTTGATGCCTGTGTGTACTCCGCGTTTTCGCTTCTTAGCAGGTTCAAATAAGCTACCAGATGTTAATTTCGTGACAAAATCATGCGGTAGACAGTAGGCCGCTGACCTTAGCCACTCCTCTTTGCTAGCAGCGAAGTTTCGCAGTCGTTCGAGAAGAGCAAAACGTGTGCCTGATAAAGGCAGTCCATAAGCCATCAGACGAGTCTTGATGACTGCCTTTGTAGTATCTGCTCGACTAATTGGGGGGGCAATTCATCAGAATAAGTGAGACATTAATGATCATTTTCGTATTGACTGCTTCTACCCACACAGCGAAATGCTCTTCCTCAAGTGCTTCATTTGGAACATACTTTTGTCCGAGTTTCGGCAAAGTAATGAGCTCAATGGCAGGCATGGTGCATGCACAACGTTGTGAGATGGAAGGTGGCACTGTGACGGGATCGGACTCGCTTCAATCGGTCCCTCAGCCACACACAATTTGACCTTTCACTACATTCATAATGTCTTTCCCGGGTGCTGCTGCGTATTTCACCGAGTCTGAGGGAGTCAGTCTCGAAGCTGTTGAGGATGACCATACTGAAGAAATAGAATCTCTTGAGGCCAGCTTTGAAGTCGATGACCAGCAATCAACTGGCCAGCTGCGTTCGGCTGTACGCACTAGCAAGACTGTTGCTACTACTACTAGTGATACTGGACCTTCGACCACGGCTACCTCTGCTAGTCACGACATGGATTACAACCTCAAAAAAGCACTAGAGCATGTCATTGTGAGCAGTACTCTAAGCAACTATGAAAGGTATGTGCTAGTCAATGTCTGAATAAGTGCGAGACTGCGGCACACCAGGCTAATCAAATATGTCCGCAGGCTTTGGCAACAGTTCAAACAATTCTGCGTGGATATCGGCAAAGTGAAAACTACAGACGAGGCCGAACATCTCCCGTCGAACATATCTGCCGAATATCCAAAGTGCATAGCACTTTGGATTATGGATAAGTGCGATCGTTGTGATGTATTGAAGCCCTCGCTAACTACTTTCTGTTTCATCCTTAGATGTGACGAAAATGACATACGGACTGGCAAGCCCAAGCTCTTGACCATGCCCCGTGCAACTTACAATAATGCACAAAAGATGCGAGCAGCAATCAGCCACAAGTTCGGACGTGATTACGGACTCGGAACCCAGCCATGGATGGAGAATCCTGTCCATCCCGGAAAATTTGTTGGTAACCCATCTCTCTCGGTCACAGTTTCACAGTATATGATCAGCCTACGTCGCCGAAAAGTAAGTCTACAAACTATCCTTGTTCTGATTAATACAATGACTTGATTCTTAGGTTCATTCAGGAGAAACTGTAACAAGTGCTCGTGCTATGGACGAGCCAACATTGAAAGGGCTGTGGGTGTTCAATTGTGCTGCCGAGCGCAACGAGCATGTGCGGATATCTAGAAAGAGGAAGGCAGAACATCCTGAAGATTGGGGTGGGTTTCTCATCCGAATGATGCTCTATCTTCTCTACCTGGTATCATTTCTCTGTCTCCTCCGCTTTGACGAAGCTCTCCGAATAACTTGGCACGATGTCAAGTTCCAAGTCAAAGATCCCCTGCTCAAAGGTCACTGGATCGATGCCACCCCGAAAGTATTCAACCAGGGGATATTCAAGGGGTCTGACTTCCGTGTACGGCTGATGCTACCTTTCCGAAAGACGCATCAACATGGTGGTATGTTGTACTGGTCTGGCTCTGAGTTGACATACTAATGCGCTCCTAGGAATAGCCCCATTTTACCTGTATGCTGATATTCACAAGCCGTGGATGTGTCCCGTCCGCGCATTCGCAGTATGGTGGCTTCTCGCAAGCCAAAATAACGACCATCTTGATGGGTATGTATTCCGAAAAAAGGTGGGGAGTGATGGAGTGAGTGTCAACCCGACAGATGCTATGGTATGTTGGAGTCGAAAGCCATTCTTGTGTCGATAATTGACTTACCTGGTGGTTCCAGTCATCTGAGTCTTTTCTGGAGTGCTTTCGAAACAACCTTCTGGACATTGGTGTCGATCCTCGCCCATACGGAACGCATTCTTTCCGTCGTGGTGGATGTCAGTACCTTGCGATGGTTTTACGCTGGCCGTTTCGCAACATTTGCACATGGGGGGGATGGGCCGAGAACTTCGACAATCCAAGTACAATTTTTAAATATTTGTTGTCCTGGACTGATAGCCCGTTTGTCGAACGTGAGGATTACTTTAACCCTAATCGTCCTCGACACGATCCTTGTCCTACCTGTGGTCGCACCTGTGCTTGTGCTTAGCTTATAGAGTACATTTGTTCAGTCAAATAGTTTTCATTATAATACATGCGAATATGGTCACCGGCGAGAATTAAGTGAGATCAATAATGTCCGTGGGCTGGGCTTTCGACTTCCCCCTGCTCTTGGAACCAGAACTACAACCGAAATAATCTCTCGTAAGGTCAATTACCCACTCATCATCGCTCTCCAAGTTGTTGGTCAGATCAATGGTGTCCAGCAATGAGGGACCAGCTACCACGCACTCTGAAGAGTGTTCCTGGTCAAACAACTTGAGCAGTATCGGGAAGGGGTTAGGATAGGCAACATACCTTCTCTTGTGACTTTGCAGGCGTCTTGGAGGACTCACTGACAGTATCAGTTGACAATGGCAACGACTCGGACCACATGAATTTAGTCCAGGCATTGTAGATGCCCTTGGGCACCCACATGCAGAAAGGCTTTGACGGCCCTTCAGGCATTGACAGGTCAGTAAGATACCGAAAAGTCTCCCTTATTAGTGCATCTGCGGGCATCCGTACATTGTAACCACAGACTTCACCTACAGTCCGCGGCTTGTGCATAAAGTGGAGGAAGAAGTGGCGAGTCGCAGCTCCTGCGAGTGCGACCTTGTTGTATGACCTCGTCAGTCATTTGTACATGGTTCGAGTGACCTCCACTTACATCCTGGTTGATCGGTCGCCAGGTACTAAGGTCTTGCAACAATTCACTGGTCACGACGCCTGGCCAGACTTTGCCACGGAATGTGTTGAGTAGGTGACCTGCATCCTCCCAGCCCAGTAGAGGCACCACTACAGCCGCAATTTTTCCGGCATCTGGGACACTGGGCTCACGAATGGACACCAGAGGGTCGTGGATAGCTGGGTGTAGGTACGCAGACCAGGTGTTGAAGTTCGGAATCTCGCTGGGAAGATTTTTGGCCAACAACGGGTGGCACCGTCCGATTTGCGATGTTGGGTCATAGCGGAGGTGCCGTTGTACATCATTTCGCCATGCTTGACGGTGCGGACCAGCAAATTCGCAGTCTGACTCAGCTGCGAGCAAGGAGTTGCCCATACCACAGCGTGCGAGCCCGAATGCAGTTGCAGTACCACAGCCAGGCAGCCCTGTCTACAGATAATGTGAGGTGAGAGATGGTCAGATACTTGCAAGAGATTTACCGTGTCATAGTCACCACCACAAAGAAGGCTGACAAGGGCATAGTCTTCACGGGGCATGGCAGCTTCGTATACGCTAACCGTTGTGTCTGAGAAGGAAGAACTAAGAAAAAAAAGTCAGTTCAGTTCCAAATGACAATGTAAAGCAGATATCCTACTTCCGAATGACGCAGCGACAGCCGAATGCAAACACATCGCTGTCGTCAGTCATCACAGCATCGATAGCACCCGTGGAGTTCATAGCAGCGAGCTCGGCCTCAGCCTCGCCCCTTGCCTACATGCAAGTGCGATGTGAGTCACCGAAGACTGTCATTGAAAACGAAAAAAAAACACTTACCATGAACCACTGGATGTTGAACGCATCCAGGATTCGCTGGGTAGGCTTCGTCATCCAGTGGTCTTTTGTGGTGGCCACACTTTTTCCTCGTTTGAGTGCTGGTCGGTCAGGTCCATCGTAGGCGAAGACGAGCTGAACCGGGAAGCATTTCAGTCTTGCAGTCCGAAAAAGAAAGGTGCGCAGGGCGGGATTTTGGCCACTCCGTGCATGAGCTCGGCCACGCATGACCTGCTGGCACTGCTCGAACCATATACTGATGAGGTTGAGCAATCAGAACATTTAGTTTATACTAAGTACATAGTGCACTCACCTGACATCAACCCCGATGATGAAGGGACGAAAAGGAGGACATCCGGCATATCTCCCTTCAAGGGCAAGCGCTGTGAGTGACTTCGTTCTTGCGGTAGGCTTTAAGTACTAAAATTAAACAAATCAATACTGGTCCACAATGCCATAAACAATAAACGTACCGTCCAAACTTGAGGAACGCCCATGGTTGGATGTCAATGTGAGAAAGCCGTCGTTGAGCCCGGGGGCAGGTGAAGTCGAGTAGAGAGGGGAGGATGGAGTAAGCAGATGTGTAGTACTAGGTAAGCAATCAGCCACCCAGACTGTAAAGCCGGCAGGATCGAGACTGTCAATTTCTCGAGTGCACACAGCTGCACCTGCTGCTGTTGCAGAGAGCCCTGCATAGTTAAGAGCAGCAGCAGACTGCTGCCAGCCAAAAGATTGACGGTTTGGCGTGAGAAGTTTACAGTTCGTCGTGGCGTAACGCTTAGCATCTAAAGCGCCGTCTGAACCTCGAGTCCCTGGACACGTTCAAAAACGCGTCCTCTCATCAATATTTACTCTATCTACACATGACAATGCGTGCTATATAGCTTCTACACCACCCTCCGACCTTTTCGATGCGTTTGGTCTCCTTGACGCGTTCTCGTCTGCGTCTGGGGTCGTACATCCGTCCGTGGACCGTGCACGTGCGCCGGTCAAGCTTAAGTAAGCGTCACGCAGACCGTCAATTTCCTCATGCTCAGCTTAGATTCTTCAAGTTGTCACATCACATGAAGTTCGTATGGTGGTTAGTTTTCATCAAATTGACAAGTTCGTTTCAACTTGGTCTCGGCTTGCTACGCGCATCATGCTCTACGCCCAACCATGAACAAGCTTTCTAAGAAAATACAAGTCACCTGCCACGATATGTCACAACCCACCTCCAAGTACCTGAGATAACACGGTACTCTTTACCTGCTTTTACTAAGCTTCTCACATTCGTTGGGCAGTATTGGGCTGCGTGTGCCCTAACGTAGAACCAATGTGCGGCTCAGGCTTTCATGGGGCGAGTGAACAACGGCAGAGCGGGCTTGAAAAGTTTTGTCGTGCTTGTGTTCCTGTGCGCTGTTCACTCCATTCATTTAGACAGCCCTTGTTAACATGTTTTATGCTTCTTTTCCTAAGTTGATATGGTTATGAGAGCAGGCTTCGCGGTTGTGCATTGTGCCGCGTACGCCCTTGTATAAGACTATCATATCATTGTATTCATTAATGTGCCACGCGCTAGGATACAGATAACACAACATGCATGCAAAGTTTAACCGCCACGTCAGCAACAGGAAGCATCATGTCAATTAACAAAGGAAACATTTACAAGGAAAAGATAGTGGCTCACACTTGTTTATTAGCTCCTGCTGTCTTCTTGAATGATCCAGTGCAGCACATAGTACTACTGCATGATTCCCCGAAATCAAAGGGTGCCCCACACCTCTCCTCGTTTACTTCAATGGTAAGTTTCGTTGATCGCCATTGCAAATTTTGGATCATTTCAAATATTTGGAACTAGGTCGAACATGAAACAGGCATTATCAGTGCGAGATCTGCGAATGTCATTGGCGCAATTGCGCTGACCTTCGTTAGCTGCCGCCACTCCGTCTACCCTTCTCCCTCCTGTCATGGCAACCGACGTATCCTTCGACGCACTCTTTCGATGCCAACGTGTCCCTGGTATCCATCTGATCCTTGACACCACCTAATAACTGATGACAACTTCATGCAAGTGGTGTGGCCTACGCATTAGCGCGTGAATAGTGGACGGTCGCGCAAGATGTGTTCTCGCGTTTGATGTGGTTGTCCGCATAAACAGCTGATTCGAACCCTTCGAGCTATGTAAAGATGACTCCAAGATGTTGAGTGCTTTGTTACCCAGTCGACAGTAGTTCCACACCAAATTGCTAATAGACCTCGGTTTGCAAGAACAAATTCAAATAACATTCAGCGTATAAAAGCCAACCATCTTCCTAAACCTACCTTCAGAATCATCCGATCCCATAACACACAAGTCACAAATAATGCGTTTCTCCTCTGCATTTATCCTCGTCGCTGTTGCTACTTTAGCCTCATCACCAATCTCTGCTATGCCCACTGACGCCGCTACCAGTGGCACCGATGTATGTCCAAACTTTTGCAAAACAAACGATGTATGCAGTGGCTGCGCTATTGGGATTTGCGTAAGTTTCAGTAATTTTCCTGGATTTGATGACATGACTCACCTGCATGGCAGTACCTAAATATATTCTGCATAGTGAGTGGTATTTCTGCTTTCAGATCGGTGCAGTATGATCCTTGGCACTGACGCGAGAGTTATTAGTGATTTGTAGAGTTAATCAACGCGCCGTCAGGAGAACATCGGTGGAGTTGGCGTAACTTTCGTTCGATTGGGAAGTGTTAGATGACTCGTTCATCAATAAACCACAAAATATCCCCCAGATATCATAGACATGTCCCTAAACCTTCGAGTCCTTGAAGCCAAAATGAATTAATGATTCCCAATTCCATATTCAAATTTGGTACCATCATCGGTTGTCGTTAGTTAGCCAGAGGAAAAGAATGGGCCATACTGCGCGCTGCAGTAGGGTAGCCTGGGGTCTGTGGACATACGTAGTCAGAAAGTTTCTGTGCAAGACGTCTATGCTTACCGCAACGAAACTTGCCGGTAGGAAGACTATCGTAAGGTATAAGAACCTCAGTACTCAGCGCTCAGCATCCGCCTACTAACAATTGCAAACACAAATCCCATCATATTCTGCTCAGTGTTGTCCGTCGCCTTTCTAGACAATATATTTCATTCAGTATATTCTGCGCTCTTTCATCCGTAACTTCATGGCTAGATTTGGGTCGTCTCAATAAACGTTACTGATACACCGAAGCCATGAAGGAGTGATTAGTGCAAAAGATACGCTGGAAGGACACAGAGGTAATGTGTAAGCGATATATTATCCATTTGCAGTACTTGTAGCTCGTGGATGTGCTCGAGTAACATCGCTTCCACACTGCACGAGAACTACACACTAGCTGCCTAATATAGCGGTACAGCAAATCAAAGGACTCGTCCCATGCCTATAGTGTAGGCCATAAATTGGCGAGGAAGAGGAAGGTCGAGTCTTCGGACTTGCCAAATATTTTGCCAGTACACGCTTTCCCCCACGAGCTGCATGAGCAACTGAAGGTGCACAGTAGATATTCGGTTCCATAAAGACTCAGAAAGATAGTATATGATAGTGTTTTCTTTTATGTCGAGGACCATGTGGATTTCGAGGAGGCCAACGAAGAGCATACGACCATCTAGGAGGGTCGTTTGAGATTGAAGGTATTCATACAAGGACATCAATACATGTACCGCTTGTCAGGAAAGGAACCTAGATATCGATCGGTGTGTCTGCCGGAGGTAAATTGGATGACTGTGGCAGGTGATGAGCTACTCACTAACCACGGAGTTCCATGATTCAGGATCAGTTGGCGACGGGCGAGTGCGTGGCGATCGCAATTTCTGATGCGGTTGTAAAAGTGGTAGGATGACAGTGGTGTCTACCACGCACATGAGACTCAAAGCGAAAGATTTAGACTTGAACGATCTCCCTCTTCATGACGAGGCGCTTCTTAAACTCGTGAGGGTATAGCAAGTAGGGAGCTCCTTCATCCAAACGCAGCAGGAGCTCTAGGATATGACGGAGGTGCAGTGATCCTTTCGAGCGCGTTCCCCATGAATAAATAACAAATGCTTCGATGCTAAACCCTCTGACCGCAACTTTTCAAAATACTTTGGAGGGAGAGGAATCGAAGGTATGTATCTTGATCCTCCAGGAACTTCGAAAGTCCCTGGACAGTGGAATTGATCAACCTGCAGGTGTCAGAAACTAGAGTGAGTTTGAACTGAGCATAAGGGTGACATGCTATCGGACTTTCAACGTTCAAGACGTTTCAAATTTCAAAGGCCGTGAAAGGTTTCGTTCCCACCTAGGACTACAATGTCACGCACTCCGAGTCATGAATTTCCTGATGCTATTAGGATGAAGCAAAGTTCAAACTGCATCAGAAACTTCAACGATTTCTTTCTAACTTAAGGCCTGGCTAGGGGGAGGCTCATGCATTACCAAATTGAAAATTTTCGAGGGCTGGTAAACTCGGAGGTGATCAGTCATCTATCGTCAATGAAGTACTCACTTTCTTGCAAAGCTGCAGGAACGAGTTTACATCAAGGGAGAGAAAGTGCAGGCAGTGAGTGCAAAATGGTATGACGACAACAACTGTTTTCAGATGAGTCATTTCGATGCCACGAGGGTGCAAGCGCTTATTTACTTACTCACGGAGTGAAGGGTACATCCAACATGCGGTCTTTCCGATGCAGCGCGTAGTTCACGCTTTTGCAGCATGGTGCGATGGAATCACTGGTGCCATGATTGAGAAGGGCATGAAACTTTTACCGGTGTCTATGAATGCCGCATGTTGAATCGTGACAGAGAAGGAGATAGGCAAGAAATTTCTTTCTCCCTAGTGACTTGCCAGTTCCTTTTTTCATGATATACAGAAGATGTCTGCCTCCGACTTCTCCAAGTCCTACTAGCAACTCGTGTCAAGCTGGCATCTCGCTCAAGTCCAAATTGTGCACGCATTCTGACTTGTCGAGTGACTCGAATTGAGCGTCATCCAAAACAGACGAAAGTCATCATCGTTGTCGAACGAAATTGCTCGAGATAAGTAAGTAGCACCTGCTAGAATTGAGCTCATTCCCGCGAAGATCAGCTAGATATCGTTGACTGGATTTTCCGCTAACTCTTTGAACACTGTACTACTTTAAAAACAAGTGATATGTATAGCTCCCGCAACACGGCACGTCAAGTGGTTCGAGTGCATTCTCTGGAATTCCAGTGTATCCTGGCGAGGTATAGTTTCATGTTTGCCTTATCCTCTGTAGTACAGAGAATGAGATTCAGACGAACAACAGGTAGTCCATCGCAAAGGAAGGGGACTACACGCAACAAAACAGCCTCAGGGATCCAAATCACAGCCTCTATAGCAAATGGCAAAAACCACACTCGACGACCAAGTTCATGCAGAAATTGTCAAAACCCTAATGTGGTCGAGCACGGGCGTTGACGCCAATGGTGAAATTTTGAATAGCTGTTTTCATCTTGGACTATGGTGGACGTCCAGGAAAGACAAGAAATTGCCTCCTTCTAGCTGTTGATACAAATCGACCCGAAGCATGTCGTTTCTTAGCAGACACACTTCTAACAACGAGGAATGTGAAGGGCAATCTTTTCCGATAGATTCCGGAAGGCACCCCATTTCCTAGCAGGAACAGCAAAGTAAGCGAATTCAGCCGGATTAACAGTAAATGACAGACCACACAGCCTGAAAGTCGTGCACGACCGTCAGCACCAATTTACACGTTAGAATGCCATTTCCCAAAATTCATACTCGAGGAACTGAAGCGCGGATACCGCACCCCTGTGAGATCTCCGTGGACAACGAATGTAGTATATACTTTATCCCCAAGTGAGAACAGGGTGCGGCAGCAATGAAGAACTCGCAAAAACGAGGACCGCCGGCAATGTTCCGAGGATGCGGCGACATATAGCTTTATCCGTGATAACCCCTCTTTGCCTGACCTACCGGACGTCCGCGTCATGTATGACCTTCCACGTCAGATTCACTGATGTCGATGTGCCATGTTTCCTTCTAACACAACACGAGGTTGAAAACGCGGGGGATCGGTGCCGCATACCAATGCAGCTAATTCACCCTGCTAATCAGGTGCCTGAGAAATCCACGCAATTTAGGCATCTTCGAATGACCTTAGTTTTCAAATTCTGGATGAGGATGTGCGTTACGCCATTTCATTTCTATGCCCTCGTGTTCTAGTAGATGATTAGGTAGGTCCGTTTTATTTTCGATGAAGACAAACGTAGATGGGAATATTACGGAGATGAGCATGATAGACGTCAATTGCGGACCTTGTTTCTGTGCGTGAATCGCAGTTTGCATTTGACGTCGCCTGCAAATGCACAGCAGCGCGTATCATGTTTGAGGTGATGGCCCGTCAAACCCCCCACCTACGAGCATCAAGGTCAGGTTAATCAACTGTAACTGCAAGTTGGATTCGATATAACATTAGCATCCCCTAGGCGGACCAAATGGAATAGAAACAAACAAAAGCCTCCTGATCACAAAAACCGCCGGCGAAGTCCCGAAGATGCGGCAACAACGACTTTGCCCGTGACAACCCTTTCCCCCTCAGGAAAGCCCGCTCACCCAACCAGGCTTCCGTGTCAGATGTGCTCCCGAGACAAGGTGCCAACATACAATGTTCCTGCCAAGGTGCCAAGTTATCCGAGGCATAGTCCAATAGGGAAGTCACATTTTATCTGCCTCCAAACCCCGTTTCTCTTCTACTGGCCTGAAATTCGTCCCTTAGTTTCAATACTGAAGGAACCAATGATGAATAACAGCGAGAAACGGCACACCTTTTTGCCTGCAATAGCAACCCTGTTTGTTTCCCCATTGATAAGGTACGACATACCAGGATCTATAGACGCAGACCTTGCGTTGAAACGTTCGAGGCATGAAACACATTTCAAAACACCATTGGATGCGCCTGAAGCCACTACAGCCTGATCTATCCTGCCGATCAGGTGCGACAGATCCTCAGGCCACCATAAAAACCTGGAATCGTCAAAACGACTTCAGTTCATCTATAATACACGTGTAAGAACGTCGTGCATATTGCGTTCTACACACCCTCAGGCCTTCAGGTCCCAGCGGATGTCAGGTACAGTTCTTGATGAGCAAAGACATGCGTATGGGAATACCACGGAGATGGCCATGATGATTGATGTGATGTCCTTTGTCATTAATCGCGTTGCTGTGCATAAGACGCAGTGCGTGTCTGCTGCTATGGTCCTCGTGTCACACGTAGCAGCGCGGTTGGGCGTTTGTTGAGCGTGAGGGGGAGATTGGCTGTCATCTCTTTACATGCCCTGCCTCAGGCTGTATGCGCTATTCTCGTCCAAATACAGTTAGAGCCCAAGTTAGATCGCAAATCAATAGAATTTTCCCTAGCAAGACCAATTGAAGGAGAGCCTGCTAGCAGTATTGACAGTGGCGCAGAGAAATGCCCACGTCAGGACCTAGGTTGAAGCGTGTTAGTCGCACACAAGCAGCGGCCACGTTAAGTGGATTCAAGCTTAAATACAAACACTGATTAGAATTTGATACAACCGTAGTAAAGAGAAACGACATGCGTACAAGTAAAAGTGGAGTGGAGCGAGACTCGCCGAGCATTGTCCTGTGGGCTGTGCTGGGTTATTATTGTATCAAGTACAGGTTATTGGATTAGCATGATTAGCTATAGCCAGTGTAGTGGGGCGCTCTGGCAGGTCGGGTCGGGAGTGCCAGAGGTCATGGCGCAGTAGCAGGAGTCCTGGCTCGTAGTAGGTAGTCCTGCGGCGTGTCGTAGTCGGTCCTCGATAGATAGAGCCGCATCCTCCCGCTATCATGATAGAGGTTGGCCTTGGTTCCCTTGCAGCCCGTGCCCGGTCCACCAGGGGGTCTGTGTTGTCGTTGGTTTGCATATATGAGTTTGGTTCGATGGTCTAATTGGGTATGATACATTGAATCTGATACACAGATCCGTCCCGACTCCTCCTAGTACAACCTTCTACTTCTCTATTTTTCTACCCTTTCTTTCCTCCACTCTTCTTCTTTCCCTTATGCACCTACCAATCATTCTACCACCCTTTCCTCAAAATCCTTTTCTTGCTCTGCTATGGCAAGCCGCTCCGATTCCTGTATGAATCTGGTTAGCGTGGACCTCATTGAGAAAGCCGCTCAGAATGGATCATCTGTCCCAAATTCAGATCCAAATTTTTCGTGCCATGTATGACTAGTCGCCACGCCTTATCTCTATCTGATATCAAACGATGTGTACCGGCGAGCCCTTGACCGACGTCGCTAGCGAGCAAAACGACTCGGCCACGGGCACACTCACATCTCTCAAAATAACAAAAAGGCCAGATGCCTACATCGGCCATCGGGCAGTCTGTAATCCAACCACTGCCGTTAGGAGCTCTCGTCATCCATGATGACTGATGCATGCTCGTGATCAGTATGGGCGCTTGCCGTGTAAGTTCTAGGTAAGCGTGGTGCGCCCTTGCCGAACTGTTCGGACACATGTTCAATTCCTGGGGAATGGCATATGACCGGCTCCCTGCCGGCGCCCACACCTACTAAGAGAGACTTCATCTCTTATCTCATATCCTTTCCAGGTCGCTTTACTCTTCGCTTACCTGGTTCTCGATTATCATGGCCAAGTACTATGATGAGATTCCGCCGAAACTTATCGAATGGATTCTGCAGCAGCAGATGTTTTGGGTAGCTACGGCTGCGCTACAGGGGGATGGGCATGTCAATGTCTCTCCGAAAGGCACTGCGAATTGTTTCCACGTCGAGAGTCCGACCAGAGTTTGGTATGAGGATCTTACTGGCAGTGGTACGCGGTGTTTCTTGTCTTCGTGATGTTTCTTCGTTGTTCAGACTCGGCGCTGCGTTTACATTCTGCAAGGTTCCTCCAAGACTCGCGTTCTGATCCATATGGTTTGTAGGTGTCGAAACGATCGCGCACATGCGCCAGCCCGGCAACCGTCGTATCACGATCCTCTTCAATGCGTTCGACGGACCTCCGAGAATCCTCCGCTTGTGGGGAAAAGGTAAGTATATTCTTTCCACTCATCCTGCATTTTACCCATCCCAAATTCCGTTCTTACTGGCCAATCATAGGCACCGTATACGAATTCGGCACGCCAGAATACAATGACTTCATCCCGCCGTCCAACCGTAAAGCCGGCTCACGTGCCATCATCGTCATCGATGTGCACAAAGTCGGAACAGTGCGTTCATATAATTCTCCTCCGCAATGTTCAATCAAACTAAACTTTCTATCTTTTCGGAATTCCAGTCCTGTGGCTTCGGCGTTCCACTGTACAAATACGAAACTCAGCGCACGATTCTCGAGCGTTGGTGCGACACCCTGGAAAACTTTGATCGTGATGGTGAGGCTCGCCAAGCACCTCCCCCGTATGACTCCGAGGCCCTCGTCAAAGACCCACGTGGGATGAAAGCGTGGTGGACTGCGGAGAATGTTGCGAGTTTAGACGGCCTCCCAGGCTTACAACACGCACACGACAGCGCCATCGTACCCATCAATACATTCGATAAAAAAGCCCCGCATCCTAGTCTTGGTCAGGTTAGGGCTGCCGCCTCGAAAAAGGCTGCGAAGAGTGATACTATCGCCAAGTCGAGTTCGGCGGAGACGATGAGACTATTGGTGGCTTTTGGAACGGGGATTGTGGTGACAGTGGGCTACATGAAGTTCGTTTCTTCGCTTGTCCCGGTGTCTTGGAAAGTGTGACCGCGGAAATGTCTCATGTGGAGTGAATGGATTCTTAAAATAGTTAGCTAGGTACAAATAAATCAAGGTTTATGTACGTTTTCGAATTTGTGAGTTTGTTCCGGTGCTAGAAGACTGACGAAGCTTAAGGAATTCAAGAACTCCAGAAGCATTTTGTGAATTTTATTGCGATCAAAGAAAGAAAGAAAAACATGGGTAATAGATTTCTCCAGCTGTGGGATGGCGAGCGGGTATGGGAGATAAACTGACGCCACAAGGAATCAGAATAACGGCGAAGAAATAATAGGGCGTTGCTTTGATTCGAGATTGACTTGCAATGGATCACCAACAGCAGGCTGTTACCCTACGCCAAGCTTTCACCCAAGAGAAATATGTATGAGCATCGCATATAGTAACGCAAAGGCACAAAGGCAATGACCTCATGAGCATGCAACTCACCCAATAGCCTTAGAATTTCCAAGAACCCCGGTGCCCGGACAGTTGCAAGACCGACATCGATCCACGAACCTGGGAATAACATCCATGGGACCTGATACCAAGATCCGGCGCCTGCGTCAAGCGGCATTGAAGCAAGGCACACAATTGAGCTTAGGAAACACATCGGTAAATTAATAATATTCAGGACATTTCCCTCGTCCTTGGATGCAAGAGCGCCGAGCGCAATCAAATCTCAATTCTAAGCGAGAGTCTCATCAGTTCCCGGGAAACAAGTTAATATCGTGGTATGTACCTGGGTCCTGAGTTCCTGCAGGCTTGAATTTGTGCCACAGGTTAGACTTGCCAAATTGTACCGAAGAAAGTTCTGGGTCATACGAGGGCGGCGGTGATTATGCAAAAGTATAGTTAGCATTAAAAGAAGCAACTGGCCATGTAAAATTTGTGTGTAAATTCGGGCATGCGCAGATGCGTGCGTTTTGCGGTGGCAGTGATGTGATATTAGTCCTGCCAGTAAGCTTTAGACATAGTGTTCTAGTTATTGTAGACCACCAAGTACTGTGTAGTGCTGCAAGAAAATTTAGGCGCTCCGCTTCCGATATAGGTAACCCATGACCCATTAATTTTAAGCTTACCACGGGGACGTCGTGATAGTGGCGTGAAAAAAAGAGCAGCATGCAAGGAACAGGTGTACAACCGGTGAAAGCAACCAGGCAACTTTATGCGTGAGATTTGAATCTGCATGGAAGTGGTTCAAAGTTCTTTGGTGGGCAAGGAAGCAATAGTAGCTCGGCTGATAATTGGACAATTAACTTCAGGTACAGTGGAATGTTCCTGCCGCGGTAGAATTAGAGAGCCAGCGGCTCATCATGATCAAAGCCTTCGTCAATCAATGCATAGAAGATCAACTCAGTAGTACCCTTTAACTCCAAACATCTATGGATTATAGCTTGTGACCGCCTGCCACGAGTCTTTCCAAGCTATGTGGCATGATATGTATGATCCTGGGACCGGGACCTTACGTGTAAGACACGACCAAGGTTTGATAGCAGTGTCAGGCACGGAGCTACTCATGGCATGTGAACTTTCAGGCTTCGTTTGTCCCGAAATCCTTTTAAACCACCATCATGCATTACAGAATAGCCATCATATCCGCCCCTTCAACTTAAAGCTCTCATGAAGCTCTCAGCACTCTTTTTTGTCGTGGCCTCTGCATGCACCGTGTTAGCTGCCCCCACAGTGAGTCATATAACCTAGAACATCATTTTTTTAGGGTGCTAATCTATTCTCGGTATAGCTGGTGGGCAGCGGTTTGGAAGCAAGAAGCCCGTTGGAGGAGGCCCGTGAGGTATGTGATCTACACTCCTGTTCATTTGTGTCCATTTACCCAATCGACCAAAAGCCCGCTCCTCCAGACTGGAAACGGATTGCCCAGTCCGGTGGAAATGCCGACTGGTAGATCCTCAATACCGCAGTGATGAACGGACCTTTCTACACATCTACCTAATTCATCACTCATTGTTTGTTCTCATATTCATTTCGTGAGTTCATCCAATTCTCTTATTCGCGTCTCACTCACTTATCGCTCCCCTTTTTCCCAAAGTCTCACACAGACTCGGCTTAAAGTCTCGGTCTCTCTTTGCAGTCCTATTAATCGATCTGGGCATTTGCGTCATCTATAGAAAAGGGCGGGCTAATTGTTGGTGGTGGTGGAGTAATCTCTGTACTCTTAGGCGGTGGGTGATTCAGATAGGGACAGACGCTCTTGCGCTGCGGTTGTACAAAGCCTACGAGTAGTCGTATCGAGCTGGCGATTGTACAACGGCGGTCTATAGATAGCTTGTAACCTTCCCAGATATTGCATTTGCATCAAATTTCATTGATGCTCATTCGTATATCTCCCAGGAACTGAATTCCAGGCACTCCTCTACCAGCTTTAAATTTGCACAAGACCACTCAGCTTTACTTGGGATGACGTGTGGCACTTGCAATTGTGGATTATCATCATGACTCAGAACTTCAAATCGTTGGAGCGAGGCGCAAGGGGAGTGTAAAATGCAGCTAGACCTGTCAAATATTAGCGAGACGAAGAACTGCGCCCCTTTCTAGTAACACATGCGACAAACATGCGCAGCTGCCACAAAACCAGTGACCGCGTCCCGTGGCTGTCATCTGACATCGCCTATCATATACATAGCCCAAGGCACCTATTGCTAGCTGAGTGCATATTGGTGCGGTACGCAACTAAAAATAAGTACGCAATTGTTGGCGAAGCTTACCCTGTGCGCGTATCATGTGACGACATTAATATAAACAATGAGCGATTTTATTTTTAAGCCTTACTTACGTATCTTATACATTCCTTTCCGTGTTGTTATCTATGTTTGTTTTAATGCAGCGAATGCTTGCTCTGCTCGTTTGAGCGCTACGCTGGGCGCCGCTGCCGGCCGCAATCAGCATGGGATCCTTGGGCTCTGGGACCGCATGGACAGTAGCAAGAAAAGAGCGGAACACAATCATCACCGCAATATCACAAATGCATCAAAAGACCCGTGATCCTCGAGATACATTGCGCTGGCGAGCATGTGCGCGTCCCTATAGCTATAGTACATGACGGACTTGGAATCTTAACGAGGTAATTAATGCAGAATACCGCTCAACACGTGGCACAGACCCCCGCCTGTCGCCACGACGCTGAAAGTGACCCCTCATCCCCGTTTTGCAGTTTTGTAACGCTAGTAACACCATTTAACCAAAACCAATTACCGGCGCTGGATACGAAACATGATGCCATTAGTACGCGCAAATGATGTGGAGCAAAGGGTAAGTAAATGCATTTGTTTATGCGAGCTATGTACACGTGTCATCAGTTACTTCGTAACCTTTGCACGTGTATTATATGCGTCCACAGGACGGTCGACATAGTCCTGTCCTCATTCCACTTGACATCTCGCTAGCCGAGGTTTCCGAGCTGCCAGAGTTTCGACCCTTCAAAGAGCACGTTGGTTCTTCTGATCATCGACGTGAATTACAAGATGGTTGACATCATACCAGGGTGCCCGTAAACTCATACCGTTAGCCCCGTACTATCCCTTACAGCTGCTTCGTGGCACACCGCATCGTGAGTCACGCAGATATTCGTCATTTTTATACAAGATTGCTTCGTTTCACTTGGAATAGGATATAAGAATATGCTGAATGTACTTGGTGAAGCAGCTAAGTGAGTGGTGTAAACTTGAGGTCTACAGTTGGAAAACACGGAGTAGTGAAGTGAACTTAAGGGATAGTAATTCAACTCTCCGGGAGTCGATTGACCCTGGCCCACGCACCTGGTGGTATCCCGCCGCTGAGTTCACCCTCCTGTACTTCCTCCACACGCCGCAGGACTTTATGCGAAGTAGAACCGTAATTTGTCTCATCCTTACGTATTCCCCTGCACCCCAGCTTTGACGGTACTCATTCGCACGAGAGAGACGGCCGTGTATCTCAAGACGCATCGTGCAGGTCAAGCAAATCCGGCCAGAGGGGAAAAGTTTGATGCGTTGCCGCTGAGTTAGACATTGTCGCTGAGCGGGTGACACCCGTCCTGTCTGTCTTACATTCTTCACTGACAGACAGTGACGCAACAATCCAGGGGGTGGCATCCGATGTATTTTTAGTCGACATCTGCGGTTTCACCTTGCAAAATGCCGAAACCGGAAACAACCAAGAATTCGAGTCTTCCCAATTTACAATTGCGCGAACGGTCCGTTTGCTATCGTGGACATCATCCGATCAGAATCCAAGAGTTTGTACTCTTATCGGCCTGTCAGCTGCAGACTACTGCGGATGACGAACCGAGCATCCCATCCATATGCATCTTGCTGCAGCGATGTAATTTGCAATTCTCGGGATTACGCAGTGTATGTGGTTTGTCGATAACGAAAGTTGCTCGTCAGGTCCGATGATCAGGGAAAAGCCCGGTGGCTATGTCGATTACGAGCGAAGAAAAACAAACTATTATTTCATATGCGACATGTACGAGGTGCAATGGGAGGGCTCGTGTAAGACGGCACGAGAGCATGCGGCGCTGGATGATTTGATTAGTGAACACGAACACTCGGTACCAGTAAAAGGGCGAGCGGTAGGTGCTGAAATCAGGAGGATGCAGCAGGCTATCTGCTGAATGCCATTAGTGAAACAAAACAGCAGAAGAAATAAATGATGTAACTCACAAGTTCAAGTTGATAGGCAGCGTAAGGTGGTGGCGGTGGCGGACGGCGGGGTGGGAGAAGCAACAGGCGGGTTCGCGCGATGGTGATGAGCGCATTTATATTGCAACTCCGCTCGAACCCAGCCACCGAAGCGGCGAAGCCCTAGACTTCGGCCTCAGAGTTGCGTAGAATAGCCCCAGAGTGACTAGATCCCTGACTTTCACGTCAACTCTGTCCAGACCTCAGCCCAATTCCCGGACTTTCTGATCAAAAAACCTTCCCTGGCGAGTCGGGGAGAAGAAGCAATCCAAAATGGACCTTACCGACTCCTGGCAGGCCATCATAATGTAGGCCGAGGAAAACAGTCGTTCCTTCCCGATTGTGGTCCGCTCAGCGCTTGCGTTAGCGCCCTTGACACTTCAAGCTTTATTGGTCCTAGCACCACAACCCATTTCCTTATTCGAGTTCTAGAGTTCACAATACACGTGTGGTAGGTGCCTGCTGAGCGTGCTCAGTGTTGTAGAACGCACCTACTCATTGTTTGACAAGTTTGAGTTCACAACCATTACCGGCAACCTAAAGACTGACCATATTTCAGTATTCAAATTTCTGCTTGCAAGTGAGGATTCACGCAACCCATATCCTATTCGATTTTGTACTCATCCAGTCATACGCAAGACACTAGAGAGCTGTGGGCGTTGTATAGTCGCAGTCCGTCTTTTGGACTCTATTTTGTGTTCGCGTTAGTACTTCCATCCGCATCCTTCCAAACATTCCTCGATTAACTTTTGGTTGTTGCCAATATTCCACCATAGTCATATGGCAGACGATGTTGAACTGTGGCGAGCGGCCTTACAGCAATGTCTCCATGTCCATTCTCATCAATTACCCATCATTCTCGAGCACCTTGCCACAAGTCTTGTATACAGATTCCAGCAACGGGGCGTCCTATCTGACCTTGATGAGGCCATCAATCTCCATCGAGCTGCACTAGCACGCCATGCCGCCGGCGACCCTCATCGATTTACGTCTCTCAACGACCTTGCCAATGCCCTTCATCTCAGATTCCAGCAGCGGGGCGTCCTGGATGACCTGGATGAGACCATTGAGCTCCGTCGAGCTGTACTGGCACTTTGTCAACCTGGCCATTCTAATCGGCCCATGTCTCTAAGTAACCTTGCCAGCTGTCTCCATGATAGATGCGTACAGCTGGATGTCTTGTCTGACCTGGATAAGGCCATTGAGCTCTACCGAGCTGCACTGGAGATCTGTCTCCCTGGTTATCATCTTCGACCCGAACTTCTGAATAACCTTGCGGACAGCCATCTACATAGATTCCAGCGGGGAGGCGTCCTGTTTGACCTCGACGAGGCTGTAAGGCTGAATCGAGCTGCACTGGCGCTCTGTCCCCTTGGCCATCCTCATCGATTTGGCTCTCTCAGCATCCTTGCAAATAGCCTTACCGTCAGATCTCATGAGCGGCGTGCCCTGTCTGACATAGATGAAATCGTCAGTCTCCATCGAGCTGCACTGACACTCTGTCCCATTGGCCATTCTCATCGACTGATGACCCTCAACAACCTCGGTGTTAGCCTTGGACACAGATTCGAATATCGAGGTGTTCTGTCGGACCTTGAGGAGGCCATTGAGCTCCATCGAGATGCTCTGGTGCTCTGTCCGCCTGGCCATCCTCTTCGACCTGGTTTTCTCTACAACCTCGCAAACAGACTTGGAGATAAATTCCAGCAATCGAATGTCCTGTCTGACCTAGATGAGGCTATTGACCACAGTCGAGCTGCGCTGGCTCTCTGCCCTGTGGGCCACCGCGATCGATGTGCTTCCCTCTGCAGTCTTGCAAGCAGCCTTCGAGTCAGATTCCAGCAGCGGAAGATCCTGTCGGACATAGATGAGGAAATTGAGCTCCGTCGATGTGCTCTGGTTTCCTGTCCCCCTGGCCATTTTCAACGATCCATGTCTCTCGAAAACCTTGCTCTCAGCCTTGAATATAGATTCAAGTGGCAAGGCCAATCATCTGACTTGGATGAGGCCTTCAGCCTTTATTCACAACTTTCCCAACAATCTCTTCCGGTTTTTCGTCTCGATATCTGTGCTGCCAAGTCATGGATCACCTCCGCTGTGCAGGCAAATCATGGCTCTGCACTCGTTGCCTACCAGACCATGTTAAAATTCTTGGATCACTATGTCGCTATTTTAGCGCCCTCTTCCAATCATTTCGATGTGGTCAAGGAGGTCACTTCATCCATTGCAATGGATGCTTTCTCGTTCTGTGTTCGTCATGGCGCTTTGAGGGATGCTGTGGAACTAGTAGAACAAGGCCGTGCAGTATTGTGGACCCAGTTAGCGCGCTTACGCACGCCGCTGGATGAACTTTCCACATCAAGTGTCACCGGAGGTGCCTTAGCAGAAGAGTTCAAGAAACTCAGCTTGAGCCTTCGTAATGTATTTGATTCGTCTACTGAAGACCAGTTCCTACAAATCCGGCAACTGACCTCACAATGGAATGATGTTGTCTCCCGCATCCGCCAGCTGCCTGATTTTTCCCGATTTCTCCTGCCTCCGCTTTTCTCTGACCTCCAGAAAGCGGCAGAATGTGGTCCAGTTATCATTGTCAACGGAAGCAAATATAGTTGTGACGTGTTGATCATCACGCGGGACCAAGATCCTATCCTCATTCCACTTGATATCTCGCTACTCGAGGTTTCCGAGTTATCATCAGAATTCCAATCCCTCACAAGACGTGTTGGTTCTTCTGATCATCAACTCGAATCACACAAGATGGTTGGCATCCTACGCAAGATTTGGGCTCGTATCGTTAGCCCCGTAGTTCAAGTTCTCAGGAAGTTAATTGACCCCGGCTCACGCATCTGGTGGTGTCCCACCGCTGAGTTCACCCTGCTTCCCCTACATGCAGCGGGACCTTATGAAAAGAGGAGGCACAATTTGTCTCACTTTTACGTCTCCTCGTACACCTCAACTTTGGCCGCACTCATTCGTGCGAGACATCATGTTTCTCAAGATGCGTCCATTCAGCATTTCGTAGCCGTTGGCCAAGGACATCCGGACGGAGGAAAGGAACTTCGACATGTGGCCGCTGAGTTAGATACTGTTGCTGAGCGGATGGCACCGGTCGTGTCCTTCACATCCCTCACTGACAGCGACGCAACAGTCCAGGGGGCATCTGATGCATTTAGTCGTGCACAGTGGCTTCACCTTGCCTGCCACGGAATACCGAATCGGAAACAACCATTTGAATCTTCCTTCGCGATGCGCGACGGTCCTTTCACCATCATGGACATCATTCGATCTCGCCTGCAGAATCCAGAGTTTGCGTTCTTATCAGCTTGTCACACTACTGTGGGAGATGAATCAAGTCCTGATGAGGCAATCCATCTTGCTGCAGCGATGCAATTCTCTGGATTTCGCAGTGTTATAGGTTCGATGTGGTCTGTGGATGACGAAGTTGTTCATCAGGTCGTAACAGCGTTTTACGACAACCTGGTTGATGGTTCGGGGAGATTGGACTGCAGGCGTGCTGCTGTAGCGCTGCATAATGCTGTGAAGACGTTGCGGAAGAAGATTCCGCTGGAACAGCAGATTGTATTTGTTCACATAGGTGTCTAGTTTGAGACTCGTGGGTGACTACGTGACCTTCATTTCCACCACATGATCTTATGACCTTGGATCGGCATCCATCGCAAGCTCAGATTATATTTACGTACATTCATATTGATCAGTTGACGCTTGAGATTATTGTCCAGCTCTTTTTGATTTACGTGCAGGAATAGTCCGAGGCCATGACCACTATCCCGTCTGCAAGTCAATGGGGATCCCCTACTGCGAGCAAGAGAGCACTCCTTATACATGGCTTAAATTCGTCTTCGCTCACGTTCCACCGTGTTGCATCAATGCTTGCAGCTAAAGGTAGGTCTTTTTCACTAGAGTTGTTTTACGGCGCTTATCTGTATGATAATATCATAGGATACTTGGTCGTTGCCCCTAACCTCCTTGGACATGTTCTCAGGATGCCTGGAGTTGACTTTAAAGTCCAGACATTGGCAGACGACCTCTTGCACTACCTTCAGGCTGCTGAGTATGATATAATCATCGGTCACTCGATGGGTGGGGCCGTGGTATTGTCGCTTCTCAAGTACCTGCCAAAAACAAGGCCTACCTCAGTCGTTCTCATCGATACATCTGTGGAATTGACTGCAGATCAGATAGCAGCTCGAAGAGCCAGAGCTTCTAAGGATGCCAGAGTCCACCCTAATCTTACAATAGAAGATCATTTGGCATTGAATCCTCTATGGACGAGAGAGGATGCTATTTGGAGATCGCTGGAGATCCAGATCACCAGAGTAAACAACCAGGGTGATCACTACAATGTCAGTGTTTGCGAGTAGTAGCATTCCGGAACCAGCGGTACTGATAGTTTGGATTACTACTACAGGGCAACGTGCCATGGTCGTTCTCGCATTTGTTCGCCGACAGGCCTGCTGCTGCCACATTGACGATTTTGATCGCAGATCCGCAATCTAATGCATATGGTGCTTCGAAACTGGAGAATATTGCAAAATTCAAAGATATTAGAGCAGTGATCGTTCCAAATACCTCGCACTGGATACAGCATGAATTCCCTGAAGTGATTGTTGAAGAAGCGCTAAGGAATATCAAAGAGTAAGACGATAGGCAGTAAAGACCTCGAGGTTCAAGTTCCCAATATCATGTCATTAGTTACCTTGATATCATGTAGAAAGGCACGAACATCAGCTTTTTCGAAGATTACATCTTTATCCCATCCTGATTTTTCTGCATGCATGTGACAATTTCGAGCTGTCGGGGTATTATACCCATGGTATCGTGTTCGGTGATTGCTCGCCATATTCTGAAAGAATCTTGTTCAAGTTGGTATAGCCTTCGCTGTCGGCTAAGGGATTCTCCGTAGCAATATTCACTGCTCGTTCTCCAAACCAATCCCAGTTCGAGTCACGTAGCCCATGTTAAAATGCTAGGCCTTGCCTCCGTCTTAACCCAAGCTGGCCCCCTTGTAGCTTTATAAGATCGTTCGAAATCGTCTGCTTATACCAGTACGATATGGCTAACAGAGCTCCTGCGACTTCGAAGTGGCACCTGCAACCGATCGCGGATGAGGTAGAATACTACGCATAACCAGGTCTTGTTACTTGCTACAGCTTGTATGATAGTAATACTAGTTAACGCACCAGAGTGACATAAGTTCCGAGCTTTATATAGCTTGGTGCCTAATTTGATCTCCGAGGGTTATAACCCTCGAATCCATTAGAGCCAGTTCGGTAACTCGGTATTTGCCAGGATGTGCATCTGGCGCAATGTAAGTTGCACCGGCACGCTGCTTCGGCCAGTCGGAGTCCAAACCTTCCTTACCTACTGACCAGCACCACAATGGACTTTATTGATCCTCACCTCCGAAAGCTGATCTACTCATCGGTTGTTGCTGTTATAACAATCTGCGGTCACTTTACTACTGTCCTTATGGCTACTGATACTACTGCTGCAAATTCTGGTGAAGCAAAAGCGCAGTGGAATGTGGCCGAGACCAATGCCCTTCTCGCCCACCTGCTCCAGAATATCTCTGAAGCCGGGGATGGCAGAAACTTCAAGACATCTACATTTACTTCTGCAGCAGCAGCTCTTTCATCAGCTAACCTGCTGACTGCCGGCCCTCCAAAGACAAACAGACGCTGCAGAAACAAATGGAACTCGGTGAGTATAATACAATCCTCTTAGTCCTATTCTAATAACCCCTATACTAGCTCAAAGGGATCTACCGGGAAATTCAGAATTACCATAATGTCTCAGGTGCTCACTGGGATAATGTGCATGGAGCTGGAATTAATGGAGAGGCTGCGCGGGAGGTATTCAACAACTATGTCAGTTCAAGTGTAAGTCCGGTTGTTCTAATAGACTCATCCTATTCTAATGTGTTAGGCAGGCGTCTCACAGCTCATTGCGACAATTTTCTAATAGTGGGTGGATATTTTATGACAAGTTGGCTGAAATTTTGCCAAGCGGTGTCTTACTAGGATATGAAAAGCAATAAAATCACCAATTTCAATATCCTACCACGGTCAACGGTTCAGACAATTACCAATGGTCGATAACGTGGTTGTTTGTGGGGAATAGGTTTGTTGAGTTCTCTAAGCAAAATACTAGTGACTAAGGTGGAGGGAAAATAAGATCAATAACTGGCTTGATGCAGTGCTTATGATCTTCTACTAAGCTAAGTCAATAACTGGCTTGATGCAGTGCTATGACTTCTCTGAATAAAATGGTGCAACAGAATATAATGACCTAAAGCTGTATCCTTCTTGGATATTCCTTATCCTCAACAATGGAGATCAAACTAAGATCAGGCACTATCAAGACGACCCAATACGTGACTTCGAAACCAACCCTCTGCTGCTCAGGCACTCACGATGAGTATGACGCAGACCAGAACAGAATACACCCTCTTGATGTAGTCTTAAGTGGCCAAGCTCTTAATATTGTTGACTGACTGCAAGCCTTATTTGTCTTCCCTAATTGCTGAAAATACTAATATTCTCCCCACAGAACTGTTTCTGTGTCTAAAAGAGAACCTGGAATGTACTGTGTAAGATGGCTCAGATGTGGCCTCAGATGCCTTGTATGATGTTGCAAATGATGTCAAAGGAATGGAGGAAATAACTTAATATTTCTCTCAAATAGTCACTCAAATATTCACTCACTGAGAACCTAGGGAATTTTCCCTATGATTCCCCTACTAATTCTTAGGTGTAAAAGATGGGTATTGTTATTTCAAAGGGGAGAAAGTGAGCCCCTTATATACTACTCTACTGGTGGCTATGCTAGAAATTATTGGTATACAAGTAAAATACCTAGAATTGTTGAATAAAGTATTATGAAGCACTTTGGCAGAGGAACCCATATTTGGCATCCTTGGGTCAAGTAGCAGTGCTTCCTGTGCAGAGCTAACCTAATTTGGAAGTCTCAGGTAAAGTGCTTGAAAGGCTGTGTACCAAGACTTTACACTGCCTGAATGCTGTACTTATGGCTGTGTGCCAAGACTTTGCACTGCCTAGTTGCTGTGCTCTAGCCACTAGCCCTAAAATAGACATTCTTAGTGCTCTTTTACTGAATACCTTAATTCTGAGTTTGTTCATATTTACAGACAACACATTACTCAAATGATGTTGTGTGTTAAGGTCGTACTCAAGGGTAACGGATCCGAAGGGCTTCGGCCTCAGCTCGTACGCTGTGCCCCTTTCCCGAGTATAGCCCCGTATTTCAGAATGCTATAAGTATCGTATCCGAAGATCCAGATGGCTGTTGTAGCATATCCGAAGGTCCGGACGACTATCGTATGATATCCGGGTATAGAGGAGAGTAATGTATTCCTATCCAAAGACAAGGAATAGTATCGTATGATATCCGAAGGTAAGGATTAGTATCGTATTCCTATCCGAGGATAAGGAATAGTATCGTATACGTATCCGGATGGCGTCCGGATATTGGACGAGAGTATAAGGACTAGTCTAGACAAGTCTAGGACTAGAAGCTAACAGAGTGTAGACTATCCGTAGATAGAGGCAGATGCGTATAGACTATCGGATACAATCCTTAAGTCTCGGAGGGTGACAAGAGTTGTTAAGACTCGAGTCCGGATAACGGAATGAGGACAATCTAAGATGATATTCGAACTGGGGTGCTAAGAACATATACAAGAGTTTATATACGATAGAACTACGCGAGAGGCTATGCACAAAGTATTGCAAAGTATAAGCAACGCTTATTAGAAGTCAATCATAAGCTGGAAGGTAATCACAAGTGAAGCAGATCAGTAAACATAACCGGGAATTAATCACAAGTGAAACAGATCAGTAGAACATAGCCGGAAGAAAGCATAACCGATAAACCGGAAAGGAGGATATACTAAATGGAGGAAATAAGCAGTGTTTAACGTGATATGAACAGGATATGAATGAAGAAGCTTATCATAACAGATCCGGTATGGATCTGTGGATCGGATCTGATCGGATCTGACATCCGGAACTTCGGATGAGAAGCGCGAATGTATGGGATATGACAGTATCCCCCCTTTAGGGCTGATCCCTAGAAGGCTAAAGAATCGTAGATCCGGTCCGTGAGAATCAATGGAGAAGAATGATGGTAGTAGTGCTGAGTTCGGATTTCCACAGATATACCAACATCAAAGCATCGCAGATGATTCCTACCCCCCACTCATCAACACACACTAGCTTAACTTGAAATATGTCTGGCAACAACTCTGGAGCTCAGCAATCTGCTAAGGCTAGGCTGGAAGAGCTTAGACAACAGATCCTGGACGCGGAAGAAGCGGCCCGGATGGAGGAAGAGGCTTTGAAGGCTCAGGAGGCAGAGCGGAAGCGTTTAGCGGATCTGGAGAAAGTGAGGCAAGCGGAGCTTCAGATCCAGCAAGCGGAGGAGAAAAGGCATCAGGAAATTGTTAAGGAAATGGTGCGTTTCGGATCCGTTTGCTAGTCTTTTCACTAACATTTTGGATAGACTCAGAAGATGTCCTCTAAGGAGGACGGATCCTGCACGCACTGCTCCGGAAGGGCGCGGATCTGTCAATGGACGGATGCTGCAGCTAATCCTTTGGTAAGTCATCCGGATAGCTTCGGATCTGCATTTTTGACGTTTGGATAGATCAAGTCTTGTGATGCTTGCCGGAAGGATAAGGCTACTTGTCCTGGACGGCCTGGAACTGTCAAGGCCTCCAAAGGCAAGAAGAGACAGCGCGCTGCCAGATCCCCTTCTCCCAGGGGCAAGGGCAAAAAGCGTCAGCAGAGTCCCACTCCGGAAGCTCCGGATTATATGGAGTATGATGATCAGGCTTGGGTGGCTGCTGCTAACAATATAGTGGCTGAGTTGACTAGGACTAACGTGCTCCTGGAGAAGAGTATTGAAGTGGCCGAGGGAAGTAGGGCTGCCACGGAGCGGATGTGCTCTGGACTGGAGCTGTTCCTTCAGCAACAGAGGGAATTCCAAGCCCTCTTGTTCAAGGAGCTTAGGCTTGACCCTCAAATCGCTTCGGATAAGGCTTGGATAGGTCCGGATGAGGAGGAGGAAGGTGATGAGGAGATGGAAAAGGCGTCTGGAAGTGAGGAGGGCGGTGTAAGGAATCATAATTCTGTGGGCGTGAAAAGGCCATATTTACACGAGCTGTCATTTGATCATTCGCACTATGGAGTTGCATGACACTTCCCTGTATAGCGCGCCAAAGGCGCACGCTTTCCCGCGCCTACGCCTTCTCGCGCCTATGCCTTCTCACGCCTACGCCTTCTCGCGCCTACGCCTTCTCGCGCCTGCGCTTAGCGCGCGTTCCCGCGCTCTATCGCCTATCAACCAGGAGGACCGATCCATGTCCGAGCACCCCTCTAGTACGTCATACTACATGCTGCACGAGTGTAACAAGGACTGCAGTGCTATTACATGTCATTACATACTATCGCGCATGTTCTCCCTATCCCTTCCGTGTCCGATGAGATCTTACTTAGTATAAAGCCTGATGGTAGCGCTACTATTCATTACTTCCCTTTACTGTACTTCCCTAGCGTTTGGGTTTTACTTTAGAGTAGTAGTCACCATTAGGGCGCGCGCCCTGTGGTTATCGCATTTTGGCTTAGATTAGATAATCAAGCTTTGCTTTTTGTCCACTTCGCCTTTGCTCTCGCTTTACATTGCGCTCGCTTTCACTCACGACACTTCACGCTCATTATGAATCCCTACACCGCTCCTTGCCTTCCGCATCACTTGCGCGCCTTCACGCGCCCACGCGCACCATAGGCGCGCGCCTTCCCGCGCTTCGCTTACCTTAGCGCACGCTTCCCGCGCTCCACTTACTGCGCATTTCTCATCGCGCGCTTCGCGCCTTTCTATATCCTTGTGCGCATCCCCTGTCTACTTGAGTTCTCTTTATTCCTGGTTCTGTGTGTGGTAGCAGTCCCCTTTAGGGTCAAACGCGTCTGTCTCAGACATAGCAGCCTAGGCGCAGCGAGACCCGACATACTGCCTCACCAGCAGTGTTGTTGATCTCACATCTAGAGATTGATTGCGTGCGCCGCAGTCAGACTTAGTTCCTTCAGCGGATCCGGAGCGGATGAGGAGTCTATGGAGATGTAGATTTTCGGATCCTTTTTCTTAACTTCTGCTACTTGTACTTGTAGTTTCCATTGTAGGGACTCATATTTCTATGGGTGCGTAATGGGCATATTCACGCAAGCAGTCCGTTTATTATTCGCATAATGACTTGCACTTCCATTGGTATATCATGCAACACGTTCCTGTATAACGCGCCATAGGCGCGATGCTTTCCCGCGCTCGCGCGATGTATTCCCACGCTCGCGCTTAGCGCGTGTTCTCGCGCATTTTCGCGTTTCATTGTGCACTTTCACGTTTCATCGCATTTCATCGCGCATCATCGCATTTCATCGCGCATCATCGCATTTCATCGCGCATCATCGCATTTCATCGCGCATCATCGCATTTCATCGCGCATCATCGCATTTCATCGCGCATCATCGCATTTCATCGCGCATCATCGCATTTCATCGCGCATCATCGCATTTCATCGCGCATCATCGCATTTCATCGCGCATCATCGCATTTCATCGCGCATCATCGCATTTCATCGCGCATCATCGCATTTCATCGCGCATCATCGCATTTCATCGCGCATCATCGCATTTCATCGCGCATCATCGCATTTCATCCCGCATCATCGCATTTCATCGCCTATTATCTGGGAGCGCCTATCCATGTCCGACCACCTCATTGGTACATCATATTCCTTGCCTTGTGATTGTAACAAGCATTGCAGCATTATTACATGTTATTATGTACTATCAGCGCGTTTTCTTCCTATCCCTTCCGCGTCCGACACGATTTTGTCTAGTATATAGTTTGATGATCGCACTACTACTCTCCCCCATTACTCCCCTTTACTGTACTTCCCTCACTATCGGGTTTTACTCTGAAGTAGTAGTCACCATTAGGGTGCACTTTGTGTTACCTATGGTTATCGTTATCGGACTAGACTAGATTAATCAGACCTTGCTTTTCATTCGCTTTGCATTGCGCTCGCTTTGCATATCCGTCGATCCGTTATCTATCCGCCCCTCTATATCGCTCTTTACTCTCCGCATTCCATCCACGCATTCCCACAACAACGCGCGCTATAAGCGCGCGCCTTCCCACGCTTCGCTTACCTTAGCGCGACTTTCCCGCACTTCGCGTTCTCATCGCATTTTTTTCGCATTTCTTCGCACTTCTTCGCATTTGTTTTGCATTCCCTCGCATTTGCTTCGCGTTCCTTCTCGCACCTTTGCGCATCCTTCAGACTACAAGGGTCTCTCATATATCTGGTTCTGTGTGCAGTAGCAGTCCCCTTTAGGGTCGAACGCGTCTGTCTCAGGCATAGCAGCCTAGGTGCAGCAAGACCCAACATTCTGCCTCACCAGCAGCATTGTTGATCTCACATCGAGAGAGTGATTGCGCGAGCAGCAGTCGCTTAGTGCCTTCACCGTTATGTACAATCTGTATACTTCAGTTTTGAATAGGACCAGGCTTGTCCGGATATGCTGAGTGATAATCCGATACTAGTTCAGACGCGTTCCTGAGTTCTGTAGCTAGTAACCATGAAGTCTCTTCGTCCGTTCCTTCATATCCGGACCATCGGACGAGGTATAAGAGTTGACATTGTCTTCTTTGACGGTCTAGCTTAGAGTCTAGGATTTTGGATATCTCATACTCTGGTTCTCCGTTAACTTCTACTGGAGGCGGAGGGGGTTGGATACAATTAGGAATGGTGTTCGGTGTTGCAGGTTCTAATTGGGACACATGGAAAACAGGATGGACTGAACGCATAGAATCCGGAAGTTGGACGGTAATGGAGTGTGATCCCAGACGAGCTATAATCTCAAACGGACCTAAGTTCTTTTCCGATAGTTTCTTGGACGGACAAGTGGAATGGAAGTATTTGGCTTTCACGAATACCTGTTCTCCAACTTTGAAGTCTGGAGCGGGTATCCGATGCACGTCCACAGGTCCTTGATATCTTTTCTGCACAAGAGACATTTCTTCTCGGAGGAATAGGTGTAGTTCGTTAAGGTCTATAGCATAGTCACGGGCAAGGGCGGATGAGAGGTCGCGTTCTGGATGGATGGAAATGTTTGGATGGTAACCCTTATTAGCGAAGAATGGTGAGACTCCAGTGGTAGCACTCGGAGAGTTGTTATAAGCGAATTCTGCTAATGGAAGGAGTTCCAACCAGTTATCCTGCTGATAATTGCAGTAGATGCGGAGGTATTGCTCTAGGGTTTGGTTGGCTCGTTCTGTTTGTCCATCTCCTTCTGGATGATATCCGGATGTGAAGTGGAGGACCATATTGAGTGCCTTTCCTAGAGAACGGAAGAAATGGGATACGAATTCTGTACCTCAGTCCGAAGTAACATGAGAAGGGATTCCGTGCTTAGAGAATACGTGGAGCAGGAATAGTCTAGCGAGATCCGGAGAGGTAATGGTATTGTGGGTTGGGATGAATATAGCTTGCTTGGATAAACGATCAATGATAACGAGGATGGCTGTATAGCCGGATGAGTCCGGAAGTTGTTCGATGAAATCCATGGATATGGAATTCCAAGGTCTTTCTGGTATGGGGAGTTGTTTCAGTAATCCGAATGGCTTATGTCTCAGAACCTTGGCTCGGGCGCAGGTAGTACAGGATTTGACGTAGTCCTTAACATAGGTGCGTATACCCGGCCAGGTGTATTTGCGCCAGATAAGCTCTAGGGTACGGTTCTGACCGAAGTGTCCTGATAACGGATGGTCATGGGTATTCTGGAGGACACAAAGCCTAAGGTCATTGGATTCTGGAACGTATATACGATTATCACAACGGAGGAAACCACTATTGTCCACGGTCCATCTATCGTCCGGAGGATCGGACATGCGCGCGGATCGGATAGGGTCATTAGGAAGTGCAGATAGGATATCCTTATGAAGCTGTTCAACATCCATAAGCACAGCTGCGTGGTGACCTGCACCAAACTGGTTTGGTGCATGGCTGACTAATCCTCTCTCACCCTAAGCCTATAAACTAGAGCACACATTAATAGTCCATTTTTTTCACTTTTGCCTCTAGGCTTGATTATTTTTGAAGATTTTTTTATGTAACCAGTTTTACTCCGAAGGCTGTGAGGATGACTAAGAAAGAATCTCACGCATGTCAGGTGACTTAGAAAATTATTTCCCGCATGAGTTGCCCTGCGGGAAAAGGCACAAAACCCTAAATACGAAGGACATGTTTAAAAAACCATTGCAATAAACAACTGAGAAGTGTAAATATTGAGAGAGAGTCCATAACTTATGTAACCAGCTCTAGACCTTTTGCTTTGCCTCTGTTAGGCCACAGGAAAGTCACATGATTTACCTGTGCTTGACATGACTCAGCTATATACCACAGTGACTCATCTGATATGACTCAGCCTGACTCCAAATGACTCAGATTAAAGTTCATGACTCCATATGACTCAGATTAAGGTTTATGACTCCCTATGACTCATAATGACTCCTAGTAACCTTATTATGCCAGTAGCAAACTATATTGTACTAGTACCACACAGCCACATGTATTTGTCTATATAAAGGGCCTGCTTTGAGCAATGAAAAGAGAGAACTTTTGACCCTCAATTACTAGTGTGAGGTGTGATCATAGCCAACAACAGTGAGAGACTGTAAGATTGGTGAAGGTACCCTTCAGTGAGACAGTAATTAGTGTGAGCTCATTGTTCTCCACAACCAGCAAGGCCTGGTACTGCCTCTCGTGTTTGTTTTTCTGTTTTTCTTCTTTTATTTTTCTGGATTTCTTTGTCTTCAAGCATAAGATATTCCACACACTTGTGTTGTCTCTTTAGACCACCTAAGACTTAGAATAGCTTAGTGGGGGAGACGTTAGGAGTTGATAAGTGTACACTTGACCTCACACATCTGAGTAGAGAGAGTGAGCCAGGGTTTCATTGCCACAGCTTTAGCTACTGAAAGGGGACTTGGTATTGAACGCCAAGGACGTCCGTTCCTGTATCTGTTTAATACTCATTGTGAGTACCTTGGCAGCAGGTTCAGTAGTACATAAAGACTCTAAGCATTGACTAGTCCTGACCATTGGTCCTACCTGTTTTGCGCTGAGGGAGTGATTGTTATAACTCCGCACAGTCTGTTGGGATAAGATTGTCTCAAGACACCCTTCATCCAGGATACGAGTACGTGTTTTTCATTTTGTTTTCTTTCTTTCATTTGTCGTCATCGTAGTCATAGCCACACACATTGCTGACCTCACACAGTACCTTCTACTGACCATAGCTTAGGTATCACTAGAGAACCACCCATGAACGACCACGTTATCAGTCATCGGTATTTGTCTGGATCGCTGACTGTGGAGATAGATTGGTTTTATAGGTGTTCCATCTATAGATCATCTATCTAAGAAGACAGTGGAGCACTGGAAATGCTAGGGTTGATGCTCATAGGGACGAAGCTAACTGTTCAGATGTGAATACGGGACGGAAATTATGAGGGTTAACTTGAGCATAGTCCTTATCCCCCTCTTTGGGATAGACATCCCAGCGTCTAGTAAGGGAATCCAGTTTAGCTCCAAGTTTTCCGGGACGGAAACGGATGATCATATTGAATTGGTGGAGGAATTCCGACCAACGAGCCTGACAGCGAGAGAGGAGTTTGGTAGTCGCGAAATACTCAAGGTTCTTATGGTCCATGACAACATCAACAGGCTCGGACAAGCCTTCTAGATAGTGTCGCCAGGTCCGAAAAGCCTCGTGAATAGCTAAGAGTTCCTTATCATGGGTATCGTAATTGAGTTCTGGAGGGGTAAGGGTTCTGGAATAGAATGCTACTGGATGGATTTCAGAATCCAGACATACTATGGACAGTATGCCAGCGATAGCGTAGTCCAAAGCGTCTGTTTCCACAATCAAAGGAACGTCTGGCATCCAATGCGTTAGTATTGGGGCCGTAGTAAAAGCTTTCTTGAGCTTTTCAAAGGATTTCCGGCATTCATCTGAAAAATTCCAAGGTGCATCCTTGCGGGTAAGCCGTGTAAGCGGAACTACGATATCCGAGTAGTTATAGATGAATCAACGATAGAAATTTGCGAATCCGAGGAAGAATTGAATATCCTTAACCTTCCGAGGTTCCGGCCAGTCTACGATAGCTTGTACTTTCTCGTTAGACATAGTAAGGCCGTCTGGAGATAAGAGATAACCAAGGTACTCCACGGACGTGGAATGGAATTCGCATTTTTCGGGTTTGGCATAGAGCCGATGCTTGCGGAGGCGTCGAAGTACTTCTTGGACGTGATTCTTATGGGATGTGAGGTCTTGGGAATATATAAGGATGTCATCCAGATAGATGATAACGCATATGTCTAGCATATCGGCGAAGACGCTGTTGACAAACCGCTGGAACGCGGCCGGTGCATTGGTAAGACCTTCAGGCATAACTAACCATTCATAGGAACCATAGTGCTGTAAGGAATCATAATTCTGTGGGCGTGAAAAGGCCATATTTACACGAGCTGTCAATTGATCATTCGCACTATGGAGTTGCATGACACTTCCCTGTATAGTGCGCCAAAGGCGCACGCTTTCCGCGCTTACGCCTTCTCGCGCCTGCGCTTAGCGCGCGTTCCCGCGCTCTATCGCCTATCATCCAGGAGGACCGATCCAAGTCCGAGCACCCCTCTAGTACATCATACTACATGCTGCACGAGTGTAACGAGGACTGCAGCGCTATTACATGTCATTACATACTATCGCGCATGTTCTCCCTATCCCTTCCGCGTCCGATGAGATCTTACTTAGTATAAAGCCTGATGGTAGTGCTACTACTCACAACTTCCCTTTACTGTACTTCCCTAGCGTTTGGGTTTTACTTTAGAGTAGTAGTCACCATTAGGGCACGCGCCCTGTGGTTATCGCGTTTTGGCTTAGATTAGATCGCCTAATCAAGCCTTGCTTTTTATCCGCTTCGCCTTTGCTCTCGCTTTACATCGCACTCGCTTTCACTCATGACACTTTACGCTCATTACGAATCCCTACACCGCTCCTTGCCTTCCGCATCACTTGCGTGCTTTCACGCGCCCACGCGCACTATAGGCGCGCGCCTTCCCGCGCTTCGCTTACCTTAGCGCGCGCTTCCCGCGCTCCGCTTACTGCACATTTCTCATCGCGCGTTTCGCGCCTTTCTATATCCTTGTGCGCATCCCTGTCTACTTGAGTCATCTCTTATTTCTGGTTCTGTGTGTGGTAGCAGTCCCCTTTAGGGTTGAACACGTCTGTCGCAGACATAGCAGCCTAGGCGCAGCAAGACCCGACATACTGCCTCACCAGCAGTGTTGTTGATCTCACATCTAGAGATTGATTGCGCGCGCTGCAGTCAGACTTAGTTCCTTCAGCGCGTTCAGAAGGCAGTCTTCCACTCGTCTCCGGACGCGATCCGGACGAGATGATAAGCGGAACAGAGGTCGATCTTCGTATAGATTTTGGCGCGGCTAGGGGATTCTAATAAGTCGGATATGAGGGGTAACGGATATCGGTCTTTCTTGGTTATCTGGTTGAGACCACAGAAGTCTACACAAAGGTGTAAGGAACCATCCTTTTTCTTGACAAAGAGAACGGGTGCTCCGTGAGGAGAGGAAGAGGAGCGGAGGAGTCTGGTAGCGATATTTTCATCAAGAAACTTTCTAAGAGCTTCAAGCTCTACCGGGGATAACGGATAAATAGTTCCAAGGGGTGGGGTAGATCCTTCCTCCAAATCGATCTTGAGATCATACGGACGATGAGGCGGAAGTTGACTAGCCTTTCCCTTATCGAAGACATCCGCAAACTCGTGATAATCCGAAGGTACTCCGGATAGGTCTGGACCTTCGGACGAGAGCTTAGCGGAGCGGAGATCAACTCCAGACGGGCGAAGGTAAATGCTGAACTGGGTGGATCCTTCTAATTTGCAGGCCCTGCAAAAGGCTACTGCATTGATTAGCGATATATTAGGAACTGGATTATCAGCGGATGGTTCTGGCAAAGTCAGAGGGTGAGGTTCCACTGTAGGAATAGGATCCGGAAGTGGAGATGACGTCGGAGGGGTCGATGGCATTCTATGAGGTGTCGTCCGGAAGTTGATGGCATTCTATGAGGTGTCGTCCGGAAGTCGATGCTGCCTGTAACCCAATCAATCAACGGATTGTGTAGGGAAAGCCAGCTATATCCAAGAACGATAAGACAAGATGAATCCAAAGGAGTAATGTAAAACGTTTCAGAGGTAACTTTGCCGGAAGAGAAACGAACGGAGAGATCTATAGCTTCGGAAATGGTAGCATTACAAGTACCGTCAAACAAGCAGAGCGGAAAAGGAGAAATCGGATATGTACGGAGTTTGTGTTTTCGGACAAGACTAGTTTCTATAAAACAATGAGAGGAACCACAATCTACAAGAGCTGGAAATTCAGAAATACTAGGATAGTCCAGAAGTGAAACGTATGGACAAAGTGAAGTCGGATTCAAAAGCGCGACAGCGTTGAGTCTTAACTCCTTAGCACGGGTCGAGTCAACGTGACCCTCATCCCATGCAGAGTCAGGAGGGTCGCAGACTATTTTTTTGCTTCGGACGAAGCCTCCTGTTTAGTTTCAGGAGTGACCTTGGCTGCACGTCCTTTAGCAGCATGAGAGGTTGACTTAGTGCAGTCCCGAGCAGTGTGCCCAGGTCCGCCACAGAATAGGCAGAGTTTCTTATCTAAACATCTTTGATGTTCCTCGGCCATAAGCTTTCCGTCCTTACCCAGCTTGGTATTAAGATCCGGTGCTTTCGGAGCGGACGAGGTAGACGTGGACGCGGGTTTAGCGGATTTGTTCTGTCCGGATCTGTGATTTCCGGATCTGGATGGATGGGAACTAGCGCAATCGGATGTGGATGGTTTCGGAGGGTTAGAGGATGAGGACTTGGTTTCTCTAGAGATTTCACCCTTATATTCCCAGTAACAGGCATCGATAGTCTGGGCAAGGGTTTTGAACTCTGAGAGGGTAGCGGGTTTACCCATGCGACTGATTTCATCCTTGATACGAGCTGGAAGTCCGTTATAGAATTGGCAACGTAAGGCTCCATCACCCCATCCGCGGACCTGCGAAGCAAGCCTTTGGAATTCTACAATGTACCTATTAATATGTTGTCCTTCACGCATATTGAGTTGCTCGAGTTGCATCTCAGCATCTCCGGATGGATCATGGGGTCCGAAATTGGTTTGAAGTTCTAACATGAACTCGGAGTAGTTGTCCATCCAATCCAGACGAGAACTTAGCCCGCCCGAAAGGAGATCCGGTTCAAACCATTCAAGGGCCATGCCCTTAAGGTAGGACTGGGCGAAGTTAACTTTGGCCCGGTCCGAGCGGAAGGTCTTGGGTTTGCTCCGGAAATTAAGCTCGCATTGAACAAAGAACGCGCGCAACTTCCTAGGCTCGGATCCGTCAAAGGTATCTGGCTCGCAAACCTTGACTTTGGAGTCGTCCGAAAAGGAAGTGCGTCTGTTATTACACGCAAGGTTATTGATGGCTTCGGATAGCCACATGAAAACGCGGTCTTGAGCATTAAGGCCATCATCTTCATCATGGTCTGGCTCATCATCTGGATCTCCACCTTCATCATTGGGTGGGTTTCCGCCTGGAGTATCATCATCTTCATCATCAGGATCTTCATCGTCTGGGGCTAATCCGGATGGAGTACGCGTAGGGGTCTCTGGGTGCCTACGGTTCATCAACTCGGATATGCTCTGAGCTGGTCCGGATATGCTAGCGCGACATTGAGAGAAGCTGGTGAAGGTATTGACTATGGGTGTAGGGTCTCGTCGCGTGGACACGAGTCCAGCGTTATGGAGGGAGTTCTGTATAGTTCTAGTGGGTGCCATGGAGAATGTTGTAAGTATACTCGGAAAGGTGTGAGTTCAAATATACTGTTAAGGTCGTACTCAAGGGTAACGGATCCGAAGGGCTTCGGCCTCAGCTCATACACTGTGCCCCTTTCCCGAGTATAGCCCCGTATTTCAGAATGCTATAAGTATCGTATCCGAAGATCCAGATGGCTGTTGTAGCGTATCCGAAGGTCTGGATGACTATCGTATGATATCCGGGTATAGAGGAGAGTAACGTATTCCTATCCAAAGACAAGGAATAGTATCGTATGATATCCAAAGGTAAGGATTAGTATCGTATTCCTATCCGAGGATAAGGAATAGTATCGTATACGTATCCGGATGGCGTCCGGATATTGGACGAGAGTATAAGGACTAGTCTAGACAAGTCTAGGACTAGAAGCTAACAGAGTGTAGACTATCCGTAGATAGAGGCGGATGCGTATAGACTATCGGATACAATCCTTAAGTCTCGGAGGGTGACAAGAGTTGTTAAGACTCGAGTCCGGATAACGGAATGAGGACAATCTAAGATGATATTCGAACTGGGGTGCTAAGAACATATACAAGAGTTTATATATGATAGAACTACGTGAGAGGCTATGCACAAAGTATTGCAAAGTATAAGCAACGCTTATTAGAAGTCAATCATAAGCTGGAAGGTAATCACAAGTGAAGCAGATCAGTAAACATAACCGGGAATTAATCACAAGTGAAACAGATCAGTAGAACATAGCCGGAAGAAAGCATAACCGATAAACTGGAAAGGAGGATATACTAAATGGAGGAAATAAGCAGTGTTTAACGTGATATGAACAGGATATGAATGAAGAAGCTTATCATAACAGATCCGGTATGGATCTGTGGATCGGATCTGATCGGATCTGACATCCGGAACTTCGGATGAGAAGCGCGAATGTATGGGATATGACATTGTGTTTGTTTACAATTCTTCAAAGCACAATTCCCTACATAGACATAACTATGTCCAGATGTAGAATTGCTAATATTTTAGATGTTGGGGTGTTTCTGTAAAAGTATCTCAAAAGATGTGAAAATGTGTGAAAAAATTATGAAAGGTGTGGGAAATTGCTGACTAATGAAAATTAAAGGGTTTTGAAGCTGTTTTCTGACCAAGATAAGTATTATTGTGAAGAGATAAGTTGTAAAGTAATGTTTGTAGGCTCAGAAATTATTGAATAAAATTCTCCTTTGATTAGGAAAATTCAGGACAGATTATTAGGAGCTTGTATAGTGTAGAAACTTAGATGAAAATATGTCTATGACCATGTACAAAGCAGAATTTGTGCATGTCAGCGGTACTGGTGCTCAAGGGAACAATGCGTTTACTCCAGGTGTTGCTGCAGCCCCGGTACTGCCTGAGGATGTTGAGCCCGAAGTCAAAGATATTATTACTGCTGCCACCTCTGTCATTGTCTCGGCTGCTTGTTCTAGTGTACACCCTGTTACTACTGAACCTGTCATCAACTTCACTGCCCCTCGTCTTCCCGTTGCATCTCCTTCCATCATCGCATCCAGTATCGGCACTGGAAAACACACACATGATGATACATTGGCCGATCTGGACACAATGTCCCACACATCTACTCACCCGTCATTAACAGGCCGTATGGCGTCTACTACGTTAATATCAGAACCTCCCCCAGCCAAAAAACCATGATCGGCACACCACAGTGACATCTTAATGACCAGCGCAGCATGGGCATCAAAGCTCACACCTGCCACTGCGGTTGTCGGCATGCAAGGTGCCATAAACCGTATTGGTGACATTCTTGACAAGGTCGTCAGCAACACTACACCTGTATCTCCATCTCCATCTTCATCTACACCTGTGCCTGCACCTGCACCTGCTCCCCCTCCCCCCCCAGTATCTACAACCCTTGATCGTGCCGTGTGTCTTATGGAGACTGAAGATGTTGATGTGCCCCCGGCGGACCAAGGCAAGCTGTTGCTGATCTTTGCAAGCAATGAGCGCACAATGGAGATTTATGTGCCCACATGCAGCACGCCGTTCGTATATAAAGGCCCTTCTTGATGATTATGCGTTGAAGCAGGCGTAGAGCATGACCTTGCGAGCCAAAAGGAATGTGACCACAGGTATGAAGATGTGGTGGAGGTAGGACTACATGAGATGCATTCTTCAAACACTTATCTGTTTTGTTTATTCAGAATCCTTATCAACGTCCAACATTCTCATTAGTGATAGTATTCTCTTGTCGGCTCAAAGTTGTACAATGTATCTTGCGCTGTTGTCTCACTATCTCTCACTGTCGTCGTACTGTTTGCTCACTGTGTTGTCTGTTGTCCTACCATCATTCCAAGGTCTCAAAAATGTAGCATTTGATTGTAGTACATGTATAATCTATGCATTGATACCATCCATGTCTTCGTCGTCATCTGCGCTCTCACCATCGCTGAATTCAAGTAAGTCCTCGTCGTCTACATCATCATCACTTGCTAGTGCTCGTTCAGACAAAACCTGCTGGTATTGAGTCCACATATCTTCCGCAATACGGTTTGCACAGGTGCTTCATGTCGTTTGGCGCCTCTTCCTCATCTACTGCCGCAACAACTTCCTCCTCATCCTCTGCTAGATCTCCATCTGAATCGGCATCTGGTAAAGGACCCTCTTGTGGGTCATGTAAGCGTATGAAACTGTGGATTGTGCACATAGTGGCGGGAATTCGGGCCTGGATTTGTAAGTTGTACCTTGGTGTGTGAATAAGAATGCGAAAGCGATGTTTTAAGACACCGAAAATACGTTCAATGACGTTTCTTGCCATGGCATGACGGAGATTGAACAATTCTTCTTTACTGCGTGGCCTCTCATTGATGTTAGTTTGTGATGGTGTTCAGAAGAATATAAACTTACCTGACGCTTGCTCGCCCCCACTCAGCAAGATGATAGCGAATGCCACGGTATGGGATCAGAAGCCCATGGCATGAAGGATAACCAGCATCGGCCAGAAAATATTTACCGTCCAAGATATGAAAGTCTTTAGCACATGCGTCCTCGAAGACTCGTGCATCAGTAGCAGAGCCCTCCCAGCCGGTGAGAGCATAAGTGAAATTCATGTCGAAGTCGCATGCAAATAGACAGTTTTGAGAAACAAGACCCTTACGATCACGGTAGGCAGCACGTTCGAGTGCAGGAGGTGTAGCATGTATGTGACTCCCGTCAAGTGCACTGATGGCGTCCTTGAAGAAAGGCCAGAATTTGGGGTTCTCGCGAATTTTCTGGGAAACTTTGTCTGATGGGAGGTGTACATATTTTGAATAGAACGGGGGAGTGGCGAAAATGATGAGCATTCTTTGAAAGTATCTAGATAGATGAGATAAATGAATCTAGTCTATGAAAACAGCACTCACCGAGAAATAGTCTCATTGGAATGCTGAAACCTCTCTCCAACATGCCTGATTGACAGGCCAGTAACGGCAGTGTATAGGAAGATAGCCAGTTGTTCTTCAAGAGAGAGATACTTGGAATTGGTGTGCCCAAGCGCATGGAGTTCCGATGTGAGCTTTCCAAAGACATGCACGTGCACTCCGAGCTCACACCAAATGCGTTCTGGATGCCCAGTAAGTAATTCAACCACCCATGCCTCACCAGAAAGCGCTGATGTATGATAGGGTTCTGGGTCCCTTGGGTACATGGATGATACAAGGCTACCGGATGCATGAATGAGGATACTGAGGATAAGTACTGCATATTGTATGATCTTATGGTGGAGCTGTGGTTGGTTTTGAAGAATAAGCCCCGGAAAGACATCAGGGAGGGACTCCATAGTAGTGAATAGCACGGGATAAGGTGCTCTTAGAAGGTCACCGAACTGGCTGCTAACGGCAAGGAATGTTTGGACTCCGACTGGCCGAAGCAGCGTGCCGGTGCAACTTACATTGCGCCAGATGCACATCCTGGCAAATACCGAGTTACCGAACTGGCTCTAAATTGCTTCGAAATATATAGTGCGAAAACCATATAAGCAATATTGCTGTAAGGCTTACCACACCCTAACACCTTTTTGGGTCTACCTGAGGTTTTGCGCAGTTGGTACTGTACTTACTGTATAATCCGCTATCGGAACTTGATCGGGACAGCATTCATACATTTACGGCCACACCATGACCACTGTCCCGTCTGCAAGTCAATGGGGATCCCCTACTGCGAGCAAGAGAGCACTCCTTGTACATGGTTTAAATTCGTCTTCACTCACGTTTCACCGTGTTGCATCGATGCTTGCAGCCAAAGGTACGTCTTCCTCATTAGAGTTATTTTACGGCGCTTTATCGGTATGATAACATCATAGGATACTTGGTCGTTGCCCCTAACCTTCTTGGACATGTTCTCAGGATGCCTGGAGTTGACTTTAAAGTCCAGACATTGGCAGACGACCTCTTGCCCTACCTTCAGGCTGCTGAATACGATATAGTCATTGGCCATTCGATGGGTGGGGTTGTAGTATTGTCGCTTCTCAAGTACCTGCCGAAAACAAGGCCTACCTCAGTCGTTCTAATCGATACATCTGTGGAATTGACTGCAGAGCAGGTAGTGGCTCGAAAAGCCAGAGCTTCTAACGATGCCAGAGTTTACCCTACTCTCACAGTAGAAGAACATATGGCATCGAATCCTCTATGGACGAGAGAAGATGCTATTTGGAGATCGCTGGAGATCCAGATCACCAGAGTAAACAACCAGGATGATCACTTGAATGTCAGTGTTTACGAGTGGTAGCATTCCGGAGCCAGTGGTACTGATAGTTTGGATTACTACTACAGGGCAACGTGCCATGGTCGTTCTCGCATTTGCTCGCCGACAGGCCTGCTGCTGCCACATTGACGATTTTGATCGCAGATCCGCAATTTAGTCCATATGGTACTTCGAAGCTGGAGAATATTGCAAAACTCAAAGATGTTAGAGCAGTGATCGTTCCAAATACCTCGCACTGGATACAGTATGAATTCCCTGAAGTGATCGTTGAAGAAGCGCTAAGGAATATCGAAGAGTGAGACGATGGGCAGTAAATACTTTGAAGTTCAAGTTCCCAGTATCATGTCATCAGTTACCTTGATATCACGTAGAAAGGCACGAACATCAGCTTTTTTCGAAGATTACATCTTTATCCCATCCTGATTTTTCTGCATGCATGTGACAATTTCGAGCTGTTGGGGCATTATACCCATGGTATCGTGTTCGGTGATTGCTCGCCATATTTTGAAAGAATCTTGTTCAAGTTGGTATAGCCTTCGTTGTTGGCTAAGGGATTCTCCGTAGCAATATTCACTGTTCGTTCTCCAAACCATTCCCAGTTCGTAGCCCATGTTAAAATGCTAGGCCTTGCCTCCGCCTTAACCCAAGCCGGCCCCCTCGTAGCTTTATAAGATCGTTCGAAATCGCCTGCTTACACCACTACGATATGGCTAACAGAGTTCCTGCGACTTCGAAGCAGCACCTGCAACCGATCGCGGATGAGGTAGACCGTAGAAATACTACGCATAACCAGGTCTTGCTACTTGCTACGGCTTGTATGATACGCAATACTAGTTAACGTATGCATTCAAACCAATGATACAAATTTGAACTTCGTGAAATCATTCTTTCCGAGCGGTCGCCTTGTGCTCTTGGGAAGCAACAACCCGACAAACATAAATAAAAGTCAAGATTATCTAACATATGAAAGCACGAGATGCCGCCGGATGGTGTCCACCACGTCATGCTGTGTTGTTGTATTCTGTCTTTCCTTCACGCCTCTTTCCGTTTGCTGCGTAATGCTGTGTTGTGGCGGGCTCATGCCCTCGGCGTCTCCTTTTTTTTCTTGCTCTTTGTTCAGCGCTCAGTACTATGGTGACTTCTGCCTCTTTTCACGGCGTTGTTGGTCTTCAAAACCCCAGTAGGTATCAGATTAACAGAAAAAATTACTGGCGCTATGACGTATTTATTGCCACTCCAGAAATTGGAGATATTCGTGTCAATGAATTTACATTTGGTGCTAACACTGCTTCTGCTGAGGACGGAATATATTTATTGGATCAACTACTTTTAACTGTTGTCAAGGCTTGATGCTGGCACGAACCGTGCTCGACCTTCGAACTGATCCCTTTGCTCATGATCAGTTGTACACAGCATTATCGAGAGTGAGGTCAAGAAGGAATATGATGTGTTTATTCGCAGAGGCGAACGAGAGACAAGACTGCGCTAACATTGTATTTCCCGAATTGCTACTGTAAACACAATGACTTGTGGGGTTAAAGCCGACCAAAGGGGTGTCCTTGTGTATATATATATATATATCACCAAGTCCTGAAGTCTGCATTACCAGCCTGCAATTCTGTTGCCATTCTACGTTGATAGCGAGTCCTACACTGACCGGAGGTTCCTTATGCGGGACGAGGACTGCATGGCAATACGACTTGCTTGCAATGAGAATGATGATAGGCCCGCCACGAGCGGCATCTTGAAGTTCAGAGAACAAGGGGGGGAGCAGGAAGTCGGAGAAGCTCTTGAGCTTTTGGATCTCTTCCACAGTTTCATTCCAATCCTTCACAAGACGAGTGTAGCGTGTGGCTTGTGCCTCTATGTCAACTTTTTCGTCTCCCTCTGAATGATTCACAGATGGTCTATCAAGTAGCGAACTGAGGTCTCAAATTTTTTTCACTAGGGCCTCTTCGTGATCGCTGCGCCCTGGGAGGGTGTCGATAGGTGTGCGAAATCGTGTTATCTGGGTCCAGATAAGAGTCCTGCCTTGTTCTAGCAACTCAACGGTGCGGCACACATCGCCACTATGAAGAGCACATGATGCAGCATCAACTGCAAGTGTGCACGGAAAGGCCTTCATGGCATCATGACGAGATGAGACTGAAGCTGTGGCAGACATGTGGGCATCCAGCAGGCTCATGGAAGTTGCATAAGCTTCCAATAGGGTATAGTACGTATACTCTTCAGCATAGCAGACCCATCTGAGACTTGCTTGCAGGCGAGATAACAGACCTCCAGAGACGGCATTTGCCGCTGCCTTGATATAATGCACGGCGGCATTCATATTGTCAGTATCTTCGCCTGTACCATCGAGTCCTGATTGATGGAATAGCAGATAGATATCAGGTAGCCTCTGATGAAGACATGGTTGACGAGGATCGTATTGCATCGACAGAATCAATGCACAGCGGAGATTCTCTAGGGCATTGTTGAGGTCTTCTCCATTGTGTCCGTGCTTGAAGCGGACGATGAGCGCGCCTGCAAAAGTATATAATGCCATGAACCGAGCTGGGTGACCAACTGGGCACAAAGACAGTGTTTCTCTGCAAAGCTTGATAGTCTCATCCAGGTCTTGGTCATTATCTCCGTGCTCGAAGCGGAAGGAGAGTGCATTTCCAAGGTTATTCGATGACAAGGACCGATCTAGGTGGCCCACTGGCTGCAAAGCCAGTGCTTCCGTGTGAGGTGTGATAGCCTTATCCAAGTCTTCAGGATTTTGTTGGTACTTGAAGCAGGTGGAGAGTTGAGTCGCAAGGTTATTCAATGACAAGGGCCGACCTGAGTGACCGACTGGGCACAAACTCAGTGCTTCTCTGTAAAGCATGATGGCTTCATCCGAGTCTTGGGCATTGCCTCGATGCATGAAGCGGGTGTGGATACCATTCACAAGGTTATTCAATGACTTGAAGCGATCTGAGTGACCGACCGGTACAACGCTAGGGCTTCCCTGTGAAGCGTGATAGCTTCTTCCAAGTCTTGGACATTGCCTTGATAGTTGAAGCGGGTGAAGAGTCCATGCCCAACGTTATTTAATGACAAGGACCGATCTGGGTGGCCAACTTGGAGCAAGCTCAGTGCTTCCCTATGAAGCATGACAGCCTCATCCAAGCCTTGGCCATTGCCTCGGTGCTGAAAGCGGGTGGAAAGTCTATTCGCAAGGCCATTTAATGATGCGAACTAATCTGGGTGGCCGACTGAGCACAACCTCAGTGCTTCCCTGTGAAGCGTGACAACCTCATCCAAGTCTTGGATATTGCCTCGGTGCTGGAAGCGGGTGGAGAGTCTATTTGTAAGGCTATTTAACGACAATAACCGACCTGGGTGACTAACCAGGCGCGAAGCCAGCGCTTCCTTTTGAAGCGTGGTAGCATCGTCCAAGTCTTGATCATTGCTTTGGTACTGGAAGCGGGCGGAGAGTTGAATCGAAAGGTCACCTAGTGACGAGGGCCGATCTGGGTGACCGACCAAGAGCAAACTCAGTGCTTCGCCTTGAAGCGTGATAGCCTCGTCCAAGTCTTGGACATTGCCTCGGTGGTTGAAGCGGGTGAAGAGTTGATTGGAAAGGCTATTTAATGACAATGACCGACCTGGGTGACCGACCCGGCGAGAAGTCAATGTTTCCCTGTGGAGCGCGATAGCCTCATCCAAGTTTTGACTATCGCCTCGGCGTTCGAAGCAGATGGAAAGTGCATTCCCCAGGCCAATTAATGACGTGGACCGATCTGGGTGACCGACTGGGAGAAAGCTCAGCGCTTCCCTGTGAAGTGTGACAACCTCATCCAAGTCTTGGCCATTGCTTCGGCGCTTGGAACGGGTAGAGAGTCCGTTCGCGAGGTTAATTAATGACATGAATCGATCTGGGTGGCCGACAGGGCGCAAATTCAGTGCTTCCTTGTGAAGCGCAATAGCCTCATCCAAGTCTTGGACATTGCCTCGGTGATCGAAGCTAGTGCAGAGTCCATTCGCAAGGCCATTTAATGACATGGATCGATCTGGGTGACCGACTGGGCGCAACACCAGTGCTTCCTTGTGAAGCGCGATAGCCTCGTCCAATTCTTGGACATCGCCTCGCTGTTGGAAGCTAGTAACGAGTCCGTTCGCAAGGTTATTCAATGACTCAAACCGACCCGGCCGCAAAGCTAGTGCTTCTCTCTGAAACGCGATGGACTTGTTGAGACCTTGGATATTGCCTTGGCGTTCGAAGCGAATAAACAGCATGGAACCCAGGTTACATAGCAATTGTTCTCGTTGACTATGTGTCGCACTGTAGTACCCTAGCGCATCGTAGTGAAGGGATATAACTTCATCTATGGCATGGGGATCATCTCTGCGCAAACATCGCACTGCTCGACGTGTCAGTTGGTTCGGCGATAACGGAAACATGAATCCAACGGGCCGCTCTTGCCCAGGATCATTCGCATCGATGCTACCAGCCGGGTGCAAGGCAGATGTTTCAATTACAAATACAGCTGCTCTGTACACGTGGCTATTGGCGGGGCAGGCACAGAGGATGTCACTCAGTAACTCTTCAGCTGCATCGGCATCAGCTTGAAGCCACTGTTTCGCGAAGCGAGACAGCAGAGAAATAGCGAGATAGAGCTGGGTCATGGCGCGGTCCAGATGGCCAGCGGGACGCAAATCAAGCGCGTCTTGATAAAGAGAGATAGCGATGTCGAGTTCGGGGTAGGTTTCATTACCCTGGCAATTAACGACCTTCGCGGAAGCTAGATTGAACAGTGCTGCAGGGCGGCAAGGATGGCCAACGGGGCAGAGATCAGAGGCGTGTCTGAAGTGCGTTATGGATTCTTCGAGATCCCTACTATTTTGTGTCCGGCCGTATCGTGCGAGAAGACGATAGCCGGCATCCGTCCTTAGTATTAAGGCATCACAAGATGTGGACTGCATATTGCAAGCTCTCAGTATCAGAATACAAGAATACCTTGATCAACTTACAGGAGTGGTGGGGTAAATTATAGCATCATGTTGGTCAGAATGTCGCTTCACCACTGTTATGACCAGTGAAGTACACGAGGATATGACTTCCCCCGCTTTTGGCTTAGAGATGATGGCTGGGATATTCGTTAAAAATCCGCAAGACATGATTTGCAACGGATGTTACTGACGATTTGACTTTTCGCTGCGATCCAGTAGTTCTCCAACAGAGATCTCGAATGTGCGGAGCAGTTCTCCGTGACCGAGCATGGGACCCAATTCGAATGAGGCATACACGCTGACCTGAACTTTAGAGACAGGCTCGGATGGCCTATGATCTTTCTCAATATCTGCAGTAGATATCATATAAGGGACACCTTACAGAGGTATGCGCTCATTCCATTCCACGGCGGCTTGGTCTACGTGTACAGGCGTGTTACTAGTCTGCCATTCAGCACCATTAGCCGTTATTGTTACATGGAAGCCAGCAGGGATCCGTCGGAGACCAAGAGTGAGATCGGTTGCGCGAATGGCTCATGGGAGATCGTCAATTCATGCTGGACGGAGATACATTTTACATACAAATAATGGCGATGCGTTGTGTTCCACTGAAGAGTGTCTCCTCCAGATCACTGGGGTGTTCTGGGTGGCTGGGCTCCTCAATCAGGGGCGGGAGGATAACATCAAGTGCATTGGGTACGGAACCGGTTGTGAAACGAAACAGCATCACAATAACGAGATAAAGTGTTGCCAGCATGGCTTCAGGAAAATCTGTCAGTACAAGCTGAAGGAAGAAAGATGCTACATACTCATAATTGCAACTTGTACGATTTCACTGATCGCCCCTCCCAGGTCCTGGGGGTGTTCTGGGTTTCTCGGCTCCTCAAGCTTCCCTGGGGGTGAAGGGCAATCATTGAGAGGATCAGGGACGAAGTTTGACATCTAGCGGAAGGATGGATACAAGCCAATACTCGAGGGTAAGATATGTGTTGAAGGTCAAGATATATTACATGTCTGGAAAGTCCTGATGGACTATAAAGGAGACAACTACAGCATGCATGTGGCGCCCACAGCGTGCTACGATGCGCAGCGCTGATGGGTTGTAATGTCCTGGAGTCGAGGTTGACAATACGAAGTGACTCGCAACATGCTGTGCTACCCTCGTGCGCGTGAGATTTGTATAGCGGGGAACGTTGTAGGGTGTGAGATTGATCGATGCACCCGAAACGAGTGAGCTGCGAGGCTCAAGAATTCCAATGCCTCAGGATCTTTTTCTTGCTTATAGAGACTAACCGTGAGTGATTCGCACAATTATTTAATTGTTATTACCTACCTACAAGGTCATTATCACTTCATGACCCCTGTGAGAGTTTATTTACATTGACGCCACCTGCAAACCAAATCAGTCCCATTCTAATGGTACAAGGCTGCTGGCGAAGATCAACCTTTATTTAGTTTAACTATACCAAAAGCATAGTACTTTACTTACTGCATTGATTGGCGTGAAGTTCGAACTTGTGAGCCGGAATTGCGATAGCTTCGAGGATATGGATCGATATGGAATTCAAATTCTCCTATAGAATATTCGACAGAATGCAATTGTCAACTGGAGGTAAAGCCGATATCTGTATCTGACTTGCTCCATGATGAGTGCAAGTAGTCGCGAGAATGCAAGCTGCGGACCAAGAAAGTGACATACTTCCGGCGGGAAGCCTGCTGGTAGCTGCACCGATATGATTATGGAATCCCGTAAGACCGCAAGTCATAACACTGAAATGAACCCTGATCCCTGATGTGTGAGGCAGACGCTCTACTATCTCGCTGACAACGTGTTCAGTACCTGCCTAGTAGTGCGATGCAGTTCTTGTGTCTAAACAAAGAAATCACTCCACCACTGTCAGGGCAATAAAAATCAAAGGTCATCGCAAGCAGCAGACACGATATTATAAAGAAACCTACGCAGAGAATGTCATGATTCCTTAGACTTCCACAGGTCTTGATGAGCGCCTCATGGTTAAAAAAAACAGCCCCAAACCGAGTGGCGATCAATCGCCGACACGTTTCGAAGGTGCGCTGCCGAGAATGTCCAAAAGAATAAAGTTCATCCTCCCTTTCCTAGTCCTTCAAATTCTAGCATCCTCTACAACTATCCTTCACCATTCCGCGTATTCATGATGATCACACCTGTATTCTCTGCAGCACACGTTTCTCGATGGGAAAACATAAGCGACGACGACCGTCGTCCGCGTCGTAAACGAACACGAATATCAGATGGAGAGGAACAAACAGAAACAGATGTGGACGCGGACGTTGATTACGAACCTCCACCTGCACCGCGCCGAGTGAAGCCTCTGCCCACCCATGTGCATGGTCATCGTCAACAACCCAACGGAGAGCTTCCTGTGCCACAAACAACAATACCCACAAAAGAAAGTTCGCACGGTCAGTACATACCGACGGGTCGCAGTCTCAGACGTGGCCACGGCTTCCAAGTTCAGACCTTCTTATATACCACCACATACACCCAGATTCTGCAAAGATGGCAGTAAAAACGCACACTTGGATTACCCTTTGGTTTGTCCTCTCTGCGCCTGTTATCTTCTGGGATGTGGGATATTGTTTCATGCGGTACGTATCCTTGCCCTTGTCTCATGCTCTCGAATTAACGGGATTACGCAAGTCCACGATCCATGCTTGGAGGAGACCTCCACTGGATCTGGAAACCATACGAAATATACCAGAATGTTGATCTTGTGAGCGCACTTCCCCGACAAACTACATCTTGTAATCCGACGGCCTTCATCAGGTTTATGGTATCAAAGCTCTAGAGGAGAATGATGGGTTCACAAATGCACAATGTTCGTGCCTCTCGTGCTTAATTACTCTGACCGACCAACACCCCCCTTCCAGCTTTCCTCAATATCGTAGAGACGCTCATGAATCTCGCATACGTGTACTTGGCACACGTCTCGGGCTGGTCCCCTGCCCCACTTATTGGGTTTGCAGCAGCGACCATGACGTTGTCTAAAACGATTTTATACTGGGCACAGGAGTACTATTGCGGCTTCTGTGCCATCGGACACAATACCATATCTGATATAATCGTATACTGGATCATACCTAACGGGTACGTGTGTTCGTTTTCAATTGGTTTAACATGTCATAACTGTTCTTTTCGGTGTAGATTATGGATCCTCGTCCCTAGTTTGATCGTCATCAGACTAGGGAAAGACATTGCTACCTCGCTTCACGTCGCGGATCGTGCTGCGACCAAGACTGCTTCTGGAAAGCAGAAATAATGGATCCCCCAAACTACCAGATGAGACGAAAATGGATTATTAACAGTTATAACCTATCGGTTTATGTATGCTTGGCTGTTATATATATTGCTCTGGAATGGACTTGGCTTATTGCTTGCGTTTTTTTTTTTGCTGTGATTCAGTCTGGAGCTTGTTGAGTGGGTTGCCCCGCTAGGCGATCCCTGCTTGCCTGATAGGACATTCCCCATCCCAGCGAACACATTGCGTCAACTGGTAATGTGTTCTTTGAGATGGGGAATGTCCTCTCAGCAACACCCGGTCGTGGCCTTGTCGTTTTTTTCTCAATCAACCGTGCATCATTAGCATGTATGACGACAGGCGTACGCAGTATGATATAATACATACGGGTCAAACCGCCGCGCTAGCTCAAAGCAGCTTACACTGTTTGTGCTCACATCCCCAGTGGCAAGACGAGATGCGATCAAACGGATTCCACGCGGAATCGCCAGTGTATCTGAATATCCTTTGCTGACTGGGGGCTTCTCCCCGAGGACGAACAAAACCTATAAGATCATGCATGTACAAGGATAACGGTATTCCACGATTCATTCCACATTGTGTTATACATCCAATAATTACTATACATACACCAAGGAAATAAAAAGTCCCAGGAAGATGCCTCACCAATATGTCACAACAAAAACGAAAAGATCGAGAGACGTAGTCTCAGAAATATAAAACGACGACAACAACAACACAGCAGGCAACGGGAAAAACGAAATAGCTCGATGCCAGAAAGGTGAGCGTGAGGTATGCGGTGGGTTCAATAGTTACACAATGAGTCGACATCTGTTGTCGTGAGAAACGAGGCGAAGAGATTGAAATACTTCGTTTGCATTTTCGCTTTGATTTGCTTTACTTGATGCACGTGGTCGATAGCTTGCATTGTTGCGAGCCCTACCAGGAGAGATTCAATCCATCTCCATGTCCATTTCCATACCGTCCCATTGTTCTTCAGACTTCTTCTTTACCACGCCCGGGCCAATGCCCTCCTCCTCAACCTCCTCAGGCACGCTGAACGACAGCACACCATCCTCTTCTTCAGATTTCCATCTGAACCGCGTGCCGCTCACCCGCCCGTGAATATGCATGTTCGCAGATGTGAAATCATCTGCTTCAACGAGCTCGCCGTCGTCGCTTGAATGAGAAGAAGCAGACATCGAGCGCACAGACGAGCGTGGGTGGGACCATCCCGAACGCGAGAAGGACGCAGAGGCGGACGGGAATGGCGAAACGCAGTAAAACGAGGATGAGGTCGGCGAGCCCCAAGACTCTGAGTGCACGCTAACTGAGCCAAGAGCCAAAGGTTCCTAGCGTCGGCATCTGTAGGAGCGGCGGGGACCGGTACTGGGGAGCTTGTCGCACGCGAGTTCGGGGTAGTAGATACGCCCAGGAGGCCTGGACGCAGTTGAGTGATGCCACCTGGGCCAGTGGCTTGGGGAATAGCGTAGTCGTGAAGACGCGGCCCGGCTGATCCTGCACGGCCCGAGCTGCTGAGAACGGAGGTTGCCGGAACAGAACTGGATACTGGTTTCGAAGGAGACGAAGTACCAGATCCTTCGTGTGCGCTCCCGGGAGCGGGAGGCGGCACTACGCCGCCAGAGAGAAAGGTAGGCCAAAGGGAGCGATCTTCGGGAAGTGATGTCCCGTTTGTAGATGAGGGTGAAAGATGTGACAATATGGCGGCAGCCTAGGAAAGTTTCATTAGCACCTTTGTCAACTGTCGAGCCAAGGGTAATGACCTCCAACAGTTGGACTTGCTGATGTTTGCTAAGTACAAACTTGGAGGCTTCGCGCCACTGGGGGGTATGTTCCCAGCGATGTTTAATAAGACAAGAAGGGTGCCGGTAGACCTGAGGGCTCATGGTCACTTTCCACTCGAACATTTCAAGGCACGAAAAAAGCCACCTTGGAGCAGCTCTCACACGTAAATATAGTGCCGCGCTTCTTTCCGCTCTTCGTGTTTGTGCCCAGACTGCTGTGAGTAGAAAGCGATGCCGATAATTCATTGTCGTCAAGGCTCCCGACTTGTAATGCAGCATCAGCCCCCTGCACCGCAGTATTGGGGTCAGGTCCTTGTGTTTCAAGGATACTTCGAGATACCACTTTCAGGGAAGTGCCTTGATGGATATTACTGCTCGGAGAAGAAGAAAGAGACAGGGTAGCAAGTGAGGATAAAGCTGCGCTCTGCAGGGACGCTGGTCTAGATGTCAAATTTGTAATGAGATTCAGATTGAAGCAGTACCAGAACATAAGGTGGGGGAGAAGGATTACAGAGTATGGGTATGGGTAAGCTAATTGCAGAACTTACGAAGGTCTGGTAGCTGCGTCTCGCGCATCGCTTAGTCTCCTTCTGGTCTTGCCAGTTGATGACAGGCGACGGTGCTTGGGACCAAAGCTGGTCCCAGATACTACAAGACTAGTAAGTACTTTGCACTGCAATATTCCACATTCATCATACCATGCACTTGTTGGGCAACTATCTCCGTAGACTGGGGAATGGATATTGGTGCGGCGCTGGCTGCAGCAACAGAGAGAGAAAGCAGACTCAGGTTTGAGCGATCACTCTGGAAGCATATGAGCGAGTTTTTCTTCGTGGAAACGATATAACATGAAATGAGAGTAACTCACGGAATTCGTGGAATCTACCAGAAGCTGTGACATTGCTGGTGATGAAGAGCTAGAATCTGAGGTACAAGACATAATAGAGTTTACAAGAATTAATACAAGCTCATGACAGAACAGAAACAAGAGAACACGATGTTCACAGATTGGCGCAATTGGTAGTCATTCGATCCTCTCGCATATGTGCCACGAAATTTCAACGTCCGCCCAAATTTTGTCCCCAAAGGTTCCGCTCAGCGCTTACTGCTGCGCAACAAAGCCTACGGCGCCGACTGTCCTTACAAAGTGCTGAAGTATCTTAATCAGTCATCTCTCTCTTCATGGTGTTACAAGTCTAAATTATATCTTGGGGCTGATCTGCCAACAAATAGTAGTTATCCATACCAGGCTCGAATCGGCAGTCTTCCCGGCCCGCACCAAAATAGCGACCGCGGAACTTTGTTGCACAAGGAACTAAGCTTGTATGACACATCAAGCCCAGGCGGACTCCAGGCCATCCAATTTCACCATGCGGCGATTGGCGTGCACAAATCGTCCAAGACGTGGAACCACTTAAAACAAGAGCTGAACATGGACTCGTCTGCTTATTACAAGCTGCTTACGACTTCGAAACTGACTTATGGGAATCCTTTCGAAGGTTGTGTCATGTTTGTCAACAGCTTTGAATGTTAACAAACCACAACAACGCTCCTCGCTTCCGAATTAAAACACTTGCAACAAAAACAAAACTATATATAGCAGCAACTGGTTTCGATCCAGTGACCTCAGGGTTATGAGCCCTGCACGCTTCCACTGCGTCATGCTGCTCTTGATTAAGTCGTTGGAAATGTCCTATTTGATGGTCTGAGCATATCTGGCTATGGACTAATTCAATGCAGCGGCCTCCTTCCAAAGCCCTGCATTAATCACACCTGTGACACGGTCAGGAAAGTAATATGGACAGACGGCGATACATATTTATAAATGTATTGGTTTCGAATATGTACCCAATTTGAGCAGCATTCGACGCAGGCCCTGGGTCTCGAGTAGTCATGACTCATGAGTAGAACCTCGAAGCATCCATATGCATCCACCAGATTTCTGTATCATTGCATGTAGTGCAAACGTTTCACTCTTCTCCCGCACTTCTAATATGCAATTCGCAAACCTTGGCGTTATCTTGCAACTAGAGGTTCCTGAACTCATTACACAGCTATCTAGAAGATAGGCGATGAACTCGGCGGCGGCGAGTAGATATGAGCGAGAGTTCCTGGGTATAGATCAATTGAAATAAAGGAATCACCTATCAATTGAGTCATAGCTGCACGAAGACACTGCATTGTGTGAGTCACGGAGCGCTCAGTGCATACTATTACTAATGAAGATATCCTTGTTCTTCGTCACTGCGAGGAACATTCTATTAAGCTAGATGGAGCTATTGTGAGATACGGGCAGCTTGAAGTTTGAACTATATCACAGCACTTCAAAACTTTGTAAAACTTCTCGTTCGCACGACATAGCACAAAGCCCTCAATCCAACATGTCAGTGGCAGTGGCACTAAATCGGAAGATCAAAGTGAGTGAATAGCATTAAGCACAATAGCAGATGTGGAGCAGCAGGAACAACACATGCGAAAAGTCCTAAAATGATATTAATGTCGGAATATCCAATGAACGTCGATAGGAAACTTGACGACATTGAACATGGCAAACTGAAAAGCACAAAGGAAAGGCGCAAAAGCAAGCAATACGTCAGCCTCATGTATGGGAGCCCAGAATAGTCTAGGACGCACGCACATGCACCCCCTTTCACAAGCTCCGAGATACCCGGATCACTGCAGTTTAAGCGCATCTCGCATTTTTGGTATACCCCGTTGCACCCAATCCAAGGGTGACACACGTTCCTCTGTGTCCGAGCTCGCGAAAAGGAGGTCGTTCTCCGAGGAGAATGCCCACACACTAGGGTCAGGTGTAGGCATCGCCATGATAGCGCGAAGCTCTTTGCCTACATGGAGGTGTCAGTAGCGGTCCTGCGCGAGTGCAAGCAATTTACGTATTATATTGCGCACGAAATGATCCATGTTCTGAAAACAAAGTTTGTCAATATCAAATTACACTGAGCATGTCCGAGGCAGCGATTGACCGGACAGTACGTACCAAATCGTTTTTGTCATATCCTGAGTAGGTTAAGCGCATTGATGTTGAATATGTCGGACAACCCCGCTATCATGGAATAGAACTTACCAAAGGGATCTGGGAAGGCATGCTGTGTGAGTGGATGATGGAATGAAATTACATCACGCACTTTCGATCTCCTCTCCAGCAACGAGGAAGCCAAAGAAGATAAAACTCTATTTACAAGATAAGCGTTGGATGATAGGGAGATGTGACTCCGGACAGGCGTGTGATGTGATGGCAATGATCCTATAAGGACTTACCGCGACAACAGTGGCAGGGATCGTAACCCATTTCAATGTCGACCAGAGCTGGAACGGCTATACTTGTAGAGGTCATCAATGGCCGCTGCATGGAGAGGAAAGATCCTCCCTACCAAAGCCAAACAATATACAACAGTTACCAGCCACAAATGAATGCAATATCTATGCTAAAATGAGTTCCCCGCGAAAGCGATGATACCAGGGCTCACGAAAATGGTATTGGGGTAGTGAGGATCCGTTCTAGACCAGTTAGAGCATCTACAAGCTGGGTGATTGTTGCCAGTAGAACAGCTGCGGATTCATTAGTAAGAAGTCTGAAAATTGGGGACAGCGATAAACGGACTAGTAGTTGGTGCATCGACGACCTTGCGAGATTGCAGGGCAGAGACGTAAGAGCCCTAGGTACCAGATTCAGATCTTGAGCCACAAATCTTTATGGAAAAACGCCAACCAAATACAACGAGATTTCCAGGGGAATATTGTACGAATGTTGACCTCGGTGATTACGCATCACAGCTCTCCGTCTTGCTGCCCTCCTTCCTTTCACAGCATCCCCATTCTTATTCACCCCGTCCTTAGCCAGCACCCCGACCAGTAGCGAGAATGGGAATACATCGAGCAGCGAGTACTTGGGCGGATTCATAGCAGGGGCTAGCCTGATGTCATCGGAGCCTGTAGACAATTTAACACCCTTTTGGGGACGCCCATCAGAGAGAAGCATCTTTTCTCTCGCAAAATTCGCGACCCGCAAGGATGGTGTAGGTGCGACGGTCGGGAATGGAAGTTGGCCCGGAGCCGGCGCTCTCCTCGTGTGCCCTGATCCATGGAAGTGCTCTGAACGTGGTGATGCAGGAACATCATCATTCATACTAGTCCTATTGAGATCGACGGCGGAAGGGATTGTCGGCGGAAGCGCATACACAGGAAGAAATTTAACCAAATGATACAAATCCTCGTAGTAGATACCATCTTCGCCACGTAGATAATGCTTAACGGCGATGGCGAATGCTTCGAGTAGGTTTATAACGGATTTCTTCTCAATCAGAGTCCTCGCCTTGTATTCCTCCTGATGGTCTGAGAGTGTTTGAGCACTCGGATACGTGTTATCTATAAGCGGGAGATCAACCATCATCGAAGGTAGCCACGAGGCTAATGTGTACCTGGTACGTGTAGCCACACGGTTCGAGCGAAGGTACGACTTCCGAGCACAATCTGTGACCAAAGCCTTCGTCCCTCGTTGTAACGTTCAAAACTGGAAGTAGTCCTGTAGGAAATGACGAATCCAAGAACAGTACCAAATCTAGAAAAGAGCTATAAAAAAACCCTGGCTTCTCATGAGAGATGAAACATACACGGTGATAAGAGTTGGCTGCAACGCTAAACTATGGACGTTATGGCTGATCACACAGATAGCAGTCGACCAAGCACCAAAGAAAATTAGGATGTGCCAGCATCTGAAGAGTGCCGTTGCCAACAACGCATGTCCAGCCGAGGACCAGATAGACGATCCTAGTACTACGTCCGGAGAATTTGGATTGTAAACCTGGTAATTGAAGGACATGAGAACCCGTCAGCACCAGCAGTGAGTCGAGTAAAAGAAGAGTGAGAAAGAGTTCAACCAGTGGGGCCGCATCACAGAACCGATGAGTCCTTTAGGCGTTACGTCGCTTGCGGGGCCTTAACATCAATTTAGAAACATTTTGCTTACCGCACGTAATTGGGAGCTCGACATTCAAGTTGAATACGTTTTCTAAATACCAAATTGACACAGATGGGGTATAAGTCAGGAGCGTTATTGGGCTGCTCAGTGCTACTGCTGAAGTCTGAAGATCAAATTATGTGACACGTTGGAAGTGCGTGTACTAGGAGCTGGGAAAATGTTCAACCAGGCAGCAACCAGTTCTTGGCACCTGCAGGACGGCAACCAAGACCTTTTGAAATTTGAAGCAGTAAGACCTGTCCACTGGCAGAAAGTGTAATTGGCGAGCCAGGGTCAAGAGTGCCAGTGTGCATAAGCATAAGATTACCTGTTCGCGAACAAGATGATCATTGTCGGCATCAACAAAGAGAGCAACAAGTTGTCCCAGTCACGGCCCTTGATGGCATTACATAACTTTCCAAGGCGTTAAATATTTCATTGGACCAGTGACCTGCTTATAGCTCACAGGCGCATGTGATTGGTGGAGAAGTAGAGACTGATCTGGCAGTAGATTATCTGACTCGGCGATCAACGTGACCAGCGGTATGCGAGTCAGATCAATTGGTTTCTCCACCACATTCTCCACATATTTTTCAAATCCCCGAAATCTTCATCTGTTCTATTCGACGAGACGCTTCAGCCATTCCGACATGTCGGTCGTCAATAAATCGTTTCATCCGTTCGAGAAATCCCGTCTGGATGCTTTGCTGAATCGCAGATTTTTCTATGCACCAGCTTTTGAAATCTATGGCGGTAAGCGATGAGTTGTTATTTGTGGTCTACAACACTGATATATGCAACCTGCATTCAAAGGTGTTGCTGGCCTCTATGACTATGGTCCACCAGGCTCATCCTTACAAGCCAATATCATGTCGGAATGGAGAAAGCATTTCATCATTGAGGATCACATGTTGGAACTCGATACCACCATCATGACTCCTGCTCCCGTCTTTGAGACGTCTGGCCACGTCGCTAGGTTTGCAGATTGGATGGTCAAGGATACCAAGACTGGTGATGTCCTCCGTGCAGATCACCTCGTCAAAAATGTCCTAGAAGCACGTCTTGCCGGCGATCGGGAGGCTCGTGGGTTGGCTGCTCAACCGAAAGACGATGAAAAGGACAAAAAGAGAAAGAAAAAAGCGAAAACTGTTGTAGTCCAGCTTGCGGATGAGCTTGTGAAAGAGTTCGAGAGTATCCTTGCACAGGCGCGTCATTAATCTCTCGTCTGATACTTCTTCATAATTTTGGAACAGCTAGATAACTATTCTGGTCCTGAAATCGGCGAGCTCTGCCGGAAATATGATATTCGTAACCCTGATACTGACAACGAGGTTGGCGAACCTCAGCAATTCAATCTGATGTTCGCCAGCAGTATCGGTCCCACAGGCCAACATCCTGGGTAAGTCTACCCTCTATCTGTGCATCATGGATGTTTAAACACGTTGTCCAAGTTACCTCCGACCGGAAACCGCTCAAGGCCACTTCCTCAACTTCTCCCGCCTTCTCGAATTCAACAACGGTCGTGTACCATTCGCATCCGCCCAAATCGGTCGTTCCTTTAGAAACGAAATCTCTCCCCGCGCTGGCTTACTTCGGGTCCGAGAATTCACCATGGGTGAAATCGAGCACTTTGTCGATCCCGAGGATAAGAGTCACGAAAAATTCCGCGAAGTGCGTGATACTGTGCTCAGCCTCCTCGATCGACATGTGCAGGTCGGTGGCAGCACTCAAGTCACTCAGATGACTATCGGCGAAGCTGTAGACAAGGGCATCGTAGCGAACGAGACACTTGGCTACTTCCTCGTCCGCATCAATCTTTTCCTTATTAAAATCGGTATCAACCCAAAACGCCTGCGGTTCCGACAGCATATGGCGAACGAGATGGCACACTATGCTACAGATTGTTGGGATGCAGAGATAGAGAACGCAACAGGTTGGACTGAATGTGTTGGCTGTGCAGATCGGGCGGCGTATGATCTATCAGTGCACTCAGCAAGGACTGGCCAGCCGCTTGTTGTCAGACAAGCACTGAAGGAGCCGATCGTCACCGAAAAGGAGGTACCAGAATTCAACAAAAAGGTCGTTGGCAAGACTTACGGGCGCGATGCTAGCATCCTGCAAAAGGCAGTCGGTGAAATGGATGAATCCCAGCTTACCAAATTAAAGGGTGAACTTGCCCAAGGGTCCGTTTCTCCTTTTATCGCTAGTTTTCATAGATTCACCAAGGCTCTTTGTACAGCCAAGCGACAATTTCTGCCGAAGGGAAGGTGTTCACCATCACTTCCGATCTGTTGGCGATCGAACGCAAGACGTTTAAGCAATCGAGTGCGCTTGCCTTTTGTGTCATGGGTTTGCCCGATTTAACCTTTGGCAGTTCGCGAATTCACACCAAATGTCATCGAGCCTTCATTTGGCTTCGGTCGCATCCTTTATACTTTGCTTGAGCATAGTTTTTGGTGCAGAGAACAGGATATAGAACGTGGGGTAAGTGTATTAGTCAATTATTCGATTAGGTGGCCTGGCGCTTACTCCAGGATGCCCCAAGGTCCTATCACTACCTCCCGTCGTCGCTCCTACGAAAGTTCTTATCGTTCCCCTAAGTGCCAAGGAAGAATTCGATCCTCTGGTCCAGGAAGTTTGTACGTCAAAACATATTTCGTTGCAAAAATACCCTTGATGATGACTGTGGGTGGGCCACAGCCACCAAATTACGGAAAGCAGGTATATTCTCTCGTGTAGATGATTCCAATACTTCGATTGGCAAACGCTACGCCCGCAACGACGAATTGGGGACACCTTTTGGTGTCACGCTGGACTTTGCCTGTGAGCATTCTTTCGTGAGCTCCGCTGACCCTGCAAACTCTAATTCGACCCCAAACAGCTGTCCAGAACCGGACGATGACTCTCCGGTGCGTCTGTGGCGGTCCGCGGGGGACGATCCGCTTCTTTCTGTCCATACGTTTGACTAACTTTACCTTCCCCATGTAGTGAGCGTGATACGACAGACCAGCTCATCGGCAGCATCGATGATGTGATTACGGTTCTCACGGAGCTGGTACAGGGCACCATTGATTGGCCAGCTGCTTGCAAGCGCCTACCTGCATATGATGGCGTACAAGCCGTCGACTAATCTGGGATGGTTTGAAATTGATTGTGTAACTGTGTATTACGTTCATCAGCGTCATCAGCGGAATGTGGTGATGGGGTAAAGATACTCCGAGGAGAAGTGAATATAGAGGATGTCCTACTGATAGCTGATACCACGCGTGCATGCGTTGAAGGGTGAATGGTCGAATCTCAGAATGCAACGCTCCGACTCCGTGAAGCGTCCTGTTTGATGCGCGGTCTAAGATACGAGGATTTTGTATCTTGTGATCTCGCACCGCGAGAGTTCTTTTCAGGAGGGAGGGAAATGAACATCACGATCTTAATTTGCTTGAAAGAAGCCGTTCATAATGAACGACATACGTTGCGAGAGCGGCGTGGCGTGCTTCGTCATACTCGGGGGAAGTAGTACGGTGTCTGATGGGACGTCCAGTTATACACATGCAATCGATGAAATCAATTCACGTGCATGGGATGCTGTTAGCTGCCGTAAAAACCAAACACGAGTTTTTGACACCCCTGCAGAGATGGATGTCTGAAAGCAACAAAGTACTTGTGGAGCACCAAAAAAAAGCACACATTGACTCTTTTTTTGCTCTTACCAGGGCAAAAAAACGTCGAACACGTTGTTACATCTCACACCCACGTTCGGTGCCGTGACACGAGTTTCGCGCTGATCTCGCACCTTGTCACCTGGGAGACATCCGCATATTTCTATTTCTTTTGGACCCGCAGGACCTTGCGACCACAACACCGTCGGAATCGTGTGATATCTCGATAGGGACTTTATGCTGAGTTGACTTGAGTCAAGTGACAACCGCAGGGAGGGAGGGGACGGACGGACTTGAGATTCGCTTGATCACAAGTTAAGTAGGTAGGTCGGGAGGCCTTGATTCATTATATAGAAGAAACGATCGGAGGCAAGAATACAATGCCCGCACCGTCGGCGAGACCCTATGACGGCATGTTCGCCACTGACGAGATGTTACACTCTCTATTGCGCCAGGCGGCCGGGACCGTTGCATTGTTTTGTGATAATGAGGGCACGCCGCGGTGGGAAATAACGGAGCGCTTGCACAAAAAGCCCAGAAGAAGAAAAAAATGAAAGAAAAACGGACTTGGCCGATGTGGCCATATGCTATGACAGCGAATAGTAGTTTTTTTCGCCCCCAGCCGCATAGTGGCGAAAACTTTGCTGTGATAGATAGATAGATAGATAGATAAGTGAGATGCCCCAACTTGAACCTTTTTCACATTGAAAGTTATTATTGACACTCACCACCCATCAGTGTTGGGAAGAGGTGGTGGTACCTCGGGTTAATAGTTTGCGGACCGTCATTGAATTTGAGCTTCAGGATCTCATTCAGAACATCACTGCAGAGGAGAAATTCGTGAGAAAATGAAAGACATGCTGAACGGGAGAAACGAAACGTGAAGGTAATCTGGATATTTCCTAGGAGACCGCGCATAGACGTCCTAGACAACGGAATTGAGATCTCAATTGAAAAAAAAAATGAATATTGAATTGAATTGAGATTGAGAGCACAAGGCTAGGCATTGACTAACATTACATTAGACAGATAACTGGGAAAGGACCCCCAAAATTTACGCGAAGCTTTTTGACGGGAGACATGGGTAAGATATGCCTGCAGGCATTCGAAGCTTTGCTAAAAAGGTAGTAAATCTTATGGTGAGAGTGAGCTTATCGTTCATAAACGGATGTTTATGTACTAGTCGAGTTTCTTCCATGTCCGCGCACGAATTAGGACCGAAAATAAGGGTCGTCCACACCGTAAGCAGATCTAGTACCTGCACATCCCTATGAGAACAATTTATGAGAGTAACCTCGATGACCTTCCCTGATCAGTGACAGAGGAAAGTTTGTGTGACTGCGGCATCCCGCGGGAAATGAATCCGGCTCTTGACGCGTTACTTAAGTTATATAAGTTCAACCTCCAACATTATATATTTCTCCTCATCCTCAAAGGTCTTTCAGACTATTGCAAGGCTACCTTTTATCCTTTGTCTTCATATTCGTTTCTTTATATTCCTTTATCTCTCTCTTAGAGACTACACTTAGACTAGTCCTACCTTTCACCTTTCACAATGACAACTCTTCAACCTTCTAAGCAAGGCGTTCGTGCCGACAAGCTCGTCGCTCTTCCAAGCTTATCATGCGGTCTCTCTTCATTACCCCAAGCCAAAAGTATGGACAGCGTGTCACTACATCCAAACATGTACGCGCAGCGGGCAGCACAAAGCGAAGCCAAGGTACTTTCTTCGGTTCTCCTTATTCGCCACTCGACATTGAACGCGTCTTTCCTCACTTTATAGCTGAAAAACGTCCTGTCCAAGACTGCTGCATCACACCCGCAGGCTCCCCCACCAGTTCCAGCCTACATGAATCCTGTACGTGATGCTGAACCGACTACGGCGAGTAATTGAGCTAACCGCCACCATTTTTTTTTTGGACATTCTAGCCTCATCATAACGCAAATTCGCCCAATTCATCTCCGCCCTTGATGATGCGGAAATCTGTAAGTACCCGTCTCCAATACGGTTGTAATCCATTCTGATTCTAGAAACAATCAGAAACCAAAATTCTCGGCCTAAGTGGCTTGCCTAGACTTGTTTCCTTTTATATTTTCCTCTGCTGGGAACTATCGTAGATCTTGCATTACCAACATAAAGCGTCACACCCTCTCATCGACCATCCTCATCCTCATCCTCGTCACGTTACTGCATCGCATATAGACACATCGCATACCTATATTCATACCAGGGCATCTGTTTCATTCCCCTTGGTTTTTTTTTGATACTTTTGTTTTGTCGCACCCAGCCCAGCGCTTCAGGTGAAGATTGGATTTATTAATACGGGTAGCGAGCTTATACTTGGCCCGGGGGGTGCTTTACTCTGCTACGCGTCTAGTCATCATAATTTAATGGATATTGGGTTTGTTGGGCAACTGATATTGGTGTGTGAGTATGAAGAGGTGTTTCAAGGGACGATGGTGTGCAACCCTGGAGGGCTGTGTGGTCAACTTGGACCCACTGTTGGGTAAGTGGTTCCACGTGCAAACTTAAGGGAGGATACGGCAACTGTAAGTGGCCCATGGTCTACCGCAGTCTATTACGCGATAGGCTCTATGGACCTACTCCTGAAACACCTTGATAGTAAAATCTGATACCGAATCTGGACTGCGAAAGTGCAAGGTTTAGATCAGGTTCCGCCGATCTGCAACGTTGCATGCAGTTACCAATGTGCATATGCATTCGTCCGCTCATTGGCCTCAAAATATTTCAATAGCTTCTAATTTGTAACATGGTCATATTCATCGCTGTAAACAAGTCAGTCGCCGTGCCAATATTGTGCCTTGGGGCGAGAGCACCAAGTTATTCAATTATCGGCTGCAATGCAAACTCTTAGCCCCACAAGTGCCCCAATCCCGTACGTATGAGCTCCCAAGTTGAATTTCTCTTGAATGATTCATTCTATGTATGTATGATTGGGTTTTTCTTGACAAAGTAAGTATTCTTTAGCTTTTACGTTTTGCGTTCTTTAGAAGCGTCATAGCCTTGCCCAATGGTGGACCTCCCACGGTTTCGGCGCGGGGTTAAGGGCGCCGAGTGCCAGGTCGAGAAACTTGAAAGTTCTTCCGGTTCATGCCATGAGAAATATATATAAGTTACATGGTCCGACGAGCACAACTTAATCTTGTTTTCTTGGTGGCATAGCACACGTAACTTTCGTTTTTCTAGACTGCATGATAAGGCTATGGGGGTGCTATGTCGCCACATGCTTTTGTACCAGCTCCTGTGAGTCCCTGCTACGATCTCAGAGAAGCCCTCGTCGGCGAATCCCGAATTGAATATCTTCTCCACGGATCTTGCATTTGGCCTAGTACTTGGCGAGATTAAATGGGCGCAGGGTATGTATACTTTGTGCTTACAGCATTTGCCCACTCGAGAAAGTAATTGTTGGTCCTATGTATTGGACTAGCACCAATTCTTTATACCACCGTTGTCACTCATCCATCCACATGTCATATCTAGATCTCCTATGAGAAGCAGTAACACAACTTTGTGAGAATGCTTCAACTTTGCATCCGTGTACCGATCTCATCTTAGTGACATCCTATCCCCTGAGCTGCATTTCCCTTATTCGAGGAACTTCCCAATTGGGTTCGTCAGTTTCATTAGGGGCACATCACGAGGGATCCTGCACACGTCGTACCATTGGCTACAGTACTTGGACCACGTCAAAGCCACCGTTTCCCTTCGCAACTACTAACCGTCCCATTCCCTCATCAAAGTCCACCCTGTCCCCAACACTAGTCTCAATCACCTTGCCCATTTCGAACGCAGGGCCGAACTGCATCTCACGTGGGGGAATATACAATAGACTTGGCCCACACAATCGGATCTCCTGTCCAAAGACGCACAGCCCGCGCCCAGACGACCCCATACATATCTGTGTACACTCCTGGGCTCTCAAACCCCTGTCTGTATCTCCCAGCACACCGGGAACAAACGGAGATAGTCGGAAGAGCCGATATGGAAAACTGGGTGGATATTTTGATCCATCATTGTTGCCTAGCGGAATAAGCATCGATAGCGCAATCCTGCCCGACTTGCCCTTGGGACGCGCAACGATCGTAAGGGAAGACGCCTCCTCAGGGGACTGTGGGTGCACTGGAGCATCTGTCCCGGGCCAACCTCGAGGGACACAAGTCGTGAAGGCAACAGGTAACCCGATAGGCTCAGAAAACATAAACACTTTCGTATGAGCGACCACCATCCGTCCCTGAGCAGGTACATCAGGCACCGGGAACGCGCTAATGCATGTCTCCCATGCTACAAGGATATGGTCGGAGAAATGGACGAAGCCTAGAAATGGACCAAACTAAAACAAAAAAATCACACGGGTTCTGTCATTCCAACTCGCGCTTGGCTCACTCACCAGATCAGGTATACGTGGGAGTAAGGCAGTGCCTTCTGTCTTAGCATGCCAATCTAGGAGCTCAAGACCGCCGCCGTCATGCTCTGACGTAGTATCTAGGAAAAGGAGGTGTCGCGATATCCCTGCGACGGTGCCAGGGATGAGGGAGTAGTCGCATAGCTTGCTGAGGGCAGGCTTCAAAGTGAGAGAGAATACTGTGGCATGTTTGTTTGGTCTGTATACTGTCAGCGACCCTTTCGCTTTGTATCAAGAGGAAGGGGGACCCACTTGTCCCTGCAACCGATGGCAATGATTCCCTGGCCCTCTGTATCTTTCACAACTGTGCAAGTATCATCACTCGGTGACGACCACTCGCCAACCTTTTGAAGCCTCTGTGGAGCCCCTGGCTGCCCAGAAATGAGCCAGTAGACCACTCTATTTCCATGAACGGTCAAGACCTGCGTTCCACCAGGGATAAACAGTATCTGGTCGACTCTTTCTCGCGTTTTACTGGAAACAATAACTTTAGGCGTAGATGAGGATCGTGGCCAACGCCTCTGGAGGGAAAGAGCCAACAACGTGCGACACTCCAGATCTGCAGCAGACAGAGCACGGAGAGCACACAGAGGGCCAGGGGGCGGAAGGTTGCGGGCCAATACCTCGGTGCAGAATGCCGCATGCCAGACGCTGCGCAGTTTAGACAGGAGGTAGTAACGTTTGGAGGTCTGGGATGTGTTCGTGATGAATCTGGTGGTGTCTGGAGTGATTTCGCATGACGGAGGGATCGTACCTGTCTTAGTGTTAATATTTCTTGCGCGGACAAGGTTTGGAAGATCTGTAGGAGGATGTCGTCGACTAGGTTATCTAGGCTCGCCGGTGTGTGTGTGCGGTGCACTATGGATAGCAAGTGAGTTGGCTGCATATACAGTGGTTGAACCAAGACCAGGAGTCATACTGAAGACTCGCCATGCCCGCTGCAGTATGTTACGGTTCAGACCAGGTCTGACCCACTTGAGATCGAGATCTAGTTCCTAACATGTCTGTGAAGGAAGTGAGGACAAAGACATGCAAAAAAATGCGACGATGCATCATCGTCTTTTTGTGATATCCATTACCTGTCCAGCAGACATACAAGCAACCCGTATAACAGTATAGTAAGTGTTCGGTGGTAGTAGTGATAAAGTTGTAGGCTTGTCTTTGTCCAATTTGGGTTCACGTGAACTGTTAGTCGTGACCGCGTTGTCTCGGACTTGTGAATTTTCGTGACCGAACAGCTTCCAGGTCGCGTCACGTCGCTGCCAGTCCGTGAGCGCAAGTCGTTGCGTGGCGTTATGAATTGACAGCAAGAGACAACTCAACAATCGCGACTGAGCCGATTAAATGATTTTTTTAAAATCCACTAATGAAGATGATTGATGTTAACTCTACATTCCAATGCAGAGCGTGTAAACTAGAAAATACAGCCGAGTCTTTGGCCTTTGGACAACTTAACTTCGTCACTAGTCTCTGCTTTCACACCCTCTCGAAAACATACATATACGCCAATTTCTTCAGATCCCTGACGCTCGTTTCATCCGCTCGCACAACCTTCTCGTCGTTAAAAAGCACCCAATCTCCAACAGCATCATCTACATCCATCGCATCGCCCCTCGGCATACGAATGTGTGCGACATAATGACCAGAATGAACACTGGGACCTTTGTGCGATATGAAGGCCTTCAGCCTGTATCGAGCAGGTAAACGCGATGAACCAGGTGGTGCTTTTTTGGTGTCTGATGATGAGGTAGCAGGTGAACTGTCTTCGCCAGTGTCATCGGGGTGGTTAAATAGCCATTCGACGGCACGTTCTACATTTCCATCCTGCGATGTCGTTAGAATGAGAGTCGAGACGAACCAGAAAAACTCACGGTCTCCCTCAACGCCTTCTTTGCTTGCGCATTTGTGAAGCCCATGTCAGCTAGCATTGCTACCTGCTCCGCGGGTGGTTCTGGTGCATTACTATTTCCTGATCCTGCTGTTTGAATGGGTACGTTGATGTCTATAAAATCCTGTTAACTAAAATGTCGAGTGGGTTTATTTCGGCGCACCTGGGTCCTCCATGTGCATGATCAACCATTCCATTGCGACTTCAGCCCCAGCGTTGCCAGTTGAAATCAAAGCGTTACGACAACTAACAGTTGGGAAGCCCATAGACTCAAGCTGAGAGAGTGCTTCGGCGTCAACTTCGGGCTGCGAAGGGGCTGAGGTGTTAGAACTATCTGGTAACTCCACTTCGCCAGACTGAAGTCCATGCCCGAGGTAGTTATCAAGATTAAGCTCATCGTTTTCTGGAAGGATCACAGGTATATCTGCGATTTGGTGATGTTAAAATGGTATCAGACGCTGAGACCGCAAAAGCTCACCTAGCTTCGTTGGGACCCAGTTCACAAGCTGGAACTTCTTCGCATGCAGCACCAGAACGTCAGGGAAAGTCGCAAACTGTATCTGTCTAAGTTCACCATTAGGCAACCTTTGGACCGACCGAACGGTATGTGCATACCTGACGGCATTCACTTTTCCGCAGCCTCCTTCACACTGGTACTCCAGAGCCTCTTGTCCACTCGGTCCGAGAAATAGGTTCAAGCACTGCTCCAAAGAAACGGAGCGGTACCGCTTCTTTCCAGGACCACTTTCGTCTGATGTACCGACAGTTGCCACCTCTTGTTGCCCCGCTCCCGTATCCGCTTCGCCATCAGCGAGTTCGTGAGCGGGTACACCAAGGCTAAGGACATCCATCGTGTCTACGCGATACCTGACCTTGTGGCAGGACTGGCACTGAAGACGTTGTTCGAGGCCAAAGGCAAATGTTTCAGTTGGTTCAGATTCTTCTATGATTGATTAGCGCGAGTGACAAGTGAGACAGTCCTCTGGTACCTGGTACGCCGCGAGTATTTTGGTGGTTGAATCGTCTAAGTACTGTCAACAAGTGACTAAAGAATTCTTCCGCATCCTGCTGGCGCATGGTGGAGAACTCAGCATGGCCTCTACCAACGAGAGCCTTGAATCCTGCAGGCTTCAAGCCCGCTTGCCAGGGAGTATGTTCAGGTGTTGGGTGTGCGAGTGCGTCAGTCGGAGCTGCGGGGCGTGCGTCAAATGTAATGCCCATAGTCTACAATATGGCTGATCTCGTCTTTCAACATACCCTGTTCATGGTCTGAGTGAGGCTTAGAGTATCGTCCGCTGAGTAAACCATCAGCGAGCTTGTACATCTGACATTCTAGGCAATCTGCAGGGAGGGCTTGAGTGCAATTCTCCCAGTGAGCTGCTGCTGCCGGAGAGACATAGGCGGAACTTGTGCCGGAAGGCCTTTTACCATAATAACGGATTTGGAAAAGAGGGAGCGAGAACAGTGTCTGAATAACGGAGGCCATATAGCAGCTGTAAGGAGCAATTGTCGTAAACAATAGCTGCTATAAAAGATCGAGAACATGCCTATTTCCGAGGTTGCTAAGACCTGTAGCACCAGCACCAAAGATCGGTTGAAGTGCAGAACCGTCCTCGGCCGTGAGGGAGAAGTCAAACAGGAGGTTTTGCTCGATTTGCTGTATTAAGGCTCAGATTTAAGACGATAACATCATGTTTCTCCAATAACGCACAAGCTCAGTCATACTCTTCTCAGTCTTCTTCTGTGCCGCAACATTGATACCAAAGGTACCGAGGTGGGTTACGAGCTCTGGGTCAATACGGGCGTCATTACATGCGTAGCAGTATACATCTTGGAAATCCGATCAGATATATATCATAAATGCGAGAGATGACGACTGACCAGCACCGCCCTCAGGCGTGATAGTTCCAAGTTTTACGCATACGGGATGCTGGGTCGTATTAAAATGTACTAGTGCATGACCGTTGCCCCCAGTACCACCAAATTGGGCACGACCGCATCCGAGAGCACCACAAGTAAGGCAAAGCCAGAGATTTGAGGTAAGCTCGCAAGAGGCGCAATGCGCCAGACCTAATGTTAGAATTAAAATGTATTCTTGATCAGGAAGTTGGTTATCACCTTCTTGGGGAATAGCTCCACTCTGGAGCTGGTCCAAGCAAAGTGTATGCTCGCAAGCTGTGATCTCCTCTTCCCAAGCTTTGACTTCAGATTGACGTGCCGATGAAAGTGATAGCATGACACCATCAGTTAGACGTTTTGTCTGTGGTGATATCAACGATGCTGATCAGACAAGCAGCAGGTAGGTATACTTGCATTCGCAACATCAATCGCTACTTCTTTTCCGCCTTGCAGATCACACTTCCAGCACTTGAACACAGTAGTATGCTCGTATTTGTCTTCTTCGCGCTCCTCATTAATGGCAAGCTTTTTCATTTTAGCAGGTGGCTCCTCTCCATCAGCCTAGCACGATTCTAGTATATGTTGCACATAAATGCGTTGCCACTCACGCGATTCGAAGCCTTCTTCTTTGGAGTACGCTTGACGTTCAGAGTGAATGAGTGTCCTGATCGGAGGACATGGTTACGCGTATGATGACGATCCGAGTCCAGACATGATCCATTGAAGCACACCAAGCAAACGTCGATGCCCGCGGGGCCATCCTGCACAGGCGTGAACTCCGGAATTGTGTATCAGCCTCCTTAATCAACCTACCTGATTATCAAAACATTGCGTGCATTCTTCCCTATGAACTGACTGGCTTAGTTTTGGTTCTCTCAAGCCGGATATATCGTGAGTATGGGGACAAGTTGCGGACATCGACATCGTAGAAATGCCCGTATTCGTTGTGGTCGAATTGAAAGATCAGAACTCGCAAGAGTAGCACGATTTGGGACGTTGTCACGTGGCAATCTTGCAATAAATTCTATGGAGTTATCTACGAGTGCGCACGACGCTTTTTGTCTGGTTCCAATTTTTTCAAGCTCCACAGAAAAACATTGTATCGCGCGAGTTATCCTAGTGTCCATTCAATATCCCACGCCGGACGGTGTGGATCCAGTTTATGCTATTTACAGGGTGTTTCGTTACTAACAAACGTATTATTATCACAGCAAGTCCAGCCTGAAGAAGCGCTCTCTGGGAACACAGACGAGTGCAGAGCGTTTATAAGGAAAGTCAAAAACCTGGACCTAGACTTCAGCAGACAGTCATAGTAGAATTGAAACTCTCACTCACTGTTGCGATATGCATGGCCGAGTCAAGTTGCACTTTGAGGACGGAGGTATTTGCAGCTTTAGGTTCAGCCATCACCTTTTCCGTACGGGGATCGGTCAGGAAGCAGTAGTGTATCAGAGCACGATGCCACTGAGTGGCTGCACGATTATTTTTGGTAAGATCCGGCTGATATACAGTAATAAATAACTTACATCGCTCAGCACCACGGAACTTATCCTCTCCGACAAGGACATGAAGTCCCCTGTCCCAGTCTCCAGGACCATCAGAAATGTAGGGCCCCACATGATTTTCCTTGCTTACCATTTTAGCCAATTTTCAAGAAAGTGCAAGGTGCCCACCTTCAGATACGTGATCTCTGCATATCCCATGGGCTCGCCATTCCAGCTCATTATCACAGGCAGAACAGCAGGATCGTTCACTACTTCTGTGACATATGCTCTGTGTTTCTCCAATGAACCGCGTTCTCCCCACCCCTTGTTCACTCGCTCTGAGTTATGCCAACGATGGAATGAGTCTAGATGCTCTGAAGTATCCGATCCGCTGCCGAGATCAAAATAAGTGAACTCTAGAGTCTCCCCTATGGATGGACAAAACCGCCTAAATAACGTTTCTCCCGGTTTGGGCTTTGGTGGACGAAGAGGGTGCGCGGCAATGACAGTGGGTGTGCGGGTGAATGACTGGATGTAGGGAAAAGGCGCAACCGTAAATGGCGATGGAGGTAACCAACCGCGAGTATGGTATCCTTGTGTTCCCGCACCTTGCCAGAACGTGGCTCTGTGCAAGTATATCTCCTCCTTTGGGGCTGTAGGCGCATGCGCCGTGCGCCCGAGACCAGATCGAAGTAAATACGAGCGTAGCTCCTCGCTATTGTTGATTAAATGAGACAGTACGACTGGGATGACTTCTTGACTGTGGTACAACGTGAAGAGTGCATACACAGTTGCCCACATATCTTTCACGGATATGTCGTTTGTAGACGCCTGTGGTGAGCTGGAGGAAGGAAGGATCTCAATCACCCGAAAGCTTGGTACATGTGATGCAGTATTTTCAAACTGCGTGCCAACAGCTGAAATGACAAGCTGCGCGGTCTGATCGAGTAAATGATACTCGCACACGACCAGTCCATCGATGTGAACGAAATTTATCGGCGATACAGAGTCTGCCTTGGCAGTCATCACCGCACCATCTGGTAAGATGAATTTGTCCACCTTCTGATCATCACTGATCAAATTGTCAGTGAGCGCATTTTGTATGCCTAGAAGATGTTGGGCAGTACGATCCATCAGTACTTGACAGTGGCTAGACTTACAAGCTGAAGCCTAGAGACTGATCTGATAGACCTAGTCTCCCTTTTATAGACGATGGAGACAGTGGTTCCTAGATAAGACCACCAAAGTTGATTCATCGATTTTTTTGAGTCGACTTCACTTGAAGTGGCGTTCGAACTTCACAAAACCAAACGATTTTAATTGGCTGACTACGCCACTGATTGAATTCAGGAACTACATATGGCACCTCGTCAGCTCATTAGACAGATAAAATGCCCATAAATACCAGCGTGGACGTACGGAGATAACACAAATGTGTAGTCAAATCAAATGCACGTTGATCTTTCCCGATCATTAGACTGACTGCACGTTTGTACACTCCAAAAATTTGCCCTATCCAACGAATACTCGCCTGTGCGCAGTTTTGATTGCCAGTACAGGTGAAGCAAAGTAATTGTAGTTATAGTTCCAAGGTAATATCGGGATGTACGCATGGGCCAAACCGAAGCATCGTCAACGATGTTGAACAGGCTGAAATGATAAGGCAATCTGAGTTTCAATCCATTGTGACACTCATAATATATGTACACAGCCCAGCTAAAGTGCGATATATGCAATAGTACAAAGGCTGGTCTTGTTCGAAATTACATCAATTTCTATCGGAGCAGCGAGAACTCCCTGTACCTGCGGGTCAACTACCTCGAGGATCTGACCTCATCTCAAAACCTGACTTGGAATGTTTCTCAATTCTTCCATTCCACCACTAGTCTCGCAAACTGTTACCGTTGTTAAAGTACCTCGCAATCCGCCTGCCTTCTCACAACATCCTTTCCCCATGGCGTCAGACTCATATAGCATGACTCGATGTGCAATTTGTTCTCAGCGCACTATGAAATACATTGCATCCTCCATTTTGCCTTAACCTTGTGCTACTAGTACGTCTCGAACAACCTATAATGAGAGTAACATGTTCGGTCTGCGTTCCAGTACACTTTGAGACTCAGAACATTGGCCTTCGCGTGTTGTTTTCACTTTTGATTAACCTTGACATTACTCTCCCGCTAATGCTAGTTTGGCTGCCTTAGCGCTTAGTGGACCACACAAGCGCCCAAATCCCGAACGAAACACACGACAGCATGGCCTAGTAGGCCTCAACGTTCAACCCTCAATCCTCTCTCATCCTCGTCTCAACTTCATCCACAGTCCCCATATCACTACTCCATGTCTTCTCCCGCCATTCATTCTGCACTCTACAATGCTCCGTGCCCTTCGTAGTGTGGTTCATCCCACCATCACCTCTAGTAGCTGGAAAGGCCAATTCATCAGACTTGAAGGTCGGTCATTCCATATCACCTTGGTATTTCTTGTGCTCAGCTCGCTCAACTTACAGTCATCAGCGGCAAAAATATCAAAGTCCCTTCCGAGCGCATTCCCGCAGGCATTTACATATCCCTCGATGCTGGCTCCAAGAGACGCTGGAAATCAACCATAGGATTTCTATCATCGGACGAATCTTTAGCGTGGGGCGACACCGTGACCCTGTAACATTCATCGCAACTTTCAGATGCGACCCGATACTAATCTTCCGTGTGTAGATCATTACGCAAGTCACCGAAAATTTCAGTGGAGATCAGAGCTGCCTTTGAGCTCAATCAGATGTTGGGCAATGGAGAAGTTGTTGGAAAGCTTAAAATATCATGGAAATGAGCCCTTTGGTGAGTAACCTCCTTCTCCCTCATGCGCATATCCTCACATCTCGCAGACATCTCGTTCCCGTCTGTTCGTGGTGTTCACCCTCCCCTCACACTAAGGGCCACGGTTCTACATGATTGCGATAATCAGGACAGCGCTCTGCTTGTTGTGAGTGTCATCAACCTGTGTTGTTGGCTTTTTTGACGGTGCACCTGCTGTAGTCCATCGTTGAATGTCAAATTGTTCAAGACACGGATGTGACCCATGAACGATTTGTCACATACATGAAAAGCAAGACGGTCGCTCACTTGAACGATGCTGTAAAGCATTTTCAGTTGGTCCTGGATCAATGCCCGGTCAGCCATCCTCACCGGGCAGCGGCTCTCACCAATTTCGCGTGGGCCCGCCTTGAAGGCTACCTTCAAAACAATTTTCAACACATCGACTATATCACTTCTCTCTTTCGCGAGGCCCTTGCATTGCGTCCGCAGGGCCACCCCGATCATCCATCATCCATCTATCACCTCACCAAAGCGTTGATCTGGCGCTACAGGAAGGAGCGCACCACCGCCTACATCCATAAATCCGCAGAACTGTGCCGCAAGCTATTGCCCCTCTGTCCAGAGGGCACCTACCTTCGTAGCATCGCGACGGGGGCAAATGGCTGCGATTATGTGGTCCGCGGGTGCAACAAACTTTCAACAGATTCATCCGATGAAGGCACCCGCTGTCGACGAGTCGTACTCGAGCTTTGTCCTCTGGGCAACGCACATCGTCTGAGAGCACTCCATCAGCTTGCGCAGGCAGTTGAAGCACGCTTTCAGCAGCGCGGCACCATTGATGATCTAGCGGAGAGCATACAACATCCTCGTGAAGTCCTTTGTCTGTGCCCCGAGGGACATTCTGAACACGACACCTACTTGAATAACTTGGCTTTGTCACTCAATTACCGTTTCGATCACCAAGGCAACTCAGATGACCTCAATGAGGCCATCTCTTTGTATGAAGAAGCATTGCGCCTGCGTCCTGTTGGGCACAAATAATGTGATGTTACATTGGACAACCTAGGAGAAGCCCTTCGCTCCCGCTTCAAGCAATGCCGTGATGTTAACAACATCATCAAAACCATCAGCCTTCGGCACGAGGCACTGACGTTGTGCCCGCCTGGGAATCCAAATCGTGATACCACGCTCAACAACCTTGCCCTCGCGCTCCAAATCAGATATGAGAAATTGGATACCAGCGAGGATCTCGACGAAGCCATCAACTCTACTGGGATTCACTTCAGCTAAAGGAGCATGGCCATCCACATCGCTATAAAACTCTTGACAATTTGAGCTCTGCGCTCTGTTCTCGTTTCATGCAAACCCGGGAGAATGAAGATATTGAGGAGGCCATTCAACTCTGCCAAGAGTCATTGGAGGCTTTGCCTTCACTGCACCCGGGTAGATATTTCAGCTTCATGCGGTTGCAGAAAGCCTATTCATCTCGTTACCGAGTGCAACACAACCTCGCCGATTTGTCGCTCGCTGTAGAGAACTTCAGACTAGCATCACGACATCCCACTTAAGGTTTTCTGGAACGCATTAGAGAGGCCATAAAATGGGCTCGCCAAGCAGAAGTCTATCAACATGACTCTGCTCTCGAAGCATACCAAACGTGCTTAGAGCTTTTCGACAACCATGTGATGACGCGATTAACGATTATCTCACGGCGCGAGGCTGCAACCGCTTTTCGCAATGCCAGATCACTACCTGTAGATGCAGCATCATGTTCTATCCGCCGTGACAATCTACGTTACGCAGTCGAGCTCGTGGAGCAGGGTCGTGGCCAGCAGTGGTCGCTGGCCTCACGACCCAGGACTCCGCTGGAAGACCTGAAGCTCACATGTCCGGAACTAGCTCACAGGCTCTCGGAAATCAACAAGTGCCTGTCTGATACTCAGGGTTCCGCTAACAGCGCTGACCGAGCTGCTGCTGATCGAGCAGCAATACATTACAGGAGACTTCAGGGGCAGCGGGGAGCTGTGGCAGCTGAGATTCGTAATCTTGAGTTTCTCGCGGTTTCTGCCGCCTTCGTATGAAGACTTGCAAGCAGCAGCGCGTCATGGCCCAGTCATCATCCTTCTTGCGAGTCAATACTTGTGCGGCGCCATCGTTGTTCCGACATCAGGAGAGCCCCACCACGCTAGCTTCCCGCGCATCAATCTCACACATCTGGAGAAGCTCAAAAGTGACTTTGCCAGAGAGATACGACACGCATCTTTTATGCGCCCAGAAGAGACGAGGAAGGAATTGCAAGTCCTCTTGCGGACAGTGTGGGACGAAATCATGCTTCCCATCGTCACCGTCCTCCAGTGTGATCTCAGAGTAACGAGCGGCTCTCGAATCTGGTTGTGTCCGACTGCAATTTTTACTTCCATTCCTCTCTACGAGTTATAAGATTACCTTCTATGTTGATCGTACCGTTGTTTCGCATTCCCTCGCATGATATCGTCTACCCTAGAGTTTTTGCAACTCATAGTATTTTTTGTGCACTTGCGCAGGGGCTCAGTCGTTCGCACAGACGCTTAAGATTCTCGTGTTAAGAAACCGCAAATTCGATCTTTGCATTTCTCTCCCTGCCACTGGCGAGGTCTTACTTCCAAGCCTGGAGGAACTTGTTCTGGATGGGTGTGGTTTCGGTGATCAAATTTCCGTGACACATCAAGCTGACACGGGGACTACCCTGGACTACCACTCCTTCGCGCTCGAACGATACACTTCTACCTTTATTCACGCGCTTTTTCCCCGAGTCTTCGGACGATGAATCCATCTTACAACACTTTTACGTCAGCTTCGCTGCAGCAGGACGTCCTGTCTTCCCTCATCCTGACTGACGACTCCGAATCTCGTAAAGGTCTCAGCCATCTTAGACTACGTGGCAATAGAATCGACGAACTTGGTGCTTTCCAGGGCGTTGCGTATCTGTTCAAAGGTAACCGTTCGGTGCCTGACTAGAGGAACTAGACCTCAGAGACAACAAGATTTCCAAGCTTCTTGCAAAACTTGGTCCTTTGCCTCTAGACGTCTTCTTGGTGGATGGTAACTTGTGAGTGGTTCGGCGTGTGTTGATTGTATATAGTGGAGTTTACGTGTTTTATAGGTATTGTATACCTCAGAGGATTTGGGAAAGGGAAGGGACGAGGGGCCTTTTGAGCTGGCTGAGAGGTCGCTTTGAATCGCCTGGCACTGTCTTTATATTACGAGTTAACGGTGCAAACTTTTGATTCAGTGACTTATTGAGTTGGCCCAAGCTTTCAGTTCAGAGTTCTTACCTTGCTAAAAAGCGAGATCATCTGCTTCAGTTCCTTGTGTATCAATGCAAGCAGCATCAATATTAAATGCTGCATGATGTGGACGGTAGGTCGGCCGCTGATGATAATATTGACAAGAGTCCAAGATAAGCTGCTACGTGGCCAGCCAACGGAAAGAAAAAGCGCCATATCCCGGTCTGATTAACACATCATTAACATTGACATTGATAGCGATGTCGGTCAAACCACCAATAACTCTAACACCGCAAAAATATGGCCAGTAGGTTTCGAACCAACTGTTGGCAAGACAAACAGATTTAGACTCTGTTGCGATAACCACTTGGCCAAGACCAGTTAGACGGACCTCTGAAGAAACCATTCAAGAATCAAGGTCAAGGTGTGTTCCAATAGAAAAAAAGCCCGTCATGCGGAAGGTTTCGAACCTGCGCAGTCGAAGAGAAACAGATTTATATTCTGTTGTACTAACCGCTTGCCTAAGACTAGTTCATATCAATGACAGACGACACCATTCATGAGTGAATGTTCTGATGAGAAAAACATCGTCGTTAGTTGGTTTGACATACAAGTCCAAGAGCAGAAATACGATCATGCATGATTACAACACTTTTGTCTGATTCTGCTCCACGAAAAAAAAAATTGTGTCGCGAGTTATCTTAACTATCCCATGCCGGACGGTGTGGATCCAGTTTATGCTATTTACAGATTGCTTCGTGACCAACAAATATAACATTATCACAGCAAGTCCAGCCTGAAGAAGCGCTCTCTGGTAACGCAGGCGAGTACAGAGCGTTTATAGGGAAAGTCAAAAATCTGGACCTAGACTTCAGCAGACAATCGTAGTAGAATTGAAACTCTGACTCACTGTTGCGATATGCATGGCCGAGTCAAATTCCACTTTGATGATGGAGGTATTTTCAGCTTTGGGCTCGACCATCACCTTTTCCGTACGGGGATCCGCCAGGAAGCAATAGTGTATCAGAGAACGATGCCACTGAGTGGCTGCACGATTATTGTCGGTAAGACCCAGCTTGCACGCAGTGATAGATAACTTACTTCGCTCGGCACCACGAAACTTATCCTCTCCGACAAGGACGTGAAGTCCCCTGTCCCAGTCTCCAGGACCACCAGAAATGTAGGGCCCCACATGATTTTCCTTGCTCACCATGTTAGCCAATTTTCAAGAAAGTGCAAGGTGCCCACCTTCAGATACGTGATCTCTGCATACCCCATGGGCTCGCCATTCCAGCTCATTATCACAGGCAGAACAGCAGGATCGTTCGTTACTTCTGTGACATATGCTTTGTGTTTCTCCAGCGAGCCACGTTCTCCCCACGCCTTGTTCACTCGCTCTGAGTTATGCCAACGATGAAACAAGTCTAGATGCTCTGAAGTATCCGATCCGAGATTAAAGTACGTGAACTCTAGAATCTCCCCTATGGATGGACAAAATCGCCTAAATAACGTTTCTCCCGGTTTGGGCTTTGGTGGACGAAGAGGGTGTGCGGAAATGACAGTGGGTGTGCGGGTGAATGACTGGATGTAGGGAAAAGGCGCAACCGAAAATGGTGATGGAGGTAGCCAACCGCGAGTATGGTATCCTTGTGTTCCTGCACCCTGCCAGAACGTGGCTCTGTGCAAATATATCTCCTCCTTTGGGGCTGTAGGCGCATGTGCCGTGCGCCCGAGACCAGATCGAAGTAAATGCGAGCGTAGCTCCTCGCTATTGTTGATTGTATGAGACAGTACGACTGGGATGACTTCTTGACTGTGGTACAACGTGAAGAGTGCATACACAGTTGCCCACATATCTTTCACGGATATGTCGTTTGTAGACGCCTGTGGTGAGCTGGAGGAAGGAAGGATCTCAATCACCCGAAAGCTTGGCACATGTGATGCAGTATTTTCAAACTGCGTGCCAACAGCTGAAATGACAAGCTGCACGGTCTGATCGAGTAAATGATACTCGCACACGACCAGTCCATCGATGTGAACGAAATTTATCGGCGATACAGAGTCTGCCTTGGCAGTCATCACCGCACCATCTGGTAAGATGAATTTGTCCACCTTCTGATCATCACTGACAAAATTGTCAGTGAGCACATTTTGTATGGCTAGGAGACGTTGGACAGCACGAGCCATCAGTGATGCAGTGGCTAAACTTACTGGTACAAAAGCCAACAGGCTGATCTGATGGGTCTGGTCTCCCCTTTATAAACGATGGAAGACAGTGGGTGGTTCTTAGATAAGACACCTGTGACTCACCACCTCCCCATAATCAGAGGAACTTGTGGACCGGGTGTGTGCCTGTAGTTAGAAGGGGATCGAGTTACCCCACGGAGCAAGGTAAGGGAGATGATATGGAAGTGACACGGACATTATGATATGCAGTCACGCGATCATAAGCAGACGCATACAGTTTTGCCTAGACATAAACTACACAACGGTCAACCACAGGATGATACAAATACAACAAAGTTATTCAACGTATTCACGCATAACTTGAAAACCAGTAAACAGAATCATTTGAAAGCGTGGTTAAAATGCTTACTGTATAGTTAACCTGAATGCCATGCGAATTGAAAAAAAGGCGGAGCAAGGTGCCAAGGTCATAATAACATAAGAAATTCCTGACAGTCACGTGGCTAATTTTTTTCCCCTTGTGCACTGGAAAGGAATTTTTGATCAGATCGTCCTCATACCCTTTAAACATCCATAGACGATGGCGCCCAACGGACTCGTCCCGAATGGAACTGCAGAGGCTCCAATCGAGGTCTCTGCAGTGCCATCCATTGTTGGCATCAACTTTGGTAACTCATATGCATCTATCGCAGTCTTAACAAAAGTGCGTTTGTTCCTGCAGTCAATCTCATAAAATCTCATATACAATTTTTCCGGAGCACAGGAAGGCATTGCTGAGTGCATAGCCAACGAGGATGGAGAGCGTCAGATTGCTTGTGCTATCGCGTTTCATGGGGAGGAGATGGTATGTAGTATCCTACTTCGTGTCCACGCCACTTACCCAAGTTTTGTCTTCTCAGTATATCGGAAACCAAGCGAGGCACCAGCTGGTCAAAAACTCGCAAAATACTATCACCGGATTCCGTAACCTTCTGGGTAAAAAGTGCGTTGTTTGGTGACATTCATCATCGCATCCTGTCTGAAGGTATGTGATAGGTTCTCCGAAGTACCACAGGCGGCTTTGTCTGTCTCTGCGCCAGTCATACAACACCCTTCGCTACCCGACACGGCAGCTTACAAGGTTAAGGTCCTGCAACCCGCGCCATCACCTCTTAAAACCACCGCTACCAACACACCTGCAGCATCACAAGTTGCTACTCCACGCTCAGAGCCCATTGAGGTTGAGCGCATCCTGACTGTTTCCGAAGTGACTACAATATTCCTCGGTTCGCTCGTGCAATCTGCTGAGGACTTCCTTGGAAAAAAAGTACTGGGCGCCGTAATCAGCACGCCCTCATGGTTCGATGACGCCCAAAGAGAGGCGGTGATAAAAGCTGCAGAGGATGCTGGAATTCACGTCCTTCAATTACTTGATGATGCAGGTGCAGTTGCCGTCTGCACTGCTGCAGGATCAGAGGAGATCCCCTCTGATCGAACACAGCTTATTGTCGATCTCGGCGCATCATCTCTCGAACTGTCTGTCCTCTCACTCCGCGAAGGCCTCGCGTACTCACTCGCAACTACCTCTGACTCGTCTGTCGGTGGAGACGAGATCGATTCCAAGTTGATCAAATTCTTTGCAAAAGAATTCACCAAAAAAACCAAAACGCCATTAACTGTCGCGCCTGCATCTGATCCCCTTGATAAGCGCGCTGAAGCCAAACTCAGACTCGCAGTCGAACACACAAAGCGCACGCTTAGCGCAAGTCCTGGTGCCGCTACATGTTCCGTAGAGTCACTCAAAGATGGTCTCGACTACACCGGTTCCATCAACCGGCTCCGATTTGACATGGAGGTGCGCTCGGTGTATGACAAGGTTTACGCAAAGGCGAAGGAGCTTGCCGCGAGTGCAGGGATAGATTTATACGACATCGACGAGATTGTGTATATCGGCGGTTGCAGTTGCCTACCAGGCCTGGATGAGACCTTAGCTGAAGGGTTCACCGAAAACGTCATTACCCCCTTCAAGGCTGGCACAATCGCTGGTGGTGGCACCGGTGACCCAACCACTATTCTAGCACGCGGCTGTGCCCTCCAAGCACAACTGCTTGTCAGCCTCGCTGGAGAAACTGAGGAAGTTCGCCAGGCGTTCATCAAGGGCAATGGAACTAGCAATGTCAACGCTACGAGCCGTACTATCGGTCTTCTGGTTCCTCAGGTGTCTGCAGAAGAAGGTGGCTTGGGTGGAGTGTGGGTTCCTCTCATTTTGAAGGAGACACCTCTACCATGCAGACGCACTATCACTGTGGATGTGAATGTCAGTGGGTCTGAAGATCGAGTTGGATTCGAACTCTGGGAAGTGAGCGAAGGAGTTAGAATCGATCATGTCAAGCCCCAAAAATTCGAAGACGAAGAAGACGAGCCCCAGGACGAGGAAGAAGAAGAGTTAGAGGAGGTAAAGGAGAAGACGATCTCAAAAGAAGCATTCTTGGCTTCATTATCACTTTCGCCTTCTAACACTTCCAAGGGCAAGACGAAGGTGCAAGTGCAGGCAATCATTCACAGCAATGGTGCAGTAGATCTCAGCATAAGGGAGGTGACGAAGAACGGAATGGGAGAGGCCGTGACGGTGATAGTTGGATCTTCATAATGCATCTTGTGATATTGCTGCGCCAAGGCACATTGTGACATGTGGACGTATACATATTACCAGGCAGGTGTAGACTGATTTTTCTACTGGATCTCACCAATATCCTCGTTCCACTCCTGCACATAGATAATCGGTTATCGCAAACATGTCATCCGTAATAGAACATCATGACAACGCACCTCCGGTTTTTCGACAATGAATTTCTTCATGAGCTGCTTGCATTCTGCATTGTCAACCACTATGACCTCGACACCTTGACTTTTTAGCAGCTCTTCACCTCCCACCCAGTTTTCATTCTCTCCGATAACGACACGTGGGATCTTGTAAAGTAGAATTGCGCCTGTGCACATAATACAAGGACTATTCATGCGGTGAGTTACGAGTAATGATATAGTTAGCGACGGATAACGATCACTCCTACCTTAAGGTTGTGTACTGCATTCGTCACCGAGTCTATCAGGTACTATCGAACCCATTTACATCGCAAGCCTCACCATCGTGGATCCTCTATACACCTGTGCCTTGAGTCTCCCTGCATCCTCCAAGGCAGCTATCTCTCCGTGCAACGTAGCCGATGACTTCTGGATGCGTGAGTTGTGCGAGCATCCCAGAACAACTGCATCTTCAAGTTTGGGATCTGTTGAAGACCCGTGATACACAAGGGCAGCGCCAATCGGGATCCCTCCTTCTTGGTAACTCTTACGTGCCTTTGCTAAAGCTGTAGAGAGTCCGAGTTTATCTATGCTGTCCATTGAGTGGTCTTGGAGCAAGCTTTCTGCATTCTGTCTCCCACAGGATGATTCATTGATAGGTGTTCATGGGACTTCAGTCAAGGACTAATTTCGGCCCGATGCCAAGTGCTTTTGCAAGCACAAGAGGTAATACAATCCAATTACTCCAATGGTGGAAAGCCCTGATGGCTCAGTTGGTTAGAGCGCAGGTCTCATATGTTAAATATGACCGAGTACGTTCGGGTAATCCTGAGGTCGCAAGTTCGAACCTTGCTCAGGGCAGTTTTTTGGTGCTATTTGGTCCTAAGTTTCAGCCTTACCGAAGGCTCGACGTGTTTATCGGATCTCGCTTATTTTGCTTTAATGACACTGATAAAAGGCTACTGAGACACCCTCCACCAGCAATATTCTGGCAACATACACACTCGTCAGCTCACTTTCGGAATCAAAGGGTAATAAATTTGGAGGTTGTGTGCATGTATTTCCGCCGTGATATTTACACAAGTTCGATCCTAATTGTTTTGACATAAAATAGTGAAAATTTGCTAACAAAACATGACATCGCACGATTGTCTAAGGTCTTTTATGCCAGTTAGTACTACCAATAAAAAGTATCAGATTCGAGTGACATGCGAGGCAAACGCAAATATGACTGTAGTGAGTACATTGGATTGCCCCGCTCAAGCCGTTTCACGCGCCTGGCCTATGAGTTAAACTCCAGTCTACTCTACCGGAGTCCGGACTCCCCGTTGTGATTTGTCAACACACTCAAGTTGTTCTTCCTCGACGACATTTGAGACCATCGACACCAAGGACCATCGTCCCAGAGTGGACTCATCAGGCTGTAATCGTCTCAATCCTGCCTGTCTACAAAAGTCCGACAGCTAAATACAAATCCTGCATATATGAATCATTCGCGTTAACTAAACAACGTCCTCTATGAAAATAGGTTCCACATCTTTCCAAGGCTGCCTACCCCCGTTCTCCCATACCTTCTCTCTCTCCACCCAATACTCCAACCTATCCCCAGCCCTCGACGGCGCCCACACCCTCTCCCCAGTATCTCCATCCGTCTCCGCCTTAAACCACCTAGGTCGATGCGGCGGCGCGCGCCCCTCCTCCCTTGCACGCCGCGTTGCCCGCTGCCGCTCTTCTTGCTGCATTTTCAACCCATTTGCAAACTCATACTTCCCCATCTCAAACGCTCGTTGATCAGGTCGCAGCCGGCAGTCTGTCGGGCACAAGTATGGCCTCAACGTTTTGTCGGGGCAGTCATTCAGCGTGATGGCGAACGGCGTGAGGTTGAAAGGCGTGGTAGGCTTTTCGGAGTTACGCCAGAGGAGAATGTACTCTGCGGTGTAGTTTGGCGAAGAGGGTCCGTTGACAGTAGCGTCAGGGTGTAGGAATCCGCTGCCTGTGCCGACGGCGCGACATATGAGCTGGCTATTCCACCGTCCAGCTACCTCGTGGGTTACTTCCCCATCTGCGTCTCGCACGACACCAGAGATTTCGAATGCGTCTTTACCCCGCCATCCTCTCGGCTTGAATGTCAGTACACACTGGTCACCAGTCCGATGATTCGTGACCTGTCGCAATGTAGTTTCAGGTTCAATGTACGAAGAGGACAAAAGATTTCGCTCACGATCATGTCACCATAGTGATCAATAGTGGGAGAACCCAAAATGAACCCGGAGACGTTGGTAGTAACTTTCTTCCAGGAGAAGTGCTCGACAACCTTGCCCTGGATGCCAGCAGCAGTACACTTAGGGTAGTCGGGCGCCCAATCTTCGGGAAGAAGAAGCTCAGCATGCGCAACGCCAGTAGGACGAATCTCGAATGATTTCCCCATAAATTTATTTTGTGCATCGACCTGGTGTGGACAGGTCAGTAGGCAAACCATGCAACACAACAACGTAACAAACCTCTCCATAATAATGCCAATACGGTGATTCTGCCCAACAAGCGGAGATGGGGGGATGATGACTGACTTGCTCAGATACGTAGCGGTACTCTTTGTCGAGTCTGACATATTCGAATGTTTCGCTCTGCATGGATTGAGCATTTACCTACAAGAAAGGTATGAAAGGTACCTACGAGCATAGGATTAAATGGTTTAGCTATACGGCCGATGGTCGATGAATAATTTGACATAGCGAATGCTGCCACAAATGCTAACCGCCGGTGAGGATCTTGCTCGCGAGCAGCGACATCAACTATGAACCGATGAGTTACTACGATCAACGATCACAGAAACGAGATACTTACGACACTCCGAGAATTCCATGTCCTCTGCCTTCACTCGAAATAAGACAGTGTGCACATCCATTAACCAAAGAAAACTCACCATCCGCTGCAACATACTTGTGGGCTCATTAAACATGACGGGGAAACTAATCCTCGTCAGGTCCTTTCCAATACTATGCTTCAGCACAGACCACAAACTCGTGCTGGGCCTGTTGTCTGATCCGATAGGTAACCGCGTCCTCAAATTTTGATAACCTGCGAAATGTTCGCCGTTCATGAAGGACAATGCAGGTACCGTGTGCATCGGGCTCGAAAGCAGTTGGCTGACGACGAGATTGGGGAGAGCATTGGCCTCGATGGCATCGAAGAACTCATCTTCCTCGTCCGTGTCGACGGCATCTTCATCTTCCTGATCGTGCAGTGTCATACGCTGTGCAGTTGGCGTGACCCCCGCACTTGCGGGTGACGATGGCACAGTCGGCGTGGACAGGCCGTTGACTTCCTCAGGCGGAGAGACGATAGTGATTGGTGCAGGGCGCACCGAGGGCGAGAAATAGTGTTCTTCAAGCACAGGTGATACAAGCCCCATGGTCATGGGGCGCTGTCGGAGCGTTCCGCCACCAATATCGTTTACACCGACATCGAAGAATCTGCTACCCTCGTTTTCGAGACCGTATTCGCAACTCTTGTTCCAGGGCCTCGCCTTCTCGCACGACAGTTTGTAAGCTCTCTTCCCACACAGTCTGTCTCTCACGCTCACGCTGTAGTTGAGATTTCCACCACTCCTCACGGTCCTTGGCCATCTGGACATATTCATCTATCATTGTTTGTACGATCGCGAACGATTCCTTGAGAGCCGTACGGAGTTCTTGAGTCCTGGGCGCTGCATCTGGCGGTAGTGCGAGATTAGACAGAAGCTGAGTGGTAAGCTCCATCTGTGCTGCGGCCGAGTTCCCTTGTAGGTCGAAAGTAGTATTGTGAGGAGGCGACTGTGTACGGACCGAGGCCGAAGAATTATCATTGTGTTCTTCATTGTCCGAGGTAAAACGGCTTTTAGCTGCCTTGTTTGTCTCGGGAGGTGGCCCATCTTCCATGCTCTCATCTGCTATACCTATGAAGGAGCTTTGTGACCCCCCGCTGCGGGTACCCATATCCCTTCGCCGCACCGACATCACCGACTGGAAGCTCGAGCGCACACTCTTTGGCTTCAATGCGGTCAGCTCGCTCTCCTCGCTCTTTCGCAGTATTTGCTCATCGCGCCGCGCCCATTGTATGCTCTTCCCAAGCGCCTGCGTCCACCCGGCGGCCTCAACGTGATGATTAGCACGCATGTACCATTTTTGCCCAGTGGCATGTCCTCGAGATGGGGTCGAATGGATCTCAAACCGCGTCTTGTCGCCGCCAGGCGAGATTTTGAGGATTGCAGTTTTCATGGCGATGGCACCGCGGCTAGCTATGTCTTCGTCTTCTTGGTGCCTGTAATCTGTAAGATGTTGAGCGTCGTGATTGAACAAAAAGGGGAGAGAGACGACAGACATGTGAATACACCATCTTTTAGAACAAACCACCTAGTATTATAACCCTTGGCAACATTAGTGTATTTATTTAGATAGCCCTTCATGACAGGAGGTTCCGAAGACGGAACCTCAATGAGAGAGGTATCGTGGTTTGCGACTGTCGTTATTTTGAGTACAGTGGATAAGGGAGCGCGTATGAAGAACGTACATTGTCGCAAGAATACCCGTACGTGATCATCCTTTCCTGAGCCTTCGTACGCCATTTTCCCCCTGCGGTCTCGCACGAAAACGCTCGCTCCCGCTCGTACGGCTAGTTCAACGAGGCGCAAGTTTTTGCGCCTGGCTGCCTCGTGCAGCAGAGAAGTGCCAGATGCATCGTCCAAGTACGACAAATCAACCCCACGTGCCCGTGGTGACTCCAGTAGAGTCACCAATGCAGCATTCGGTGATGCATCCATGGGAGACAAGATATATGAGCGTAAAAGGGACCTGTATGAAGCGTTCAAAAAGGAACGCGAATCTAGAGGTGGTGTTAGTGAAGAGGGCACAAAAACAGAGAAGGTGTACATACCTTGCAAGATTTGGATGACTTCTGTTAGCTTTGCCACATCCTTGCATGTTTTTCCGTTGTTATCACGGAGAGTGTCGTCAATGCCAGCCTGGTCGAGCAACACGTTCACGATGTCTGTACGACCGAGGGATGCAGCAAGATGCAGAGGGGTGGTCCCAGAACCTGGTGGGTGCACACCATTGGGTGATATGGCTCTGTGAGATAGGAGTAGCTGTACAGTATCGACTTTGGGGCACGGGTGAGGGAAGGTGAGAGTAGCAAGCAAAAGCGATGACGTACCGGAAGCGCAGCGAATAGCGAGGTGGAGAGCAGCAGCTCCAGTGTTTATGTCTCCATCGACAGACTTTCGTCTTTCCTTGCCAATTTCAGCGAGAAATGGATGTATGAGAGCAGGATCGCCTGAAGAAGAGGGTTTGCTATGAGGTGGGACAAGAGAGGTGGTTTCTTACCACTCCGAAGCGCCGACAGCAGTTTGAGTTGGTGAAGGGGTTCTGTGGTATCTGCTGTTCATAAATGACTAGATGCAAGGCCAAGAAGCTAGCGAGCTTACCGGACCTGAGACTACGGACCGAGAGGGAGGAGCTCATCATATGTCCACCGCAATTCCGCGCTTGTGAATTCAAATCCGAAATAGTTTGGTGTGAGTAGTCTTGCGTGAAATGGAGGGGAAAGCAGTTAAGAAAGAGAAAGCGAGTTGATTGTATTCAAGAAAGTCACCGAGTACTGCTGCAAGCTTCAGGCTCCCCATACAATTTCAGAAGCACCGAGTCACGTGTTACCTACATGTTTACACTTGCAGCTGTGTTGCTGGCTCTGCCACGTACGATCTCAACACTGACCATGCTAACTGGTAGCACTACGCAGGCTAGTACTCACGCGCCCGTCTTTTCGACAGCTGCGAAGCGCCGATAAGACGTAATGACACCTTCTTTGACATTGTCAAGTATCCAAGTAGCCGCATGACCATGCTCAAGCTATTCCCATGATTATTTTCGCAATCTTTGTCACCGCTATCGCTGTCCAACAGTCTACATCTTCCCGGCTGAGATACCAGGGGCCTATATAAAGCATATTTTTAAAGTGGGTCCCTTCCCAGTCTCCTTTCGTTCATCTATCCACGCCATAGTAATGAGTAGTCTCTCTTCTCCAGACAAGGAGAAAGCCTTTGAAGTTGATATTGGTTCAGCGGACCACGCAAGTAGCAATGACAACTATACACCACCACCAGATCTCAGGCTTCACCGAGAGCTTAAAAATCGTCATGTTGCAATGATAAGGTGCTTATCTATTAACACTCCTGATTGTAAAGACGGAGTTACACTACGTTTTTTCAGCATTGGCGGCGTGATTGGCACAGGACTGTTCCTCGGGACTGGATCAGCACTCATGAATGGCGGTCCTCTAGGCCTTTTATTAGGCTACATATTCATTGGGTCTATATGTTACTGCGTGATGGTCAGTCAAGTGTAGAATCCTCCACTTTGTTCTTCATCGCATTATTACTACTAGATCACAATCGGAGAGATGATCTCCTACCTCCCAGTTGCCGGCGGTCACATCAAACTCGCCGAGCGCTTCGTTGATCCGGCATTCTCATTTGCGTTGGGATGGAATCTATGGTACAATTGGACGGTAACGTGACCCTCGGCTTGATGTTTCAAGTTTATGAACGTTACTCTCCTATCAGGTGACATTACCAGGTACAGTCTCTGAATCGTCTCGCAGTGAATATTGTTCATTATATCCAAGCCGAGTTGTCCGCGGCGGCTACTATCATCAATTTCTGGCATCCTGGTGTCAACAACGCGGTATGGATAACAATGTGTCTCGTTGTTGCTATAGGGATTAACATGAGCGGCGTTGGTAAACATTCACGTGATTTGCCTTCTTTTCTGGCTTAATCTTTGCTGCAGGTATGTATGGTGAAACCGAATTCATATTTGCGTAGGGCTATCTTCTCCCAAAGTTATTTTCTTTGCCTGACGCTAGGGGTTAATCAGCTCCATAAAGGTTGTTACGATTGTCGGTCTCATCATTTTGGGGATCGTCCTTGACCTTGGCGGTGGCCCGAACCATGATCGTATCGGATTTCGCTACTGGAGGGACCCTGGCCCTTTTGTCCAATTTTATGGCATAAGTGGCACGACAGGCCGTTTTCTAGGTTGGTCTCGTGTAGTAACACAAGCTGCATTCGCATATGCTGGGTCAGAAGTCGTGGCTGTGAGTTGTAACGCCCTTCCTTGGACCTTTTGGGGTTGAAATATAATAGATGGCTGCTGCAGAAGCCAAGAACCCGCGCAGAAATCTCCCCAAAGCCATCCGTCGTGTTTATATCCGGCTCCTGCTATTTTATATTGGCGGCGTCTTCGTTATCGGTCTGCTGGTGCCTTCGAACAACCCCTTGCTGAACGTAAATTCTGATAATGCTTCTGCGTCTCCATTTGTAATTGCAATTAACCAAGCTGGCATCAAAGGATTGCCTGCGGTAAGTGTTGTATTATACAATGATGCATTACTCATGCCCCTGTAGGTGATCAACGCCGCCTTACTGACATCAGCCTGGTCCGCTGCTTCCAGTGACCTTTACATTGCCTCTAGAGGCCTATGTGAGCTTCTATCTCGGTGTACGAGACTGCATCTGATCCAATTTGCTTGTAGATGGCCTCGCCGCCTCTGGCAATGCCCCCAAAGTATTTCTCCGTACCTCGCGTTCCGGGCTTCCCTACATCGCAGTAGCCACGTGTGCTTCTTTTTCCCTTCTCGCCTACATGGCAGTCAGCACGAGTTCCGGAATGGTCTTCACGTGGTTCTCTAGCATGTGTGCCACTGCGGGACTTACGACCTGGTTTGGCATCGGTGTCATCTATCTGCGCTTCCGCAAAGGCTTCCTCGCACAGGGGCACAAGATCATTGAGCTTCCGTACTCTTCTCGGCTCCAGCCCTTCGCCGCCTGGTGGGCTATCGGTGCATCGCTTGTGACGCTATTCGTGAGTTTTAGCTTCCGCATATAATAAGGCGATTCTTGGGCTTATGACCTCCAGTTCAGTGCATGGGAAGTGTTCCTGAGAGATAACTGGTCAACAGCAACGTTCATGACAAATTATTTACCCGTGATGCTTTTCCCTGTTTTATATACTATCGCCAAAATATGGAAGCGGGTCCCTCTCGTCAAGCCAAATGAGATGGACTTCCACTCTGGCATCGCGGAAATCGAGGCAATGACGTAGGATTCTATTATCTGCTTGCCAAGTATGAACCAAGCTAATATGCTTGTCACAGGCATGCAGACGTGCGCCCGAGGAATATCGTGGAAGCATTTTGGATGTGGCTAGTGAGTTTTCTTTTGGTAGTGGTGGTTACTGGCCGGTTTGCTCATCCTTCCGACAAGATGTAATAATTGATTCCATTCCTCGGTAACCGATATTGTATCAAAGACGAGCTGTTCCTATGTCATAAATGCCTACTTGTCAGCATTTTGATGAGGTCGCCGTTCCAGGGCACGGCTCAAATACTGGCTGCATCAGCTGCTAATCGTGACTGCGGCGCATTCGTCTTCTGACAAAACACTAGATGCATGTTGCAGGTACTTGCCATCGTCAATGCCATGAAGAAATCATACACTTTGCTCATGAGCGAAGGGGTGTCCAAAACAACCTTTCCAGGCGCTGGTGCTGACACCGCGTCATTTGTGTCAGTAATGTTTTCGACAGCATAATTTTTTTTGTCTCAGTAGCCAAGATCCTTACTATAACGTCTGATTCCGTGACTGCGCCTACGTCGCATTGCCAGCCTTGTCACTATTCATTGCAATATGACTCTCAGTAGCACAGGAGTTGCTCACGTGGTGTTAGTCCCACTCTGGGACGGCACGTGAAGACAGTGACCGACATCTTGCAACTCCAAGGGACCCACTGGGTCAATCAGCTTGGACCAGATCTCTTCGTCTCACCTACAGGTCGACTTCGTATAACGTACAATCACATTATGGACATGCCCTCGGGTGCCCTAGCCTTAGAATACACGTTTCTTCGAGAACATCCATTGGTACATACACCACCAAATGCTTTAATTCACGAGATTGCAGAAATCACGTCGAGCACAGAAGATGTCGCTGGAAGGGTGCTAGTGGTGCAAAGGAGTTATGGACTGTGGAGAAGAGAACTTGCAAGAATGAATCGTCTGTGTCACAAGTGACAATGTATTTGATAATTATGAACAGGAGCAGTGACGAGGAATGAAATCCACATACCAGCGTAGTGGGGAGTCATCGGTTATACCAATGCGACACTTCGTGATGCTGAGCGTGGTGTGATACATGCTGCTGAATCTGGGTAGGGAATTGACGAAATAATGCATACTTCAGGAAGCGAGAATGGTTCACAACTTACGCACAGGATATTGTGTCATAACCTACATTCTATTTGCACTGCGTCTGAGTGACAAGTCTATGGTTATCCTCGAAAAATCACCATCTCCCTGCAACGCACCTCCCGACCCTGGCTATTCAGAAATGCTCACCTTCGCCATCTTGGTCCTCACAACTTCTGCTCTGCTGATACATCTGCTGCTGGAAAATCAGTGTATCCCATTCCAGTATGATCTCCAGGAAGGTAGAATATTGCACGGTCGGCGGGCTTAGCAAGCGGCAGGTCGTATATAAGTCGGGCAGGTAGGTCAGGCTGTTGGAAGAGTGTGGAGAGTAGAGTGTGAATATGAAACGATTGACCCAGGAAGAGAACATTGTCAGCACACGTCGGAAAAGAGAATGGACTTGGGAACACAGCGGACTTACGTTCGGAATATACAACCTGCCAAATGCTATCATGCCCCCGTGCTCCTGCGCTGTCTCGATCGCAGTCTGTCGTGTGTACCCACCCGCACTGATAAACACGCCGTTCTTGCCCTCCTTGCACCATATCTCACGAAGGAAATCATTGCTACCACCCTGCAATGGTGCGTCTACATCGAGACTTCCACGAACGAGTGGCTCGATGACGTGAAGGTAGGCGAGGTCATGCTTCCGGAGCTGGCTTACAAGGTAGGAGAATTGTGGTTTTGGATCGGGGATGCCCATGTCTGCATAAAGGTTAGTCCAGCGTAAAATGAGGAATGGAGATAGAACACGCCTTGATACAGACTCCATGGACTCAACCTAATTCCGACCCTTTCAGCGCCGACCTCCTTGGCAAGCGCATCCACGACCTCAATCGCAAACCTTGCCCGCTTCTCGATACTCCCTCCCCAGTCATCCTCTCGGCGATTACTCACCTCTTGTAAGAACTGATCGATGAGGTATCCGTTTGCACCATGTATTTCGACGCCATCGAAACCTGCTGCAATGGCATTCCTGGCGGCGGCAATGTAATTTTCTATGTAGGCCCTTATCTCTGGCTCAGTGAGGGCATGCGGGACCACAGTAGGGTTGGTAGAAAGTGGGATAGGAGATGCTGATACAAATGGAGAGTTATTCTCCTTGAAGAGGACGTCCAGGATTGCAGCTCTCCCAAGTGCCCACAGCTGGCAAAATATAAAACTACCCTTCTCATGCACGGCATCCGTGACCTTTCTCCATCCCTCTACATGTTCTTGTGTATAGATGCCCGGGACAAAGTTCATACCACCAGCAGCCTGAGAGATATAGGTGGCCTCTGAGATCAGGAGTGTTCCAGTGACAGAGCCACGTTGTGCGTAGTAGGTGGCTGCATGGGGCCCGGGGACATGGGTTTGGTGGGCACGAAAACGGGTGAGGGGGGCGAGGACGATGCGGTGTCTGAGGTTCATGCGTCCTACTTGGATGGGCGTGAAGAGCACGGCTGTCATCGTGGGCCCGGTGAACAAGGTGCGTAAAGGTGGTCCGGGGCCATGCGAGGTATAGGTCAAGTTCTTCCTCTGTTCCTGCACAATCGCTATGATTGCAGGTCAAGCCACCGGAACTGAAGAGACCAGGTCCAGGTCTTTGTGCCTTAAGATGGGAGTGCCTCCCCAGCATTTGTACAGTTGCACGCCATTTGCTACTTTACTGGACAAATTCAAAGGATGGTTGTTATTCCTAGAGGGTATGTCGCCATCTGCGAATGATACTGCGTAGTCATATGCATTAGCCGGCGTAGCGCAAATGCAACGCCGTTCTGCATCAGGAAAAACCTCCCCGGGGAAATTCCTCTAAACTATGATAATTCTTGATAGTCATCGAGTATTATCTCAAATCATCAGCTTTAGAAAGATTAGGAAATTTATTTAGTTTAGAAAGACTTTTTTACTCCCTTATTTACAAAGGATAATTATCATGAATTAGTTGATATTAGACTCCAATATTGTGAATTTCAGAGGGTATATTTCGAACTTTGCATAGTGAATCACGCGTGTCGGACAGTGTTACAAGTAAAACAAACTAATATTTGATCAGAAGATATAACTTGACTAGGCAAATTTAGGTGTGATTAACGAATGTGCAATTTTTACAGGTATAGATCAACATGAATGTGACTACAGGACCTAATCCTCCGCCATACCATCCAGGTCGAGTAGCCCCAGCGCATCTTGATGCTCATTGGCGAAATGATCATTTCCCTTCCGTTTCAAGGTCCTTCATAGTAGAGTCAGTATCCGAGTTGAAACAGCACCATGCATACCAGCGAAACTTACTGTACAGCTTCATAAATATCAGCCATCATGCAGTGAAACTTTCCTGGCGCATCCCTCTTCAAATCCTCGAGGAACTTGACGTGAAACACATATGTCTCGCTGAATTGATTCCCTGTAAAGTTGAATTTCCCTGGTGAACCAAGCGTCTTCCAGAAAAGAGCTGCATAGACCTTGAAAACAAGTGAATACAACGGAAAGTTCAGTAGAAAGGACCATACCGCTGTCGCCACGAGTGCCAGCAATGGAATGGGCATTTCAGGATGATTGCCCTTGTTGTTTGCCAGTTCAACAAAGCGTTCGGCAAACTTAACACCGATAGACTTTGCGCCAGTGAAGACTCCCTCGTATATGAGAAAGATAAGCAGGTCGCCCTGGTAGGGTTTTTTGCCTATGGGTGAAGCATCGTCATTCGACTGTTGAAGAGGAATGTTAGTTAGAGGCTCGAGATGTAGCAACAACGATGATATGTAAAAGGGAATATTATAAGAGCGGATGACGGTTTCACTTACATCAAACCTCAAGGCATATATATATGCATGCTGCTCCATAAGTTTCTTCGCCTTGACCATGTTGTTGCCAAGACGAAAGTAGCTATCAATGTTCGTACATGCGGCCACTTTCAAGTCACGGCGCAATAAAGGAATGCGTGGCTCCACCTTGAGAAATTAAATATAGTTGAAACAAATGAAAAAGCAAATGACTCACTAAACTAGCGAGGTGAGCAGCATACTGCGCATCAACTTGAAGACGCTCTTTAATGGCGTGGACGCCACCATGACGATTCCCAGCCACAGTTAGCAAAGACTGCAAAGAGACTTGGTTTTTGTCAACAAGCTCAGGATAAGCATCAACAAATATAATGTATCCTTTGGCGTCAATAATTGCATCTCGTACTACTCGCCGAGTCTCGTTGTTTTGATCAAGTAATTTGACGTGTCCCTTCTCCGTTCGAATGAGAGAAGCGGCAAACCGAGCCGATCGAGCCCGTGCAGAGTTGAGTTTCTGGGCACGTTCAACGTCGCTGGAGTAAGGTTCAGAGTCCTCGCCACACCCGGTAGTAGTCTCGTCAACAGACTCTGAAACAGCGTTGTCGAAATCGCGCCAGGTTGGAATCTAAAGAGTGTCGAGACTAATAGTATACAGCCAATGTATATATATGCTTACCTCTGCAGCTTGTTTGGCATCCCGGGCGGACTGGGTTTTGCCATGAGATTGCTTTGACTTCAAGCTGACATTAGTGTTGCTGACGGCGAGCAAAGGGACCTTCGTGACAATGATTGTCACAGTTAGTACATCATGTGACTACTAGATTACCTATCACTAACCTCGTCTGAAAGCATCATGGCGGTGGCCTCAGGTTCCTCACCCTCACTCTCCTCATGGTCAGTATCGGAGTAATTACCATTTGCGACACTGTCCCCCTCAGGCTGATCATCATCAGACTCAAATAATGCTGAGACATCGCGCATGGCGAATGTGCGACAGAGTTTGCAAGGACGGTAAATGGCTGTCACGTGTGCACGGTGTGCACGATCACATGAGTAAGATCGACTTTTGAGACATTGACACATAACTAACCTGGAGACTTTTCAGGTTGCAAGTCTGCATTTTTATCAGATTCATCGCTATCCTCCTCCGAGTCATCTGCAAAGGTACGCTGACGCTCTAAATGTACCATTAAGGTCAGAACTTATTCCTATGTTTCACATAGACTCTTAGTGACGCACTCAGTTTCGAAGATAAACCATTCTTCACTGAGCTGTCACTGCGAGTGGTTTGAATCGTGGCATCCGGTGGAGGTGGAACTGTTTTTGTGCGCGGCACTTTACCTTATTCAAGGTGAGTATTTGGTTCATATAGTAGAAAAAAACATCACCGGTGCTGATCTTTTTCGCTTTGACTGGTTTGACAACAGGTGACGGCGGGTCCGGGGACGCTTGACGAGTGACTTTCCTTCCCAGCTTATTAGGCAACCAAACTCAAGTTGTAGGTGAGCATTAATTTTTCTGCAAAGATTGCCCGCCGCATGCTTACCTGCATTTTCCATAGCCTTTTTTTTCGCATTTCGTGGCTCTATTGAAGCCCAGTCACAGTGAGCCTACTCTGGTAGGCAGTGAGCTGTCAGAGTCACTCACCACGAGGATTAAGAGGTGCGGACATTGTATATAGATTGAAAAGCTAACAAAGGGAAGGAATGTTCAAGGTCGAAAGAGTGAGGAGGAAGAGATGAGGGCACCGGGCACCGTTAAATTTTAGTAGTGCATGGCACAGGTTTCGAGGGGCATTGCCGGCAGAAACAGTTTATTTGGTGAGCTCAATTAAAGGGTTCAAATAGTAAACTGACACTTGTTACCTCAAGTTTTCGCATGTAACGTTGATCGGGCCCTGCTTTGGCACCCTCTATACTCAAAGTTATCTGGACTGGCACAACATCAGGTAGTTTTCACATATAATGGTGGTCGGTTCTCAATTGCCTGAACAGCGACTGCCTCACTGATATCTGTGCATTCAACAGTGCAATTGCGCATTCAATGCATTTGAAATGGCATCGGAGGCAATTCATCTCAAGGTGCGTTCATGTGGTCAAATTTTAGGGAGCGTGCAGGGTTGGTTGTCAACCACTCGGAGGCCCCCATTCTTCCGCCACTATGTCCACTCCGAGATGCCTTCATTTGGCAATTCATTTGGCAATTCATTTGGAAGTTTTTGCGTGTAGTGTTGATCATCCCATCTACCACTGACCTTTGTAGGAAGTTTTCGCGTGTAGCGTTGGTTGGAGGAAGTTTTTGTGTGTTGATCAGTGGCGCTCTCCGGCCTTCAAGTGGAGGAAGTTTTCGCATATAGCGTTGGTTGGTGGCTGCTATACTATCTGCCCATCTACCACTGACCTTGGCAGGAAGTTTTCGCGTGTAGCGTTGGTTGGTACTATCTGCCCATCTACCACTGACCTTGGCAGGAAGTTTTCGCGTGTAGCGTTGGTTGGTTGGTTGGAGGAAGTTTTCGTGTGTAGCGTTGATCGGTGGAGGAAGTTTTCGCGTGTAGCGTTGGTTGGTGGCTGCTATAATCTCTACCCATCAACCACTGACCTTTGTAGGAAGTTTTCGCGTGTAGCGTTGATCAGTGGCGCTCTCCAGCCTTCAAGTGGAGGAAGTTTTCGCGTGTAGCGTTGATCAGTGGCGCTCTCCAGCCTTCAAGTGGAGGAAGTTTTCGCGTGTAGCGTTGGTTGGTGGCTGCTATACTATCTGCCCATCTACCACTGACCTTGGCAGGAAGTTTTCGCGTGTAGCGTTGATTGTCGACCACTCTGAGGCCCCCATTCTTCCGCCACTATGTCCACTCGCTGTGTTGCTTGTTCTCGCGACAATCTCACTGTGACTGGTCTCAGTCAACATCTTGCTAAGAGCCGCAACCCACACTGTCGAGCACTGTACCTTCAGTCGCGCACCCAAGTCCATACCACCGAACCACAATTCGAGCCTGACGAGTTGACTTGGCCTGACTTGGATCCTGATGAAGGTTATGGAGAGGACGAGCCTGAGGACGAGTTTGCACAGTGGGGTCAGGAGCAATCTGGCGATAGCGATGTAGATGATGAGGGGTGGAATTTCGAACCTGAATGGGAGCCTCCCGTCGAAGAGCAAGCCGAGCATGATGGTATGGATGGCATGGAAGATTTGGCTGATGATGATGAAGCTTTTCGGGAAGATCTACACAGTACTCACCATCACCAGGATATTCAAGAGCGTGCGCAAGGGCAGCATGGTTGTGTAGTCGTGCCCTACCCAGATCCACGTGCTGGCCAACAAATAACCAACTGTCGTGCTGCGAACGTGGAATATGAGGCACATCTGGCCAATGCGGAGGAGAATTTATATCACCCTTTTGCATCCAAGATGGATTGGGAGGTCACAAGATGGGCTAAGCTTCGTGGACTGAGTTCAACGGCATTGTCAGACTTGCTTGCAATCGAGGGGGTAAGTCAGATTCCATTAATTCTGAAAGTTAATTGCCTATAATTTTGATATTCTCAGGTCAGTGAACGCTTGTCACTCTCATTCAAGAATGCAAACGAGTTGAATGGCATTATTGACCACGAGCTTCCGATAGGTCGTCCAAAGTTCAAACGCGAGCAGATTATTGTCGCCGGAGAAGCCTTTGACGTCTATTACCGCGATGTGATCGATTGTGTGAAGTCATTGTATGGTGATCCTGACTTTGCAAAATATCTTGCCTTTGCACCTGAGCGGCATTATTCTGATAAAGACGAGACGATTCGTCTCTTTCACGATATGCACACCGGAAAATGGTGGTGGGATACGCAGGTACGAAGAACTGATTATGTCTATATGAGATATGACACTTACGATACTTTAGAAAAAACTCGACCAACACAGTCCAGGCGGCACCATTATTCCCATCATTATCTCATCCGACAAAACACAAGTAACATTGTTCCGCAACAAGTCCGTCTATCCCGTCTATCTCACCATTGGCAACATTCCAAAGGAAATCCGACGCAAGCCTTCACGTGGCGCGCATATACTTCTAGCTTATTTGCCATGTACACGGCTCGAGCATATCACCATCAAGGCTTCACGGCGCCGAACTTTGGCAAACCTCTATCACGCATGCTTAAGTCGTGTTCTCGCTCCACTGAAATCTATAGGACTACAAGGGCTTCGTATGGCTAGTGGGGATGGCACCCTCCGCCGTTGCCACCTATTATTTGCCAGCTTCGTCGGTGACTACCCAGAACAGCTTCTCGCTACTGGGATCAAGTTTGGAGAGTGTCCGAAATGTGATGTGGACGTCGACGAAACGGGTAGTAATACAGCTCCTTTTCACTTACAAAACCTGAGCAAGGTGCTGGATGCCCTCGCTGCTCTCGACGAAGGGAATCTATCATTTGTTCGTGCTTGCTCAGCAGCAGGCATCAAGCCCATTGTCCATCCATTCTGGGAAGATCTCCCATTCACCAATATATTCCGTGCGATCACACCAGACGTGTTACACCAATTATATCAAGGCTTGATCAAGCATCTCTTAGGTTGGTTGTCGGCTGCTTGTGGAGCAGCCGAAATTGATGCTCGTTGTCGCCGTCTTCCTCCCAATCACCATATACATCTATTCACCAAGGGTATCACCAGCTTGTCGCGTATAAGCGGAACTGAACACGCTCAAATCTGCCGTTTTCTGCTCGGTATCATGATTGGAATCCGTTTGCCCAATAATCTAAATGGGGGCCGTCTTCTACGAGCAGTGCAGGGCCTACTTGACTTCCTCTATCTTGCTCAATATCCGTGTCATAGCTCCGAGACTCTACAGCTGCTGGATGATGCGCTCAATCTTTTCCATGAGAATAAGGACATTTTTGTGGAGCTCGGTATCCGTTCAAATTTCAATCTGCCAAAACTTCACGCCACTCGCCACTACTCTGTCATGATTATGATGTTGGGTACAACAGATAATTATAATACTGAGTACACCGAACGACTTCACATTGATTACGCAAAGGACGCTTACCGTGCTACAAATCACAAAGATGAATTTGTGCAGATGACACGCTGGCTCGAGCGGAAGGAGAAGATTATGCGCCATGACAAGTATGTCAACTGGCGATGTGCTAGTCTTGAGGAGACCGAGCCTTACTGTTCGCGCCCCCCTGATATGACTTTTCGTCGGCTTCAAATGGTGACGAAGCACCCTAGTGCAAAGGCCATCAGTATAGACAAGCTGGTCGAAGACTACGGTGCTACCTATTTCCGGGAAGCACTTGCACGCTATATCACACAACTCAGCCATGCTAATGATCCTATCCCCCTCCGTAGTCGAGCACTGGATGTGTTTGCACAGGACATCCATTTCCCATTCCGAACTCTCCCTGTTTTTCACAGGATCAAATGGCTCTCAGTAGATGCTCGTGGTCACGGCGATGCAACAGCCACGTTGGATTCTGTACATGCCAGACCACAAGCAAGTTCTGGTTCTGGTCTACGGCCTCGCCGTTCAGATACAGCTCTGGTGAACATCAGTGGGAATCCAGATGTTGCTAGTGGAGGCATAGAAGGTATGTTTAGCCACCACTATTTGCTAAGGATAGAGTCACTCACTAGTCGTCTGAATCTAGGAGTCCGTGTTGGGCAGGTACGAGTCATTTTCTCGTTACCTTCAAAATCCTTGCCACTCCTGTTTCCGCCAACAGTCGAGGTTCCCAACCACTTGGCTTATATCGAATGGTTCACACCATTTCCTTCGGCTCCCGATCGACACCACGGACTTTACAAGCTCTCGCGAGCCTTCCATGGTGGTGAAAAACTAGTAAGTATCGTGCCGTTGGCAAATATTGTGCGTAGTGTCCATCTTATACCGAATTTTGGTGCCGTCGTCCCACGAGAGTGGACAAGTGATACAGTTCTCGATAATTGTGACACTTTTTGGTTAAACTCATACATAGATAGATATACTTTTTGTATCTTCAAATGATAATTGATAATCTCATTGTATTTATCGTCTTCTAGCAGTTTTTATCCTAATACCTGTAATTACATAGAATTATCTGAATTACATTGTTTTATGAAATTTATGTGATTTTTGCCCCAGGAGGTTTTTCCTGATCAGTGGGCAGCTTTTCGAAATCATCTTCAAGTTCGAATTCCTCTATCCTAAAGCGTCATGCATTCATGTCCCACTATTGCTTCTATCATATGTAATTGGATTCATTGGCCAGTGACGACCACTATATCATAGCTTTCGAGCGGTTGGTTCCGATTCCGAAGAAGCATTTTGCATGACTCCTATGGTGTGCGAGCTCCACCTGAGCTTCTCCTGTACTCGACTTCTCCCTGCCCTTATGCACTTAACAATCAGCCGCCTGCGTGCCGTGCACTAACTGTGCTTTCCTCAGTGTCTGGACTTCAGTTTTTGCAATGCGCAATTTCAACCGCTTAGCCCCGAGACAACGTCAGTGGTAGATGAGTCTGTCTGTCCTTCTCTGGGTCCGACTCAGAGCAACCCTTATCCATCCGGACATGGAACCGACTCGGATCGACAGCGGGAGAGCACTGCATTTGGTCCTCAGCATCGGCAATGCACTTCCCAGCTAGTGAAAGGCGTCCGTTTAATGCTGAACGCACTAGTTGGTGTTGACAATTCATCGAAAACCCTCATATCGGAGCCCAGGTCCGTGTGGCCTCTCAATCTGGCCGGACCTCCAATCCCAAGCAATTCCGTTTGCGACCCCATTTCAAATCACACTTACAAGCCATACCATGAACGGGGGAGCCCCGAGGGACGAGGCCAAGGGAATCACCCTAGAACGCACTTCATAGAGAATGAATGAATATCGTTAGCTGCGGATTGTCACACGTGGCGCTACTTTGACGCTACTACCCAGTTACGCAAACGTTGCAATGATCAGTCTTGTGATTTGTCGAGCAGGCAGACAGCACACAGATTATCACGGTTCAGCGCTCAGCGCTCACGACACGACGCTAGAGTCCATTTTTGTCTCTGCACGGACACGCAAAATTTCCAGTGTGGTTCGGAATCGGCAGTGAACGGGTTCTAAGTGGGTTTAGGGTCCGGTTCATGCTAAAGGCTGACCGGAGATGAAGCTTCCTCCCTCCCAACAACAACTCCAACCTATAAACCATCCTCTCAGTGGGTCTTGAGTACCGAATGGAGCTAGCTAGGTATGGACTTCGTTGCAGTAGTGCAGGGACCATTTACTCTCACTTGGTTGTATCCTCCTAAACAGAACGAGATGATTGGTGCGGCAGGGTAGGGGTAGCCTCCTGATGAGAACTATGCAGGTTCCAAACCGCTGCCACCCGCCCTTGTAGCGTCCCTCTAGCCTTAGTCAACATATCCATATTCTAGGAGACGGGTGCCTGCAGCAGGCCAAGGACGTGGTCTACCTCGCGACGCCCAACTGGACGCTCTGGCTTCGCGTTTTAGTCAGTCACTAACGTAACTCCCAAGTATTCACAACCCCTAAACCCTCATACTCTCCGAAGTCATCTCCGGATATCGCGTTTTCGATTCACGCGTGCCACCGAGCCAATCCATTATTTATCCGAAGGTTGGACTTCCTTTCGCCAGCGATACAACCCTGAGGAAATCATTCCAACGCTACACGTCAATATTATATATTAATACCTAAATTTTTCGGTCTAAGGATGACAACCTGACTCTCTATTTCAATGGCAGACATACCTTTCGGAACTTTGTTATGGGTAGCTGCGAGACCTGTTTTCCGACTGTGAGTTTCGTTTGTTTCGTTCCTTTTCGTATCGTTCTGAACGTCTGCCTAGCTTCATATGCGTCGCTTGTGGGTACAGCATTACGAGGGCTGGTTTTTTCCCTGCGATCGCGACTCGTGGCACTGCGCAAGTAGTTTTGGTCAGTATGTACCATTCCCTGAAAGGATGGAACTGATAGACAGGATCCAGAACATCACCTTGCCTGGCTTGATGTTCTCGAGGGCTTTATCTGTATTAAATGCAGAGAATGATGCAGCTTTTGGTTCGCTGTCTTCCTGAAATGCGTTGCTATAATACAGTTAATGCATATGCACATGTGCACGTTCTCTTTAGGACCGCTCATAGTGATTGCAATCATCTACATGACAATAGGCTTCGCATTATCTCTGTTTATCAAGCAAATTTTCTGGATTCCATATCGGTTTCGGTACGGTATCTTTGTTGCCGGGGGTTGGGCGAGTAGCTGTGACATAAGTAGGTTACATGTTTCTTACGTCGTGCCATTCGCTGACTGGGATCTCCTAGCAATGTCGGTCATGACCGACATAATGGCCTCTTTCCCTTTCGACGGAGTCCACGACCAAAACCTTGCGGTAACATATGTCAGCGCCTTTTGTGTCATCTTCTACGTGAGTTTTGTATGGCCTTTTTTGTATAACGCTGAATTGCCCCATAAGCTGACTATATTTTTGTGCGGGCGCAACTTAATCGAGCGTGATTTCATTGGTCCTGATATAGATGACGAGGAAGTACGTGGACCATGCCGGACCGAACGTTGGAAGCCGTTCGTGTTTTTTTCACGTCGGACGAGGTTTGTTTCCTCTTCCGCGCCTGGGGGGAAATATGATCTAGAGAGGGATGGTCACGATGACCAAATGTCCAGCAAAGATCTCTCCCTGCAACTGTCATCATTGGAACATTCGCAGGCAGTTTTCCCATTAGCTTCTTCAAATATTATGCGACATGGCATACTGTTGGGCCGATGTGATGAAACGCAATCGTCCACAGATGCAGGACCACACACTATACCAGCATCCACAGAGAATTCCTCTCCAAACCAACCCCACCCTGCCATGCGATACGTGAACTTCCTTGGCAGACTTTCATCCCCTGTCTTGTTATCTGCGGTGGTCTCACTCATTGTCTCTAGAATATCGGTTGTGAAGGCATTATTTATTCCTAATGTACCAGGAACGAACATTCCGCCAGCTCCTGATGAACAACCCCCACTGGCATTCGTAGTGGATACAGCGGCATTCTTGGGAGCAGCCAATTCTCCAATTGGATTGATTATTCTCGGATCTGCACTCGCGAGAATGGGTGTCCCTCGCGGACGCTGGACTTCACTACCCCTTGGGGCCATTGGAGCTCTTGCTGTCGGCAAACAGCTCATCATGCCGGTCCTCGGAATTCTTATCTGCGAAGGATTCATTCGGATAGGGTTCATTAACGCTGAAGATAAAGTACTCAGATTTGTATGCATGTTCGTTTGATTTGCTATGCGCTGCATATGCTTTTTTTAACTGACTAGGTCGTCCTGTCACATCACAGCTTCGCATCATGTTTACCCATAGCATCCACCCAGGTGTGATATTGTCCCTGGAAATTGCTTTCTTTGTGTGCTGAGAAATCGTTTGCAGGTGATCCTGACGCAAGCATGCTCTGACACAAATACAACGGATCATCTTGCTGCGTTCTTGCTGCCTCAGTTGATCCTTATGTCCGGGGTAATGACCATATTGATGGCCTTTACACTTAACCTTCTCTTTGGCTAACTGGCCACTTCTGGGTGCTTGGTGGTCGATATACGCGAGTCCTGCGCAGGGCTGGGAAACCCTAACCTCTTAGATGATAGATTTGATGCTTCAAACCCGAACGATTAGATTAATGTATGTGCAAGTGATTACAGCTGCGCGGCTCATTTTGTAAAAGGATATTATGTGCGAAGTTTGCGTCTAGACTACTATAGAAAGATTTCTTTAATACATTATAATGCGTAGTTACATATTGTCGTCTATCTTACCTTGCAAAAGAGCATCCGACCCAATCAGGTTCATCCTGGCACTTAACGTTGTCTAAGATAAAGCAGGAATATGTAACGGTCTTCCGTCTATTGGCCTTCCTCTGAACCTTAGGAGACAGTACGGTTGACGCGGCAAGGGAATATATTCTCTCGAAGGGGACTTGCTATGGACTTGTGCAAGTTCGCAAATGGCATTGGAGTAGGGGTCCCCTAGGCAAGGCGTGAGAGTAGAGGAGTGTTTGGCGGTGTTTGAGCCGGGTTTAGCCGAGGAGAGAGTCGCTAGAGCGCACAGAGGCAGCGGGAGGTTCAGGTCTTCGTTGTCATTCGATAGCATAGTCTTCGGGCATAGCCCACTCCAGCATCATCTTAGACTATCCAGCTTGGTCTGGCTCACGAGAGTCGCTGATATGATCTAATAAATTGGGCTAGACTGAGCGTTAGCTCGAGGTGGCATGCAAGTAGGTGAAGCCACTAGGGAGGTTGGAATACCGACTTACGAATTCGACCATGTCGAATGACTCTTCGAGCAGCTTCAAAACAGAAATATGTATTAAGACAGTGCGCATGCTACAAGGATGCTGGAGCAACAACGGAACTGTGGTGTGGGACTACATAAAAGGGAGTAGTGGTATAGGGAAGGACTGCAGCCTGCAGGTACGAATGGAGGAGAGTCAGGACTCAGGAGACAGAAAAATAAACGTAATGTAGGAAGCGAACATGGCTCATGATGCCGAGGCATTCCGGCGGCACCAGATGATTTTAAAATTTGAAAGCTGTCACGAGCTCAACACTAAATTGCCTCAGGGATGCATTGACAACTGAGCGCCGCGGCGGATAGACCTCTTGACAATTACCACAGCAAACACTGTCGACAGCCAGTTTTTCAAATGCTTCAATCGATTCTAGACCTTCGCAGCTAATACACTGGCCTTCCTACAACTCGTCCTAACTCCTGGAGACACATCATATCAGGCACTGGCGATATTTGGTGATCTTGACAGGAGCTACAGTGAGGCGGTGATGCATGAATGATTAGGGCAATTTACTAATCCCTCAGGACCTCCTGTCAAGCAAGATTATCTCCAAACGGTGCTACGTAGTTGCCCAGGGTTGGAGTCCTGGTCAAGTTCGGTAAACTCTGGGCCGGACTAGTTCAAACGGGTTCACAATGAGTCAATGACCAGGTTCAGGTTCGGACTGGGAGCGGTGAGCTCAGCCTGCGCCATCGCGGAGATATGGTTTTGACGATACGCACTATGCACTGGCATTGGATGCCTAAGAGTCTACCCTTTTATCCTCTCATGAAGTGCATAAGAACAGAAAGAAAGGCTTTGCATGTATATTCTGCAGCTGATAAACGTTAGAAACCACTGACTGCGGCAGCGGTCTTACCAGCATATCGACGCTGAGTATTGGATTCCAAAAGGTGATCTTGTTGTTAGTGTTATCGAGGTTGATTACTGATCTTCAGTGCTCACAGAACAGATGCAACGATAAATAAGCTTCCAATGTGGGAATGGTTCAGACTAGTCCGGACAGCCGCATCAGATACTATGAGGCCGAACGACGAACCTAGGCATGGTTTGGTCCTGCATCCCATGTCGAACCTCTAACCGAAAGGCGCTTTAGTTCGCAAATTCAGGACTGAATTGCGGCAGCACTTTGCCCAGATATGGTGGCCCCTTGCTCAGGGTTTTCATCCGTGCAGCCTATGGACTGGCCACTAATTCAAGTTGAAGCGTCCAAAGCAGTCGCGCGGACTACCTTTTTGCGACTTTGTTCAACGACATGACACCGACATGACACCGACATATGACGGACCGGTAGTCCGCTTTTCAGAGTGTAAAGCTATGGTCGGGCCATATCTTACCGACCCTTACGTCTGTAACTGCCAGCAAAGATATGGAAGTGCTTGCCGTACTTGCATTTAAATGTCGTATTTTGCATGGTTCAGAAGATCAAACCTCCTTTTCACCCCCCTTCGAATTGAAGACGGACTGTCTCAGCAGGCTCCTTTCTCAACTTGAATTATATCACGGATCACGACTAAGGATCATGAGCAGCATTGTCATTGGCAATCTGCTTTGGATTTCTGTCCAACCGCTCATACGCCTGCAAGGATCCTTTTCTAAGTTACCCTTGCGCTCTTTTTCACGCTCGTTGTCGTTTCTTCAGGTTCTTGTGCGTAGGATGCGGATTTGCAGTCACAAAGGCAGGCTTATTACCCGCCATGGCCGCTCGCGGGATGGGGCTAGTCATCATAGTAGGAATTTTTTTTGATTGGAGGATGCACGACTGATTGATTGGCAGAATGTTACGACCCCAAACCTGATGTTCTCGACGATTGTACCATCGTTCAACTCATCAAACATTGCTGAACTCGGTGCGATTTTGTGCTTTTTACATCTGTTTTGACTGAGGTTGTTTCCAGGCCCTCTGGTTCTCATTGCGCTGATCTACATGCTGATCGGCATAACACTGTCGTGGATCATCAAGCAACTCTTTTGGGTTCCTCACCGGTTCCGGCATGGAATTCTTGTGGCTGGAGGGTGGGCAAATATCGGTGATATCCGTGAGCTCACCGAACCCCTTTGCCGTACATTCTAAGATCTGACACTTGTTTGCATTAGCTATCTCTACGGCCCTGAGCATAATGACATCAGCTCCTTTCAATGGAACTGATGACGAGAACCTGGCAGTGAGCTACATTGCTGTTTTTATACTGGTGTGGTCCGTAAGTATATCGGTTACGTACCTACCTTCGTTCGCTGTAACATTCATAGGTCACACTATTTCCTCTTGGCGGCCACCGGTGTGTTATGATGGATTTCGATGGTCCCGACTTGGAAAATGATCAAGTCAAGGAGAGGCTGAGCGCGAAACACTCGAAGACTCTGTCGGGACTAGCTGCTGGATTCGTGCGCCTCAGGCAGATCTTTCTCTTCAACCACCCACTAGTCAAGGAAATTCATACTGAAACCGGTCAAAATAACGGCGAAAAAGAGTCTCGTGTGACATTTACGCATGAGGACTCTGTCACCACGTGTGATAGACCGCCGGAGCAGGAAGAAATTGGAATCTTGACATTGGCGAATGAACCTGTGTTGTCTATCGAATTTCTGGATCCTATTCATCCCTCACTTACATCCATACATCCCGGTCCGTTTTTGATTGACGGAGCCCAGAAAGTCTCTACAACTACCAATCTTCCCGACCACATCACCGAGCACGTTGTGGTGACGCGTGCCCATTGGTTCTACAAATTTATCAGTCTGACCCTTGGTTTCCTGCGATCACTCTTGAATCCCCCGTCTTTAACAATCATCGTCTCATTCATCATTGCCATAACTTCTCCACTGAAGGCACTTTTTGTTCCTGGCGTTCCAGGCACGCATATACCCTCAGCGCCTGATGGTCAGCCTCCACTCGCACTGATCATGAAAACGTCCACCTTTATTGGTGCCGCATCAGTACCGATGGGTTTGATTACCCTGGGATCTGCTCTTGCTAGACTTAGCATCCCGCGAAGCCAGTGGAGCTCTCTCCCTCTCGGTGCCATCGGGAGTTTGGCTATTTGCAGACTAGTTGTGATGCCCGTTCTAGGCATCCTGATTTGCCAGCAGTTCACACATATTGGACTGATAGATTCCTCCAACAATGTCCTGCGATTCGTCTGCATGTATGTTCCTTTGAATATATGAGTTTAAATGAGATCTCTGACCTTGAGCATTAGCCTTTTGTCGGGCTTGCCCACCGCGACCACACTGGTATTTGTTTATTCTTCGTTTCGACTATAGCATTAAGCAGCGTTTAGGTGTTTCTGACACAGGTGTACTCTGGGACAGGAAATGCTGAACATGTGTCAGCGTTTCTGATACCCCAGTACATCATCATGTTCATATCGATGACAGTCGTCACTTCCTTCACGCTTCATATTCTCTTTGGATGATGCTCTGGAGCATGGGTGTATGAATCGCGTTATGTGCGGGTTTAGATAATGGCAGCTGATAAACGAATGTCCTTTTCTGCTGGCAGGTCGGACAGAACAAGAGACAAAGAACAAGTCTGTACTATACGATGTAGAATATATTGGAATACCTGAAACTGTATGTACGACCCCAAGACACATGCTGTATGTTTGCACTAGCGAAAGCAACTGGCGCCATGGCTGGGGGATGAGGAATGGTTCACCATTCAAAAAATTGAACAATGGTAACTATAGAGCTGTCAGAAGGTGAATCGGTGACAGCTGTCAAAGACGTTGTGGCAGCGGGGCCACTCTACTCTGCCTCCTTGAACGGCCAACTGCACGAGCAAAACACGCGCCTTGCGCGATCACAACCGAGTCACTGAAAGGTTTCTATTTGGTGCTAAATAACAACAGGTCGTAATAATTACCAAATTACACCGTACTTGGCGACCAACTTGGACAAACGGAAGTCTGGGCAGACGTTTCCATAACGCGAGGGACTTCCGCCGACATTGAAGCCTTCACTAAATTTTTAGGTTAAGACCGTCACAATACTAGTGAGGTAATAGCGATTGAGTCAAACCTGGAGCTTTACATTTCAAGTTCTGCGGCCGAACGACAAACGCATCCAGACCTTGCTCTAGACGTCACGGTAGAGTGTTGCAAACCTTTAGCTTTTTTGTTCTCTCTGATATATACAGGCCGGCCTGTGCACGGGTAGAAGCGTAGAAAAGACGCGTGACGTCATTAATTCATTCATGACTGTATTACGAGACGACCTGGAAATCTATTCCTCCTGACGACGCTGTCACTGCAGAAAAAAAGGTACCTTTGAGACATCTTCAATGTCTAGTGTTTCGTTGCTTGTCTTAAACAACTGAAAAATAAGTATTGTATTACTCTCTGAGTTCAAGTTGTAATAGCGCACCGTGACGGCGTGACCCACTAGCCTCGATGGGTCAAAAAATAGTACATAAGAGTACATATCAAAAAATGAGGGTAAGCCGACCTGGGTCCTGTGAAACTCGCTTCAGCGGCACATTGCTAAGTTACCGCTTAGTTTCTGTCAGATACACCTGATCTGGACCCAGAAAATATATCTATCGACGATGACTTGAGCAGGTGCAATCCAATAGAGGAACAACCTCAACCTCAGGGAGGTTGTATCGCTTTTGACGGTTTTGATTTGGGGTGGGTTCTTCTTTCCGGAGCTTGCCAAGACGTGAATAGATGAGAATCCGGGGTAAGCAATATGATGTCAACAAATGCCAAGACTGCATAAATATTTCCAGGCTCATGGGCAAAAGCTCCTTGAAGCATGATGTGGGGATCAGATTCAATGGCGGCCGATTTTTATAAAGCGTCAATAGCGACCTTTGTTGATGAGCACAAAGATCAAGTGACAGAGCGTGGCACGATGTATATAGAGTTCGTCAGCTAGAAGCGGCATCACAGCCTCAGAACCGACGAATATTTTATTTTAGCGCATTTGATTAATTAGGTCACAATCCAATGAGGCATGCTGAGTCATATGCCATTTGACTAGTCTTCGGTGTCTGTTTGCTCCCGCTGGATAAATAGCGGGTTCGATTGGTTTTTGTATCTTGTCCGCGTCGGTCAACTTTTCTATTCTGTCCATTTTCTTAACCCGCTCATTCTTCCCCAATATGTCTGACATCGAGAAGGCTAACTCCTCCCACCAGAACTATTCGAAGTTCAATACCCCTGCATCATCGCGTATTGCAAACCCAGGTGCACTGTAAGTTTACCGTGTTTGTCGCGTCCGCCGGCGCTCTGAGCTCATTCAACACCAGTGGTTTGTTCTCCTTCGCGTCCACGACTTTCATTCTGTCGCTCTACAACGTCAACGCTCGTGGAGTCGCTGTTCCCAATGTAGTCGTCGGCATGGCCTGCTTCTGTGGTGGTCTTGCCCAGCTCCTTGCGGGTATGTGGGAATTTCCGCGCGGCAATGTGTTTGGTGCAACAGGTTAGTGATTTGGTTTCAATCGGTGTCTTTGTCTGCCATGGCCGTCGTGAGGCTTCTTATTTTTTGATACAAACGCGATCGCCGTAGTCATGTGACCTGGTCGGAGCTAACCTAATTTTGCTTAATTCGTTCCTTGTTCGATGTCAGGCAGAACATTCTGCAAGGCGGTCTGAATAGATCCGTATTCTTTATTTGACTGATTCTATCGAATGCTAAATGTGATGCTGACCATGTTTTGTTGGTCAGCTTTCACATCCTATGGCGCGTTCTGGATGTCATACGCCACTATCTTCATACCCGGTTCTGGAATTATCACTGCTTACGGTGACAATGTGGATGAACTGCATCAGGCGCTTGGCATTTATCTGATCACTTGGTTTATGTTCACGTTCTTGCTCATGTGCGTTGCCCTCTCTTTTGGTTTTTATGTAGCTTCTGATGCCTATTTAATAGGATTGGAGCGCTACGCCGTAACATCAGCTTCATTGCGCTCCTTTTCTTCCTGTGCATCACCTTTGCGCTTCTCGCGGCCGGCATCTGGTCAGACAAGGTTAATGTTACAAAGGCTGGTGGCGGATTCGGCATCCTCACCGCCATGATTGCATACTACTGTGGTCTTTCTGAGTTGCTAGTCAAGGGAGAGAGTTGGTTTGGCCTCCCTATGGGAACTATCAAGCAAGAACGTGTGGACTAAACACCGGATTGATCAATTCCGCTTGGATAGATATTCAGTCAACACCTTGCATCGTGGACACTAGCCTAGGACTACCCATTTTCACGTCTTTCCCTCAAAAATGGCTAGCATTCAGTCATTCCACCCCACCTACTTTTTGTCCTTTTATACCCTGCGATACCATCCTCCAATCTGACGACGCATTCCGCAACACTATTCCTCACGGTCCTCAACCTGTAGATCACTCCTTTGACTTTGGATTCCCATGTGTCTAGCGCATTTACATATCAAACTTTTTGTTACCATATTCAATTGATTCGTAATGTTGGCAATGCGACGATTGAATATCTTAACGTAAGATTGTGGTGACCTGATATCAGAAAGAAGAGTGAGTGATGGAAGCTTGCTATCGGATAATTTTTTCCAACTTCGAATGAGCCTAGGTAGCATAAAATTAAGGACCAACGCCCATATCTAACTTGGGAAGCTCCTCATACATGCTTCTCGGATGCTTTGTGCTCACAATTATAAATACCGCACACCACTCTCAGGGTCCAGGGTCACCCCGCTTCGAGCAATGGAGAGCAGTTCTTGGTGGGAAGCATTTTCAATCAGTGTGGGGAATACGAGGAGCTCAGGGAAGACAGATCACTTTACTCCCTGGAGGAGTTATTTTGAAGGCGTGGCCTGCGATGGAAGACATGATGGGGTTAGGGAGTTCCTGGCCCTGCCCCCATTGGATATGTACTCAATCCATCAGGAATTTCATTCTAATTTGTCTGACGGGTAGGAGAAGGGGCTATGTAGACGTCACTGGCAATACTTATGTCACTCACAAATATGGGCGACCCGAAGAAAAACCACCGATAAGTACGTATGCATGTCGAAGCTAAACCGGGCCTTGTTGTGTGTATGTCAATCACCATGAGGCCTGAGGACTCCTCGTTTTTACTTTGGCTTCGGCAAAAAGGATAGGGGTGGAAGCATTGTGGTGCAACGAGGTATGCGATGTGACGAATTCAGCTGCGGAGGCGATGTCGTGGAGTAATAGTGTTTCCTGTACAAATGGGAATCCGGTACTATTGAGCAGCATCATGGAGTGGTTCATCTACATCAAAATACGCATTGGGGTGGCTGTGTGATGTGGAAGGTGACTTTACCCAGAGGTACCGGTGAACGCATCGAGTGGGGTTGAGGCAGTTAAAGGGTACTATTCAAAGAGTAAGAAATCCCACTGGGACCAGTGGCCAGAGTCTTGAGCGCTAGCGTGGGGTTTCTGAGCTCAGTCCAGGCAGTTAGGGGATAACAGAACGGTGCGTGAGATACCGAGAGTACGGTTCCGATAGATGCGGATGTTCAGAAGCAGTTTGCCAATACGAATACGATGGAAGCACGAAAATCACCAGTCTAACGCTTCGGGTCTATCTCGAAAACCTGGCATTTTGTTCCAGGCGTGAAGATGGCGATGACACGCTAGCTCATAATGAGTAACCCAAGCCTTGACGTACATATTGACCTGAACAGACATTTCTGACTTCGCCGTTGGTGCACCCCTTTGCCTCTAACATCAAAATTGGAATGTCTTTATGAGGACTCGAACTTGCGATGCATATCATGAGAAAGCCCAAAAAGTTGTTGGCGTTGTTCATCTTGATTCATTGTACGGCAGAGGAATACAGGAACTTTGAACCCGCTTGCACATGAGACCGTAAAAGTCTACTAGTAAGGGAAAATGCATTAGTTACAGGAGTGTTTTGACAGGGCCTCACCATGCAAATGGCTGTCAGAGTGTCAAATCGGGGTTTAAGCCCTTTGTCAAGAGCATTGTCTTGACCAAGGGCTTAAGCTCCGAGAAAGGTGGACACGTCACTGGTCACATTGGTCCCGGCCAGCTTCCAAGGATAGATTGCGTGGACGCCAGTACTAGTACAAAAGTTGAGATCTTGAGACACGCTCGGACGTCTTCGTTATCCGATGTGGGTTCCTTTGATGAGAACAACGATCAGATGATTAAGTATCCCGTTTTGCTTGCGCGGCTTGATTGTAGGGTCAAGCTGCCGATATATCTCATCTTCAATTCTTGACTGCAACGTCTTTGAGAACATTCATACACCACTTGACAAATACGAACAGTATGGGCGATGCGATGAATTACCGTCAATCTCAGCAGATTGAATAGGCGATCGTATGAGCGGGAATGAGTCAACTAAAGCCTCATGGCAGGCTAACGGAGGAAGTGAGTGAATGCAATAGCAAACCCAAGATGAATCTGGCAACCTGATTCGTTCGGGTAGAATTCGGAAAGGACAAAGATAGAAGAGGTTAACGTAATACGACTGGCCATGATAGCATATGGGGAGGAGCTAGTAGCCAATGGGTTCTGGGTTAATCTCACCAGACTCTATTTTGGACGAGGCGTAAAGGAAATATCTAGATCGCGGAAGAGGGATGCCACTCCCAGCAACAATAACCAAAAACTAATCCGAGTAGCTGCAACGAAGGAGAGGACATTACCCATATATGCGAGGTACTGCTAATCGGGGAGTTGCGCCATGACATGAAGCTGGAGAGGATATCCAAAGATCGTGCGACGCCATTAGGTAGACAATGTCCTGAATATAGTACTCATGACCAACTAATCAATTGGGAGTTCGTTGAAAGCATGGAAATAAGGTCGTAATGACATTCTTTAGCGGATAAAGATTACTATAAACCAGTGTCAGTGAGATTAGTAGGCAATTAGCACGAATGATAAGATATACGTACGCCACAAGTCAATTCTTGAATAGATTGAGTCATGAGTCCTCATCGCAGGTGGCCGAAGAACTGACGCTTTATCGCTTCTTGGTTAGCTCTGGCGACTCACGAGGTATCGGTCACGAAAAACACAATCCGACACTGTTGACTTCCAAGTCCTTCAGATCATGGATACATCGGACTCAAATCTGCCATGGTCCAGATTGTTATCGGAAGTTGACCCTAGTGGTGGTGTCTTGGTAGCCAAAGTATGCGAACATGGAAGATGGAGGGTACCCAAACGGTACAGGCTATACATCCTCGCGACATTCGCGCGGTGGCACCTTGTGACCTAATTGCGGTGACTATGATTCCCATCCATGGCAAGCTACCCCCATAAACCAGCCATGATGGCTGGATCAAGCAAGAAACGAGGTATAGATTGGTCTATATCGGCTGCAGATGAAGTAAGTAGCGTGTTCTTATACATAGCGCAGATCATACCCGAGAATTCAAAGGCCCCTGACATGTCACCTCACCAGTCAACGCCGTCAATGCCATGCCTTGAGTTGGCAGTAACCTGAAGGAGCTGGCAGGCTGCCTGTAAGACGCGACCGGCATGGACCGAAACTCCGCTTGCTTTACATTTGCGCGCTTGTTTGCTGATTTTCGACAACAAATTTGCGGGCCATCTCTTTTCTATCTGTCCATCATGTCCTCTAACGTACCCATTGCTCATGGTGATATCACAGCGCCAACTCCACAGAACACTCCCTTGACGCACGCTCCAATCGCTGCTGGTCTTTCGCGTCCAACAGTCCCCGACATCTCGGAAGATAATGAACCAGCCGAAGATGAAAATGAAGATCCTGCTCAGATGACTGGTGCTCAGGCTGCGATGTTGGGTCTTGTTCAAGGTCGCCTTGCAGATCTTGTCGGAAAGAGCTCTGGGTACATTGAGAGTCTGCCTATCGATGTGAGGAAGAGCGTAGAGGCTTTGAAAGGGGTTCAGGTCAAGCAAAATGAACTGCAGAATCAGTACAAGCGCGAATGCCTAGAACTTGAGAAGAAGGTCCGCCATCATTTTTCGTAACTTATCTTGCTGTCTGATTTTTCTTTCTTTCTTTCTTTCTATCAGTATCTTGAGCTTCAAAAACCTCTATATGAGCGGAGAAACGCGATCATCTCGGGTTCTGCTCAGGCCACTGCGGAGGAGATCGAAGCTGGCAGTCAAGCTTCTTTGAAAGACGATCCATTATACACGCCACTTCCCAGTGATGAAGCCACACCAGCGGCTATCCCAGAGTTTTGGCTTACGGCACTGCGTAATCATGTCGGACTCTCGGAAATCATCACAGAACGAGATGCTGGTGCACTCAAGAACCTCATTGACATTCGGTTATCGTACCTTCCCAGTGACTCACCAAAACCTGGATTCAAGATCAGCTTTATCTTCAGCCCAAACGATTACTTCGAGAATGAAGTTCTTGATAAGACTTATCTCTATCAGGAGGAGGTAGGCTATACTGGTGACTTTGTGTACGATCGCGCGATCGGCACGGAGATTAAGTGGAAAGAGGAGAAAGACTTGACGAAGGAGTTCGAAATCAAAAAACAGCGAAACAAGAGTACGATCATTTATATTATGATCGAGCACATCTCATCATTTTCTCTAGACACAAACCGCACGCGACTGGTTCGCAAAGCACGCCCAACCGACTCATTTTTCAACTTTTTCTCGCCACCTGTACCGCCACCTGAAGTGACGGATGATGACGAGATGGACGATGAAGAGCTCGAAGAACTTGAGGAAAAACTGGAGATGGACTACCAGATTGGCGAGGACCTCAAGGAGAAGGTAGATATTCCCGTAATCATCGGAATATTACCGACTGATGATCAATGATCCAGATCATCCCGCGTGCCATTGATTATTTCACTGGCAAAGCCCTTGAGTACGACGTTATGGAGGAAGACGATGACGACTTTGATGAGCTGGACGATGATGATGAAGATGGTCAATTTGATGACGAGGTATGATCCTGCCATCTACTTGGACGTCACCCATTGCATTGTGGCTCATTCTTATCAAGGCTTCTGATTCCGAGGTTGAGTTGCCAAGACGTCGTGGCCCTCCCAAGGGCCGCGGCGGCTCGAGTGCCGGTGCCGTCAACCCCGAAGAGTGCAAGCAGCAGTAGGCGAACATTCCATCTCTATGCATTGAGACACCACCTTCCAAAAACTTCTGTCGTTGCATTTGTTGACATGAATTAATACAATCTTCTGTTTCTACATGTAAACACATCGCTGTGCAACTCTCATTTTTTTCTGACGCAGCACCAGTCTTCTTCTGGCATTGCTCCAATCTCTTCTATTGACCCTACTTAATGAGGGTGTTGTATATTGGTCTTGCGCGGGTTTGCTTCAGTTTGCACCTAGCATAATGGAACGTAACCAATGGATGTCGTAGGGACTTCCTCTTTGTTTACGATGTACTACTTAGGACAGTTTCTGTATTCTTCGTAAAATACATTCACGATTCACACATTCATTGTGATCACAGATACTTGTTTACTCGGTTGGAACCTCCGCCTGGGGAGTGAGGCGAACTGCATGCCTCCTGTCAGTAGGATTGAAGTCTCCAATTGCAGAGTGAGCAGTGACCCGGTTGTCCTGCAGACGAGATAGGTTCAGCAACTATTCACGAGAAAGAAGCGCAATCCGCCCACCCAAACAACAACACTACCAGGCTCATACCTTGCACGGATCTGGAAGTCCGCGCCCTTCGCAATATGGTCGAACAAGAATTTGAGGAGGTACTCAGATTCCTCCGTCTTGAAGCCGACGATTCGGCGCGTGAAGCCCTGGTTCACGTAGAGTGCTTTCTCCCCGGTCACGGGGTGCCGACGAACGACAGGGTGCTTCACGATAACGAGATCAGCGTGTGATACTGAAAGGAAAGATATCGTCTACCTCGGTCAGGATAGGCTCTCGACGCACAATCCCACCACGCCTGCGGGAAGACTCTGCTTGCTCGAAGGCGCTGTGTACGGCGCGCAAGCCTTCGAGGCGTTTCTTGAACTCGGGGGAAAGACGGTTGTATGCCTCTACTTGAGATGCGAATAGTGTGTCACCACCGACTTCTGGCTGTGCTGAAATTAGCTCGGGCATAGATAGGAATGATAGGGGGAGATGTACCTGATCTAGAATGAAGAAGAACGTGGTTCCGGCGGGCTGTTTCTCGTAGGACTATATGGGAACGTTAGATAAGGGGTAAGCTACAGCAGGAGGGAATTGTACTGACGACGTCGGAATGCCATTGGGTGCGGTTGATGCGTTCATCAGGTATGACCTCCCTCAGCATGTCATGTTCAGCATCCTGATAAACTACGGTCAAGATGAGAAATAGGAGAGAGCCATGATAATAAAAAGCCTCACCGACGTGGAACTCTGGGTATCCCTTGACATTCCCCGAGGTCGGGTGCCTATGAATTCGTCCAAAGTGCCTGGTAAACCAATATCATGAGTCTACATGCCCGTCACAAACACAGGGCGCCGCACTTGGCAATCTCAATCTGTCTATCGGGTCCTATATCTTTGAAGTCTTGATTGCGGAAGATAAGGACCTTCCTCTCCGCGGCATACAGAGCGAGCTCGTTTAGACCTTCCTCGCTCAATTGGGAAATCTGCACACCGGAGACCTCGGTCCCGAGAAAAGGGCTTAAATGAGAGACGCTTGTTTCGGGCGTCAACAGGTGTGGCTTTGCACGGTCCGCTTTGGCACCGGGGTCCGTATGCTCTATCTTTGATGTCAGTTCCAGGCTACCTTCGACTGACGACGTTCACAGACCATAGACTTGCGTTGGAGGGAATTTCTCGTTCGGGTCATAATAGGGGTAGTAGAATGGGTATGAGAGGCCCTTCTGTAAACATGCATTATCGGGACACAATCGAGGGCTACAACACATGGGTAACATACATTCTCCTTCGTGGCTGCCAACTTGAGATCGGTGATGGCGTCTGTGACGGGGGGTACAATATCAGAAACTGAAGGCGCCATTGCAACTGATTGTGTCGATGAAGTATAGTATGCAAAGAACTAGGTGACTCCCTTTATGTGTTGCATAATGAGCGCTGGAGGGGTGGGATTCTGATGCCTGTCGTCGACACTTCATGAGCATGCAATCTCGAAGCTGGATGACTCATTGATTGCTGCAATAGATAAGGCAGCCATTGCGGAGCGCCCGACAATAATAATAGGCCGTTGTGATAGGAGGTTCATCAGAAGACACTGCAGCTGGACTCTGGAGATGAGGAGATGACAAGTCCTGGCGAGCTATGGGGAGTGAATGACGCAAAGCGACGACGCGACCTGCTGATTATGATGTTCTCAGAAAATGCGATGGGTTCACTGATGTCCCCGGTTAGTATGATGTGTGACCATGTGCCATGACTGGGAACTGTTGTCTTGATTAAGTTTAGGACACCAAGTCGAAGGCGGGCCGGGTAAATTCATTCTGTTCGACTGGACTGGTCATGTGTGCCTCCACATTGATGGCTGAATCACAAGAGGCATTGCGCCCTGTATCCTGCGACTTATTTGCTAAGAGTCGGTGGAGTTGTCACAATACTCACCCAGGAAATAGACTCTGACCACTGCCGTCCTTGACCCTCAAATCCCTGAAGAATAACACATGACGATTTTCGTTTCAAGCCTATGCGTAGAGGTCATCTCAACCTAGACACCATAAAGCTCAATACTGAGCACTGAGCCTGGGAGAATGCGTGAGCAAGCGACCATAATCTCATCGTCCAAAATGATGCTACCTTCATAGTATAAATTGCGATAACCTATGGTACAGAGGTCAGTATCGATGTACGCAACTACTATTATCAAAGACTCGACATCGATCGGGATGGACATAAACCAGTGTGCTTCACTGTCTTTGCCTAAGAGAAGACAATATTGCTTCTGCTACGTCACGGATAAAATGTGCTCGGCCGACAACAAAGCATCGCAGACGTATCAGCCTAGATGCATCAGAATACATTAGGAGTGCCACGCAGCGGACAAAATGGTTCAACAGTACTTACGATACATTTACTCCTGCTATTCGTTTGGCATAACGACAGCCATTGCCTCTCGAATCTCGATACCCGGCTTCCGTCATGATGTCCAGCTTCCACCCAATCAATTGGAATGTCGCCTGCTGTTGGAAACAGGGACTACGCAGCCACTGTGTAGGCCCGCGCAAAAGAAAGCAATCTTCTGTTTCATGACGTTGACACCATGAAGGTAAATACCGCAAACAGCGTTTCAACCGAACTATGAGTGTAAACGCCTACAGTTCGGACAAAAACGCAAACAGTGTCTCGATTGAACAGTAGAGTTGGCTGTCGCAAATAGCTTTGCCCCCGAAATCCAAGAATCGTTGGTAATCCAGTGCTGCGACCGAACGCACAGCATCAACAAACATTGAAAAAGTCATGCACCTTGTGCTGATCTGATGCTAGGTTGCTGTGCGGACTTGGCGTGAATATCTTCGTAAAGGCTTCGAAGCTTCGTATGAATCCGATTTGTAAAATGGGGTAGGGATGTGTTGTGCACAGCTGGTAGCGTCATTGAGTGTGCTTCATGGCTTCCTGATAAATGTCTTGATTTGTAGAATTGGGTTAGGGTTGTGTTGCGCCACCACACCCTGATCAATCGATGGAGCATTTTCGGAATGCCTCACCATGTGGCTTCCTGATGCTTAACGTGAAACTCTTCTTCGTAAAGGCTTCGTACGAATTTTATCAGTAGAATTGGGTAAGGGCTACGTGTTGCGCACAGCTAGCTGCCTCATGGCTTCCTGATGGTTAATTTGGTGAGTCAAGTACCTTAACTGCCTTCCTGCCCTCCTTCCTTCACTTTCATACATACATCTCAGCTGACCTATCCCCTGACGAAAAAAAACAATCGCTTATCCTCTAACCTTGCCATTTCATCAAAATGCCCTTTAAATCTACGTTTTCCCTTGAGGGTTTCGCAAAGGTCATTCCAATTCTTTCGAAGCGGCCTAAAAATCAAGGACGCACACATGAGTCCAATCATGCGACTGACGAAAAAATGCTGCTTATTCGCAATTTTCATGTCGAGCAAATTATATGTCATCTTGGAACTTCACTTGTAATCCTGAGCTGAGATCTCAATCTACCTCCCGCTCTTAGCCCGTGCGTGATCTCGTGTTTCAAGGTTCTTAGCGGACGCTGACGGTGCCACGACCATGTTCCGCTCTCAGGAAGTGCGTGATATCCTGTTTCGAGGTGATTATGGGACGCTGACGGTGCCACGGCCATGTCCCGCTCTCAGTGGGTGCGTGATCTCGTGTTTCGAGGTTCTTAGTGGATGCTGACAGTGTCACAACCATGTCCTGCTCTCAGGATGTGCGTGATCTCGTGTTTTGAGGTTCTTAGCGAATGATGACGGTGCCACGGCCATGTCCCACTCTCAGCCTGAAGTACGTGCTCCCATCTGCTTAACTTATTGCCACTTGTTGAACTTGACACAACTAGGACACGTTTTTCTGCCGACTTGGTCAAGTCCCGCCCTCACATGGTATGTGATATTTTGGGTTGAATAACGAGCATTAACTTTTTGATTGCACTCGCAGACAGTACGTGCCTCCGCATTATGCAATTTAAGAGCATGTCTTTGTACTGACTGCATCTAGCATCTCATGGGAACAGCGGCTTTGAGGAGATCGATGAAGACAGTGATTGAAATGAAGAGGGTGATGGAATGGAACAAGATTGAGACGACGAGCCTTGGTAGCTGCAGAGGACGTGGACAGACGTAATTTCCAGAATTTATCTTGTCCATGGCATGTAAAGAAATCAATCTTCTATTTACGGCCTTTCTAGACTTGATTGCTCATATCTATGTATCTGCTTCAAATCTAACTTGTAACACGAAAGAAATACTATAACAGAAATCCAAACGGCATTCTCGTTTTGCCTGATGCAGTGTCCGATCACTAGTGTCATTTGCTGTGTTCCACATCGCTGTCGGTTAACTTATACACACTCTTCCGGAAACTTACTGTAGTCATGCCAATTCATTCGTCGTGCTTAGAAAGATGCACGGGTGTCGATCCATGCATATCTTGCTTGGGTTCTTGTGCAAGAGCGATACCAACTGGGTTGATCTTAGTGCATTAATGAGGTGTGCGTATTTTGTGTGCCAGTGTAACGTAATTGATTGATCATCGTATAACAGTTCTGCATATTCATATATTGTTCCGACCTACCCCTTATTCGTCGATATCAACCCCTTCATCACATGAAAGCTATTCTTATCAGGCTGTAAATCAATGAACTCTCCACCGCACATCGACACAGTATGCAACAAGCAAAGTCGAGAGTGATGCCAAAGATGGGAACGCTTCAATGTGGAGTCCGGTTCGTTAGTGTGATGAGCTGGTCTCTGTCCAAACCACGAGTAAGCAAACAGTAAACATCGAAACACAACAGAGACGTACGAATGTAACCATGATTGGAGGTATTGATCCATCAACGGGTGAAATCCCTGTTCCTCATTCTGCAAAAAAAGGACTCTATATGCGCTCAAAAGAAGTGAGAACTGCCGCCCTGGGGTAGGTGTAGATACGAGTTGGGCGAGTGAGGTGATGGGTGGTACGTTTAGGACGTTGAGGCCGCTTCCTATGTAATTTTATCGATGAGTTCGAGTGAGTGTTGTGAGCTTTCAGCAAAAAGGGAGGGAGATACCATACTGATTACTGTATCTGCCACGCCACCCAAAGCTCGTGTTTACCGGTATCCCGCCGATTTTCCGTGGTTCCGGCGTTGACCTTGAAATTGACGTTAGGCTGTCTTGGGAAGACGGGAAGAAGCCATAAATGACATTAGGCCGTTTCAGACGGACATTGTCGACACATTCGGAGGTAGAATTTAGGACGTGACGTGTGCATGTATCGATCACTGACAGTGCATAGAGGTATTGCATGGATACAAGATTGGGGGAGAGGATTGTAGGGCCCGGTACTGCCAATATCAGATTTCAGAATAAGATGGTTGAACTCCATTGAATAAATAACATATTGCTAATCTTACCTGATGACGACACTTTCAGCCCAATACAAATCTCGAGCAACATCTGCAAGCACCCTGCAGGTGAGAGCCATGCATTACTGTCTCTGCCGTGTCCTGAAAACTGTGCTGTGGCAAGGGAGACGATGGGAGATGGGAGTGCGCGGAGGAAAGATGAGTTGCTGCGAAGAGAGGGCCTCAGTAGGTAGTACGATGGGCGTGATTAGGTGAGACGCACTTGTCTTGAAACGTTTGGATGCTGGAGACCACTCCGCTGATACACCAGGAATATCTTGGTTGGTTTCGTCCAATGCAGAGCGGAACTCGTCTATGGCATGGAAAAAGGCAGATGGTGAGAATTGTGTGGTGTATATTCGTTCATCCTCGGAAATTATTGGTTTTGAAGGTGCGAGCACGTGTTTGACTTTCGTGTTTGAGAAGGAATTTGATGGAATGAGTTCAAATATAAGATGATCGGTAGTTCTGTCCGCGGGAGGGAAGGATGGGAAGTAGAAGTGGAAATTATCGTTGACGTCTTCAAACACAAGTGGCCCCCATTCACATTGTAATTCGCCGTCGACATCGGGCAGCTGACCCAAGATTCGAATGACTGAGCATTGCCTCTCCGACGCGATGCTGCACCTGCTACGAATCTGGACGAGCCAGAAGAATCCGGGGCAGAATCTGAGGTTTAGGACTGGGATCAGCCCCCTGCAGGAAGAAACGAAATACAGACCAAGCGCGGATAGCGATTGTGACAGCAGGATATCGGGAAGAAGTGGGGTGCAATTCCACGTCGCGACAAACCCACAGGCGCATTCTCGTCAACATAACGACCGAGAATTGTGCTTGAAGCTTCAAGGTCCAAAGGACACGTGAATAGTCTGGATGCGGATACCACTGTCATTGATCGATACATCTGCGCTTGTTTCATTAGCAGTTGAGAAGGAGATGTAGAGGGATATTCTTTCATCAGCGACTCTGAATTGTTATCATGTTGTGGTGTTTTTCACCATGCCCAGACCAAGACCTGCGGATAGGGATCCAAAGTGATGACTTAGTTCAAAGAGAGTGCCTTTTCTTACATCAACGCCGAATGGTACCTCTGAACTCGATATATCTCAACGGACAGCTACATGATCTGTGGTAGGGAGGAAGGCACAAGAGGTGCGCCATGGGTATTCTTGTAGTTGAGAGGGTGCTAGCAGCTGTGGTAGATGGTGCAGTGTCAGTATTGAAGCAAGGAGTAGGTATGTGCTGGGATACACAGCTAGTCGCCGATTCGCGGAGTGTCAAAAGCTTGGACTAGACGTCTTCGAGACACAGCTAGCAGCCTCATGTTTTTGAAGTTCCTGATAAGTCAACCTGAAACAAGGCCAAATCGATCGATCATCGATCATTCCTCATTACCTTGCGGAGCAAGGTCTATCGGAGTTGAGCGAAATGTGTAATGGCAAGCGAGACCAAACAATGACGTCATTTTTTCCATTCAACCTCAACCGTAGAGATACATCCTCCAAGGTCTATCGGAGTTGAGCGAAATGTGTAATGGCAAGCGAGACCAAACAATGACGTCATTTTTTCCATTCAACCTCAACCGTAGAGATACATCCTCCTTGAAACATCAATACAAAGCTTGGAGACTACATGCTTCTCGGAAATACAAATACAAGGACTCTGCCGAAACCATGAAGAAACCAGAAAAACGAGATAACAAGACTGCATCACGCCACCATAGATGTTGAGCCATTGTACTCAAACTGATAACAAACATCACATACCTTCTTTCAGATCTTCGACGACGATGCTTCCGCATTGTGACGAGTTTTTTTAACCTCTGGTTCATTATTGCCTGTAGTCTTGGGATGCAGCCGTTTATAAGCTGAAGTATGATGCCTTGGCGCAGGCCTTAAAATGACGATTCCTTCGACAGTGGCTTGAAAGCTGTCGAACTGCTGAATATGCCACTGGTGAATGCGGAAATGCGCTTCCACGATTGCTCCATTCATAACCTCGTTGGCCATAGACGGTTCAACAAGATGTCCGTCATGAAACAGAGGTAAGGGAGTTGCTTTATAACTGTATTTTAACATATCGAACTCAGTGGCAAACTGGTCAGGAATAGGCCAATTATGAGTTTCTTCGTCCATGTGAGGAGCATTTGATGCACCCTGTCCATGTGGGGAATCAGGAACAGGTGTGTTCTCATATGAAAGTAAGCTGATGTCAAATTACTGTGCAAGCTTCACATACTCGCATAGAGAAAACGTTCTTTACACATCGCAACAACGTTCCAGTCACATCTTCGAACAACATGGCACTCGTTCTTGTTTGCACTGTACTATCAGCTTACATCCTGAATTTTACGATACTTAGTAGTGTATTCTTGAGAAAAATTATAACAGCACAGACATTGGTATATAAGAACAAACTCCGCAAGGTCTGTGTCGGCAACGCCGACCCCTAGTTTGCTTCATGATAATTCAAGACTTTGTAATTGGTTAGCCCCGTGCACACCCTCGATCATTCGTATAATTGCTAGAATTGGGCTCAGGCTAGGGCTACGTGTTGCGCACAGCTATCTATAAGGCTGCCTCATGGCTTCCTGATGGTTAATTCGTGAAACTCTTCTTTGTAAAGGCTTCGTATGAATTTAATTGGTAGGATTGGGTAAGGGCTACGTGTTGCGCACAGCTAGCTACCTCATGGCTTCCTGATGGTTAATTCGGTTAAGTACCTCAACTGCCTTCCTGCCCTCCTTCCTTCGCTCTTATACATCTCAGCTGACCTATCCTCTGACGCAAAGAAGACAATCACTTATCATCTGACCTTGCCATTTCATCGAAATGCACTTTAAATTTACATTGTCCCTTGAGGGTTTCGCAAAAGTCATTCCAATTCTTTCGAAGCGCTCTAAAAACCAAGGACGCACTCAACACAACTCGACAACCGCCGACCATGAGGGCAATTCATCTATCCCCACAGACCTGTCTAATCTCGTCCCTGCACCAATTCCCTCTTCGAATTCTTTGCCGGTGCATCCCGTTTCTGCAAGCGGGGAGTCACGTCTCGAAGCCTCTATCAATCTTTCTTCTACTAGATACTCTGGCGGTGTATCCCTTGCCCGCGAAGCTTCCGACATGGCTCAGGTAGCTCTGCCCTTTGTACAGGCTATTTCAGGTGCAATCCCACTTGTTGGCGCCCCAATGCAAGCCGCTATTGGTGGTTTATTGACGGGCCTTCAAACGATAGACGTGAGTGCTCATTTACTGACAAGGATATCTTTCGATTCCAAGGGCTGTCACAGAGACACAGTCAGAACAAGGCGGGCCTCGATAGCTTGATATTGCGACTAAATCGACTAAGCCTCGATTTGTGCAACGCCCCGCCAGCCTGGGATCCTGTTGAACAATACAGGAGAGATTCATTTGTTAGGTATTCATCTTGTTGGCGTATGCTTACATCCATCTGACATCGAGTCGCACTTAGGATGCTGCAAGTCACCTCAGCACAAGTGGCGACATTGCGCGAACATCGTCTCGCATCCACATCTGTCACGCAGGCCATCGCTGGATACTTTACTGAAATAGACCGTTATCTGGCCGACTATCTGGTTGTGTTCTACTTTTACTTAAGAGTGTTTGCATTTACTCACTACTCTCTGGCTAGTCATCGTCCCTGGTCCAAATTCAACATAACACGCACGAAGCGTTGGTAATTCTACGGAAGGAGAAGGAGGATCTTCAGAAGGAGAAGGAGGATCGTCAGAAGTTCCTGGTGTCAATTGAAAGCATATTCATGCGCGGACAGTCCTCCATGGGACCGTCCGCAACGCATTTAGCTGGAACCGTGACTTTGGTGGACGCAATAGGTCACCACCATGCAATCTCACTGGACTTCTGCACCTCATATCAGGTCCGCTCCCTGGCCTCGAAATCCTTCAGTGGAAGCTTACTCATCAAATTGTCTTCAGCAACTTAACAACATGCTTCGAGTTCTGTTTGAACGTGATGCGAATGAGGCCCAGATTCAAAGACGGTATATAGAAGAAGGGCAGTATGATTTGTGTATCGACGAGGGCATGCACGTGACCACACTCACAAGCGATAAATGGTCAAGCATCGAACCAGGCACGAAGTTGGTGATGAGGGTTACCATTCAACAGAAGACAAGATCGGGTGTTGATGTTGACTACAAATGCCATTTTTGCGGTGCTATGAACCGCCTTGGCATTAGATCTGTGGAATACTATGGGTCTAAAAGGCAGGATGTTTGCTCGACCGATTGGTGAGTATGTTTGATTACTAGGTGCTGACATTGCCTAACGATGACAAGTCGAAAATGCCAACGACGCTTTCACATCACCCGTGACAAAAATAAGCGAAGCACACGACCCCCTATCAGTGACTCCAATCATGCGAGTGGCGAAAAAACGCTACTTATTCGCAACTTTCATGTGGAGCAAATTGTATGTCATCTTGGAACTTCACTAGTAATCCTGAGCTGAGATTTCGATGTACCTCCCGCTCTCAGCCTGTACGTGATCTCGTGTTTCGAGGTTCTTAGCAGACACTGACGGTACCACGGCCATGTCCCGCTCTCAGGCAGTGCGTGATCTCGTGTTTCGAGGTTCTTGGCGGACGCTGATGGTGCCACGGCCATGTCCCGCTCTCAGGAAGTGCGTGATCTCGTGTTTCGAGGTTCTTGGCGGACGCTGACGGTGCCACGGCCATGTCCCGCTCTCAGGCAGTGCGTGATCTAGTGTTTCTAGGTTCTTAGCTGACGCTGATGATACCACGGCCATGTCCCGCTCTCACTGGCAGTGGGTGCGTGATCTCGTGTTTCGAAGTTCTTGGCGGACGCTGACGGTGCCACGGCCATGTCGCGCTCTCAGGATGTGCGTGATCTCATGTTGCGAGGTTCTTAGCTGACGTTGACGGTGCCACGGCCATGTCCCGCTCTCAGAAAGTGCGTGATCTTATGTTTTGAAGTTCTTAGCCGACGCTGACGGTGCCACGGCCATGTCCCGCTCTCAGATGGTGCGTGATCTCGTGTTTAGAGGTTCTTGGCGGACGCTGACGGTGCCACGGCCATGTCCCGCTCTCAGTTGGTGCGTGATCTCGTGTGTCGAGGTTCTTGGCGGACGCTGACGGTGCCATGGCCATGTCCCGCTCTCAGTTGGTGCGTGATCTAGTGTTTCGAGGTTCTTGGCTGACGCTGATGGTGCCACGGCCATGTCCCGCTCTCAGGAAGTGCGTGATCTCGTGTTTCGAGGTTCTTGGCGGACGCTGACGGTGCCACGGCCATGTCCCACTCTCAGGTAGTGCGTGATCTAGTGTTTCGAGGTTCTTAGTGGATGCTGACGGTGCCACGGCCATGTCCCGCTCTCAGAAAGTGCGTGATCTCGTGTTTCGAGGTTCTTGGCGGACGCTGACGGTGCCACGGCCATGTCCCGCTCTCACTGGCAGTGGGTGCGTGGTCTCGTGTTTCGAAGTTCTTGGCGGACGCTGACGGTGCCACGGCCATGTCCCGCTCTCAGGCAGTGCGTGATCTCATGTTTCGAGGTTCTTGGCGGACGCTGACGGTGCCACGGCCATGTCCCACTCTCAGCAAGTGCGTGATCTCATGTTTCGAAGTTCTTGGCGGACGCTGACGGTGCCACGGCCATGTCCCGCTCTCAGTTCGTGCGTGATCTCGTGTTTCGAGGCCCCTGGCGGACGCTGACGGTGCCACGGCCATGTCCCGCTCTCAGAAAGTGCGTGATCTCGTGTTTCGAGGTTCTTGGCGGACGCTGACGGTGCCACGGCCATGTCCCGCTCTCAGTTCGTGCGTGATCTCGTGTTTCGAGGTTCTTAGCTGATGCTGACGGTGCCATGGCCATGTCCCGCTCTCAGGAAGTGCGTGATCTTATGTTTTGAAGTTCTTAGCGGACGCTGACGGTGCCACGGCCATGTCCCGCTCTCAGTTGGTGCGTGATGTCATGTTTCGAGGTTCTTAGCGGACGCTGACGGTGCCACGGCTATGTCCCGCTCTCAGTTGGTGCGTGATCTCGTGTTTCGAGGTTCTTAGCCGACGCTGACGGTGCCACGGCCATGTCCCGCTCTCAGAAAGTGCGTGATCTCGTGTTTCGAGGTTCTTGGCGGACGCTGACGGTGCCACGGCCATGTCCCGCTCTCAGGCAGTGCGTGATCTAGTGTTTCTAGGTTCTTAGCTGACGCTGACGGTGCCACGGCCATGTCCCGCTCTCAGGAAGTGCGTGATCTCATGTTTCGAGGTTCTTGGCGGACGCTGACGGTGCCACGGCCATGTCCCGCTCTCAGAATGTGCGTGATCTTATGTTTTGAAGTTCTTAGCCGACGCTGACGGTGCCACGGCCATGTCCCGCTCTCAGGCAGTGCGTGATCTCGTGTTTCGAGGTTCTTGGCGGACGCTGACGGTGCCACGGCCATGTCCCGCTCTCAGAAAGTGCGTGATCTCGTGTTTCGAGGTTCTTGGCGGACGCTGACGGTGCCACGGCCATGTCCCGCTCTCAGTTGGTGCGTGATTTCGTGTTTAGAGGTTCTTGGCGGACGCTGATGGTGCCACGGCCATATCCTGCTCTCAGGCAGTGCGTGATCTCGTGTTTCAAGGTTCTTAGCAGACACTGACGGTGCCACGGCCATGTCCCGCTCTCAGAAAGTGCGTGATCTCGTGTTTCGAGGTTCTTGGCGGACGCTGACGGTGCCACGGCCATGTCCCACTCTCAGGCAGTGCGTGATCTCGTGTTTCGAGGTTCTTGGCGGACGCTGATGGTGCCACGGCCATGTCCCGCTCTCAGAAAGTGCGTGATCTCATGTTGCGAGGTTCTTAGCTGACGTTGACGGTGCCACGGCCATGTCCCGGTCTCAGGCAGTGCGTGATCTAGTGTTTCGAGGTTCTTAGCGGATCCTGATGGTGCCACGGCCATGTCCCGCTCTCAGTTGGTGCGTGATCTCGTGTTTTGAGGTTCTTGGCGGACGCTGACGGTGCCACGGCCATGTCCCGCTCTCAGGATGTGCGTGATCTCGTGTTTCGAGGTTCTTAGTGGATGCTGACGGTGCCACGGCCATGTCCCGCTCTCAGAAAGTGCGTGATCTCGTGTTTCGAGGTTCTTGGCGGACGCTGACGGTGCCACGGCCATGTCGCGCTCTCAGGAAGTGCGTGATCTCATGTTTCGAGGTTCTTAGCGGACGCTGACGGTGCCACGGCCATGTCCCGCTCTCAGAAAGTACGTGATCTCATGTTTCGAGGTTCTTGGCGGACGCTGATGGTGCCACGGCCATGTCCCACTCTCAGGCAGTGCGTGATCTCGTGTTTCGAGGTTCTTGGCGGACGCTGATGGTGCCACGGCCATGTCCCGCTCTCAGAAAGTGCGTGATCTCGTGTTTCGAGGTTCTTAGTGGATGCTGACGGTGCCACGGCCATGTCCCGCTCTCAGAAAGTGCGTGATCTCGTGTTTCGAGGTTCTTAGCTGACGCTGACGGTGCCACGGCCATGTCCCGCTCTCAGTTGGTGTGTGATCTCGTGTTTCGATATTCTTAGCGGACGCTGATGGTGCCACGGCCATGTCCCGCTCTCAGTTGGTGCGTGATGTCATGTTTCGAGGTTCTTAGCGGACGCTGATGGTGCCACGGCCATGTCCCGCTCTCAGAAAGTGCGTGATCTCGTGTTTCGAGGTTCTTAGCTGACGCTGATGGTGCCACGGCCATGTCCCACTCTCAGGCAGTGCGTGATCTAGTGTTTCGAGGTTCTTAGCGGACGCTGACGGTGCCACGGCCATTTCCCGCTCTCAGTTCGTGCGTGATCTCATGTTTCGAAGTTCTTGGCGGACGCTGATGGTGCCACGGCCATGTCCCGCTCTCAGGATGTGCGTGATCTCGTGTTTCGAGGTTCTTCGCTGACGCTGATGGTGCCACGGCCATGTCCCACTCTCAGGCAGTGCGTGATCTCGTGTTTCTAGGTTCTTAGCGGACGCTGACGGTGCCACGGCCATGTCCCGCTCTCAGTTGGTGCGTGATCTCGTGTTTCGAGGTTCTTGGCGGACGCTGACGGTGCCACGGCCATGTCCCGCTCTCAGAAAGTGCGTGATCTCGTGTTTCGAGGTTCTTGGCGGACGCTGACGGTGCCACGGCCATGTCCCGCTCTCAGGATGTGCGTGATCTCGTGTTTCGAGGTTCTTGGCGGACGCTGACGGTGCCACGGCCATGTCGCGCTCTCAGGAAGTGCGTGATCTCATGTTTCGAGGTTCTTGGCGGACGCTGACGGCGCCACGGCCATGTCCCGCTCTCAGAATGTGCGTGATCTTATGTTTTGAAGTTCTTAGCCGACGCTGACGGTGCCACGGCCATGTCCCGCTCTCAGGCAGTGCGTGATCTCGCGTTTCGAGGTTGTTGGCGGACGCTGACGGTGCCACGGCCATGTCCCGCTCTCAGGAAGTGCGTGATCTCGTGTTTCGAGGTTCTTGGCGGACGCTGACGGTGCCACGGCCATGTCCCGCTCTCAGATGGTGCGTGATCTCGTGTTTCGAGGTTCTTAGCTGACGCTGACGGTGCCACGGCCATGTCCCGCTCTCAGTTGGTGCGTGATCTCGTGTTTCGAGGTTCTTAGCGGACACTGACGGTACCACGGCCATGTCCCACTCTCAGGCAGTGCGTGATCTCGTGTTTCAAGGTTCTTAGCAGACACTGACGGTACCACGGCCATGTCCCGCTCTCAGGCAGTGCGTGATCTCATGTTTCGAGGTTCTTGGCGGACGCTGATGGTGCCACGGCCATATCCTGCTCTCAGGCAGTGCGTGATCTCGTGTTTCAAGGTTCTTAGCAGACACTGACGGTGCCACGGCCATGTCCCGCTCTCAGAAAGTGCGTGATCTCATGTTTCGAGGTTCTTGGCGGACGCTGACGGTGCCACGGCCATGTCCCGCTCTCAGGATGTGCGTGATCTCGTGTTTCGAGGTTCTTGGCGGACGCTGACGGTGCCACGGCCATGTCCCGCTCTCAGATGGTGCGTGATCTCGTGTTTCGAGGTTCTTAGCTGATGCTGACGGTGCCATGGCCATGTCCCGCTCTCAGGAAGTGCGTGATCTCATGTTTTGAAGTTCTTAGCGGACGCTGACGGTGCCACGGCCATGTCCCGCTCTCACTGGCAGTGGGTGCGTGATCTCGTGTTTCGAGGTTCTTGGCGGACGCTGACGGTGCCACGGCCATGTCGCTCTCAGGATGTGCGTGATCTCGTGTTTCGAGGTTCTTAGCTGACGCTGATGGTGCCACGGCCATGTCCTACTCTCAGGCAGTGCGTGATCTCGTGTTTTGAGGTTCTTGGCGGACGCTGACGATGCCACGGCCATGTCCCGCTCTCAGCCTGAAGTAGGTGCTACCGTCTGCTTGACGTATTACCACTTGTTGACCTTCAGATGACTAGGAAGCCTTTTTACGCCGACTTGGTCAAGTCCCCCCCTCACATGGTATGTGATCTTGTTTTTTAGGATGAATAGGGAGTACAACTTTTTGATTGCACTCGCAGACAGTACGTGCCTCCACAGTTCGCAATTTACGAGCATGCCTTTGTACTGATTGCATGTAGCATATTCTGGGAACAGCAGCATCAAGGAGATTGAGGAAGACAAGTGATGAAGACGAAGATGGGGCTAGAACGGAACAGGACTTAGGTGACGAGCCTTGGTAGCAGCAGAGGACGTGAAGAGACATAGTTTCCATAATCGATCTTGTCCATGGCATGTAAAGAAAACAATCTTCTATGTACGGCCTTTCCAGACCTGATTGGTCATATCTATCTATCTCCTTCGTGATCAAATCTAACTTGTAACACCAAATGAATAGCACATGTTACGAAAATCCACACGACATTCTCGTTTTGCCTGCAGAGCGCCCCATCAGTTGTGCCGTTTCCCGTGCTACACACCGCTCCCAGTTACCTCATACAACCCGCTCCCGGAAAACTATATACTGTAATCAGTTCATTCATCAAAGTGGTCCATTAGCTCAGAAAGACGCGATGGTCGATTCAAAGTATCCTGCTTGGGTTCTTGTGCAAGCACGATGCGAACTGGATTGATCTTACTGGAAAGTATGTGAATGAGATGAGCGTGTTATGCATGCCACTGTAATGTGATTGATTGATTGATTGATTGATTGATTATTGTATAACAGTTCTGCATGCTCAATGTTCCTACCTATGCCTTCGTCTATATCAACCCCTTCATCATATCAAAGCTATTCCCATCAGGCTGTAAATCAATGAACTCTCCGCCGCCTATCGACACAGTGCACGACAACCCATAGTCAGGAGTGATACCAATGATGCGAACACTTCGGTGTGGAGTCCGGTTCGTTAGTATGACAAGCTGGTCTCTGTCTGAACTACGAGTAAGCAAACAGTCAACATCGACGTCAAGCAAAACACGATAGAGACGTACGAATGTAACCATGATCGAAGTGTAAGCACGCTGGCTTACTAGAGTTCCCATAATCCACATAAATACCGTCCGCGATACTGAAACATAAACTTTCAGTATCACTGCCTTTTGGCATAACAGTTAACGGACGACAGTCTTAGCTAAGTTACACGGAGCTATTGGTCCATGAAAGGGTGGAACCCCTGTTCCTCATTCTGCAAAAAAAGGCTCTATATGCGCTCAAAGGAGGTGAGGACTGCCGCTGCTACGTGTTCTACAGAGAGCCCTGTGGTAGGTGTAGATGCGAGTTGGACGAGTGAGGTGACGGGTGGTGCATTTAGAACGTTGAGGCCACTTCCTGTTGATTTTCATTGGTGAGTTTGAGTGACCTTTCATGTCACTGAGACAAAAAGGGAGGAAGGGACCGTACCGATCGCTATATCTACCACACCACAGCCAAAATTCGTGTTTACCAATATCACGCCCATTTTCCGTGGTTCTGGCGTTAACTTTGGATTTGAAAGCTCGGCTGCTTTGGGAAGATGGAGAGAGGCCGTAAATGTCATTAGGTCATTTCAGACGAACTTTGTGGGCCCATTCACAGCCGGGGTCTAGGACGTGGCATGCGTCGATGATTGCTAGCGCATAGAGGTATTGGATGAATACAAGATTGGAAGGGATGATTGTAGGGTCTGGTACTGATCAAATTTTCGAAATCAGATGGCTGAACACCATTAGATAAATTCAATTACCTGACGAAGAACCTTTGAGTCCGACACGAATCTTGAGCAACATCTGCAAGCACCCTGCTGGTGAGAGTCACGTGTTACTGCCCCTGTCGCCTCCTGCGAATTGTACTGTGGCGAGCGAGACAATGGGAGAGGGGAGTGCGCGGAGGAAAGATGGGTTTTTAGTCAAAGAAAGTCTCAGTGTGCGGTGTGACGGACGTGATTGGGTGAGACGCACCTGTCAAACATTGTTTGCGTGCTGGAGACTGCTTCGCCGTATATGAGTACTTCGCCAGGAGTCTGGGTTGGTCTCTTCTGTTACAGAGCAGAACTCATCTATGGCATGGCGGAATGTGAGAACTGTGGGGTATATGTTTGTTCACCCTCGGAAATTACGAGTTTTGAAGGTACGAGTACGTACTTGACTTTCGGGTTTGAGAGGGAATTAGGTGGAACGAGTTTGAGTATGGTATGATGCATGGTTCTGTCCTCAGGAAGGAAGAATGGGAAGTGGAAATAGTCGTTGACATATTCGAATACAAATGGCTCCCACTTGCATTGTGATTCGCCGCCGATAGCTGACCCAGGATTTAAATGACTCTATGACGCGATGCTGCACATGCCATGAATCTGGACGAGCCAGAAGAAACCGAGGCAGAATCTGAGGCTGAAGACTAGGGTCAGCTCTCTGTGAGGAGAAGCGCAGACCAAGTGCGGATAACGATTGTGACAGCAGGAGAGGTGGTGTGCAATTCCACATCACGAGAAGCCCGCTTTGAGATAAGATACCGGCAGGCGCATTCTCCTTTTCATAACGACCGAGGATGTGTGCTTCAAGGCCTAAAGGACACATGGGTAGTTTGGATACAGATACCACCGTGTTGTTGATCGAGATGTCCGCACTTTTTCCGGTAGCAGTCGAGAAGGAGATGTAGAGGGATGTGCCCCCATCAGCGGCTCTGAGTATAGTGGTGACTTTCACCATACCCAGACCAAGACCCGCGGATAGCGATCTAAATTCATGACTCTGTCCAGATAGAGTACCTTTTCTAATGCCAACGCCGCATGCTAATATCCTACCCCCGGCCTCAATATATTTACGGAGAGTTGAGAGAGTGCTAGAGACTGTGATAGATAGTGCGGTGTCAGTATTGAAGCAAGCGTTCGAAAGAGAGAAGAAGCGCTGGGTGTGTGCTAGGATACACTGATACGTTCATTGACGTGAGCGCTAGTCCTTGTCAAATGTTATTCTAGAATTGCGGCCATCGATAGCTATGTATACCTGACGGTGCCGGTTTAGATGTCATGCATGTTTGACAGGAAGTTCCCACGGCTACAATGTCCAAGACTCCGAGGTAAACTCTCATTAGAATTGGTAGAAAAGCGCATCCTCGGGCCTGTGTCGAGTTGGGGAGTCTGAAGGTGGACTTATCATGCACGAGCTTCACCATCATGCACTCCCTGACTATTAGTCCATGAATAAACTGGTGGAACACTGGACTCATGGATGCAGTTCCCCTTACTCACGGCCAAAAACAAGGTACCTGTCCCGCTATATCGGTTTTGATCCAAGATGTGCGCACAGTGACTCAACTGTTTATGTAGTTATTGCTGTTTTCGGTTTCTTCACCTCAGGAGGCTGCGCGTTCCAGCCTTTTGAGGATGACATTAACTATGTACTCGCAGTGTTTTCGCGTTTACCAGCATATATATATAATAGGCTTCGAAATATGGTATGACCATTATCCTCCGGTACCGTTTCATCATGTTCCCAGCTGTATCCCTGGTGACGACTCTCCTCCTAGCCTTGTCCATCGCCGCATCGCCTGTTGAAATCCGCAACTCCCCCATCACCGTCTCAATCGCCAGGAGGCTAAACACCTCTGGTGGCACCATCAACCTCTTGCAGCACGACCAATCTCGCGCAGCCGCCCTGAAAGCTGTTGGAAAAGACACTCTCGGCCGTCGTACTGGTAGCATTCCTGTCACAAACGATGCTGTAGACTACATCGCATCAATTGGCATTGGTAACCCTGCCACAACCTGTGAGTTCAACAACGAGAAAATATGCGGTTGCTCATATATTATTGCAGACAACCTGATTGTCGACAACGGTTGCTCGGTCACATGGGTTGATGACACTTACGTGAAGACCAGCACCAGCGTCGACACTGGCAAGGCCATAGCGGTCTACAGCGGTTCTGTCCCCTTCTCTGGTATGACATACAACGGTATCATAAATTGAAGACACCCACGATTGTCTGTAGGAACTGAGTACACCGACACCGTCAGTCTCGGTGATGGGCTCACCATCATCCAGCAGCCAATTGGTGTTGCTTCTACTTCGACCGGCCTCACCGGTGTTGACGGTGTCCTTTGCATTGGACCCCTAGACTTGACAGAGATCCAGGCAGATCCATCCACGACGATCCCGACTGTCACTGAAAACCTGTATAGCCAAGGCATCATTTCTGAGATAGTTGTTAGTATCTCTTTCGAGCCCACCACTTCGGAGTCAGACACCAACGGAGAGCTCACCTTCGGTGGAACTGACGCTACCAAGTACACAGGCGCCATTGCATACACGTAAGTTGCTGCAGCGCAGAGATCAATCTGGACTGATAATAATAGCTTATTTCAGTCCTCTCACCACCACGTACCCTTCATCCTACTACTGGGGTATCAACGAGAGCATCACTTACGGCACCACGACCATCTTGTCTGAGACGGCTGGTATCATTGATACTGACAATACTCTCATCCTCATTGCCACCAGTGCGTATCTCAATTCCAGCGAGTGATCTTCATCTGCAGTACTATTCAATAGACGCCTTCAGTTTGTACCAGTCTGCAACCGGTGGTATTTCGGACGATACAACCGGTCTTCTCCGCATTACCTCCACCCAGTACAGTGCCCTCGAGAACCTGAACTTCAATGTTGGCAGCGTACGTCCTTTCTGTCTCAAATCTCGATGCCCCTTGTTCATTATTTTGCACAGAACACCTACGCTCTCACCCCTAACGGCCAGATCTGGCCTCGTGCCCTCAACACCTATATAGGTGGCAGCACCAGCTACATCTACCTCATCGTCAACTCCATTGGCACTCCCAGTGGTGAAGGTCTCGACTTTATCAACGGCTACACTTTCCTTGAGCGCTTCTACACCGTGCTTGATACTACCAACTCCCAAGTCGGTTTTGCCACAACCGCATACACAAACGCCACTACCAACTAGTGCAACTTTTTTGGTTGAGTATTGGGTGTCTGTACGTTATAATACAACATTTCTTACAACCTATGAACCCAGTCATCATCTGGAAGCATTTCCGGAAATCATCGTGACTGGAGTCGTAGTCGAGCGTTCGAATGTTAGCTACTGCTGTTCCACGAAGACACCCAGCTCCACTGGCCCTAAATCATGAGACCGCTCACTAATGTAGATTTATCCAAGTCTCTAAGTATCTAGATTCAGAGAGGGACAAATCATCTCCTAATAATCAATCTTGCGAATATTGATCGTTCAACTTGAAGCTCTTCCGTGAGATATGTGTCCACTGCTCATGACCACATCAGGAAAAACCCAACTTGTAATGAATCGCGCCAGTTTTACTAGGCTTACGCCTAGTACGGCCTAGAGCTTAAAGCTAATTTCGGGACACTTAGTGTAGCTTATCACCACGCACAGCAAGTACATACTCAGTTATCCCAACTTCCCATCGATCTCAACCTTTACATGTTTTCTGACGCCCTAAATATCACATTGCAATATTAAATGATACCCCACAACCCAACGTGGAGCATACCGTACTTAAGTAGTAGTAGCAGTACTGTGAACGCCTACCTCACCACGCGCCGCCCTCATAGACACCAAAAACAAATTTATGCACAAAAAAACCCACATGAGCATCATCATCGCTCACCCGTGCCCTTACGCGTCGCAGCCAAAGCAACACCAATAGCCTTGACCAAATCATCCGGCGACAACGAACTAGACGCACTCCGTTCCTGCGCACACGTCGACCCCCACGTCACAGTCACAGACTCCCCTACCTCAGGCTGCGGCCACCCCATCCCCTCCTCCAAATCCTCCAACGGCGTCAACGTCCCATCCGAGTCCAGCTCCAAATCCGAGTCTGGTGACGACGCCCGTGAAGAGGACGCTGATAAAGGCATACGCGTATATGGCACATACAACCACCTCGCGTCGCCGATATAAACACGTGGTTGGTCGACGGCTTTACCCTTGCCTTTCCCTACGTGTTTTCCTGAGACGAGAGGCGGAATCACAGCACTGGGCTCGAGGTCTTTAATCGTGCGGATCTTCCACTCGCGTAATGGCGTTCCGATGAATACCCTTGGTTTCTTCTTCAGCTTCGCTTTTACTTTCTGTTTCGATCGCTCGGTTTGGGAGCGCTGTTTCACGGGTTGTGTGGGTCGGACGGGGGCAGAGGCGCTATCGCCGTCAATAAACGCACGACCAACGCGCTCGCCCTCAAGACCATAGACATGAGCCCAGAACTGTGGTTTTGGCGTACTTTCAGGAGGCTCAGGTGTTATAGAGCCATCCGGGACACGGGAATCATCAGGCACAAGTAAAATGCCCGACTTGGTGCGAGATCCCGCAAATCCGCCCCCACGCATGGAAATATACTCCTCCCCGCGTCTCCGTGAGCATATGGAGCAATTGCACGTATTAAGGCAGACCGGACAGATGAATTTCTTGTTACCGGGGGCAAACACTATATCGGGGTACCTGAGTAGCCATACGGAGGGCATCACAATCAATGAGGAAAAGAGACGTAATAAGGGAGAGGGAGACAACAGACCGGTTCAGGATGCATCGGTTGCAAAACCGCTTCCCGCAGATTGTCCGGTCTGGATGACGTTTGGAACATTGCATCTTGGGTCTGGTCTGTGTAGATCGACAATGGTGACAGAAAGTTTTGACAACTTCAGGCTCGTCATCGTTCCGTGGCGTAGTTTGAGCTGGAGGAGGAGGTGCATGAACCTTGGACGGTTTTGTTTCTGGAAATGGAGTCGTAAATACAGGAGAAGAAGTGGAACTCGAAGCTTTCGACGGCGCAAATGACCCATCAGAGCTTGCACAGGTGTTTGTTCGGCGAATCCGTATCTTGAGACTCGGCTGCGCCCCGAGTTGCGCAGGTGGAGCAGAAACAGCATCAGCAGTCCACCCCCTATCATCTTTACCCTCTCCGTCATCCAGCTTTCTTGCTGAACTAGTCGCACCGCCTTCATCAGTAATGGAGGTCAATTTACTCGTGCGATATTTGATCTGAACGTTTCTTCGTGACTTCCCAGGCTTTTTGTCCGAGAGCGCCGGGGCTTCCTGCGACGCGGACACCCTTGGGGGTCTACGCACGTATATGATGGGACCCGCTGGTGGTGGCTTCGAGCTTCGAGCGCCTGTTGATGGGAGAGGCGGTTCGCTGCCACCAAGCAGCGAGGGGTCAATCGTACCCACGCTGTCTGGAGGAGAAAAACTGTCGGGGGATAGAGACCACTGGCCATCCTCAGGGAGCACAAAATCGAAGCTACCGTCCAGGCTGTGTGAGGAATTGGTAGCGTATACGTCCGTGAGCTGTAGTGAAGGAGACTCGGATAGCAGCCTCGGGCTGGGAGGTACCCCGAAGAAACTGTCTTCTGCATCTTCTCGCGTGACCGACGCCGTATCATGGGGCAGCCGTGTTGCACTATGCAAGAAACTAAGAAAGGAATTTGGTGCGGATTGAGTGTGCTTAATGTCTGGGGGATATGTCTTTGCAGGAGAATCGCCGAGGTCGTTCAAATACTGATCCATCTCCGAGTTGAAGTCCAGGATTTGATCCTCTTCCAGTGTGGTATAGTGCGAGATGCCATCAGGGACGTTAGAGGATGAAGGGTCTTGTGTTTGAGGGACGGTGCCAGCGAGTCCGGATTTAGGTTTGGTTGAAGACGGGTCGATTTGTGGCTCTAACTTGCTCTTAATTTTACCTTTGCGAGATGAACCTTTGGCAGGCACGCGTCCAAAGTATGGTGTCAAGGCCGCTTCGATATCAGGTCTCTCCTGAAATAGCGATGCCAGAACACGAGGGAAGACAGGCTCGTCTTCTTTCTCATCTTTTTCGTCGTCGGGGACTGCAAGACCTTTTATCCCCGCAATCATCTCCGGCAAACCTTCGTGCAGTTGTGCGTAGAGGCGCTGAACACGTTTGACGTAGATGTCTTAGGTACTCGACTGCAGGATAGTGTCTTGATGTATTGGCAGCTCTCGGATGTCAAGTTCGAGGGCAGGATATTGTGCGTCCATGATCTGCGTTGGTACGGTAGAAGCGTCGTCTCCGAACTTTCGGGAGTGAGGTTTGTACTTCCTTTTCTGACGTGCAGGACCGGGGGTGGGCGTTCACGTTCACGTTCCTTTCCCTTGAGACTGAGAGAGGGTGATGGAGGCTGGACATTTTGAGCGAATGCAGCGGCCAGGGCGTGACCAATGGACAGATGTTCTACACCCTGTTTAGGCACGCCGGTGGACGCGTTCGATGACCTGTAACCAGCTTTGGTGATGCCTTTGGGAAAGGGTGGCACAGATACACAGTCAGGAGAACGCGTCTGCGAGGCTTGCGGGAAGACGGAGGAGGTGTGAATAGAGAGTCGCCCAATCCGAGTGAGGATGACTTTGAAGAACGAATTCATCTGAAGATGAATCGCTCACGGAAAAAGATTCAGTCTGCATATTAACAGTTAGAAAGTGAGTTTAAAGGGACGGGAATCGGCAATAGTGTAATGTTGTCTACAATTACTTACAAGCATATGATCTACAGCCATTTCCTCGTCTTCGTCGTTAGGATCGCTAGCACTCTTGATACTATCGCGTCCAGAATCGTCTTCCTCATCAGTCAACTCAACCTCGTCGTTATGAGCTAAGAGAGGGGATATAGACATGTTGGATAAGTTTGACTCCACAGCATAGAATGATGAAGTTGACACGCTCCGAGTGCTATGTTGTGAGGGGGATAGATATGATTCCGGCCATGTCAAAACTTCATCCTGTAGGGGAAAAAAATACGCAAGTACGAGGGATCTATCAAAGGAAGAAGACACGCTAAGACACCCTCACGGCAGCCGAGGTGTCGTGAATGTGCTGGAATGGAAATAGGGTGTCAAGATTAGATGGCTGAAAGCCTTTCAATCAATAACGAGCTCTGAGTAGAATTGTAAACTAGTACAATGATTCAGGTGGTGACAGGAGAAATGTGAACATACCCTTATTAATATTGAAGTACGCGTAGAACAACATATTTCGTCAAATAAATGATGGCGCATCAAATTATATAGCAATGCGAATCTTCTCCAGAATCATTAGGGTCTTGTGATGATGTACTAGAAGAATATGATGTAGGGGTAGGATCCACGCTGCTTGTCGTAGACTCGAAGAACGGTGTTGAAGATACGTCTTTAAATGACTTGGAATGATAGGAACTGGATGGTAGAATGTTATGCCAGTTAAGCTCTGAGTACTCAAAGCCTTTCATCGTCGTTGACCATCATAGCGACAAGCACGACAAAGTCACTTTTTCCAACAAGAAGGCCGCATCTGAATCGGCAATTGCCTTGCTTATGGCATCAATAATCAGTCCAGCCAGCGGCAGCGGCTAGTTCAGTGCTATATTCACTATGACAGTGATAGCACCTTGCATCAAGTTTTCGAGCACATCTCATCATTTTCTCTAGACACAAACCGCACGCGACTGGTTCGCAAAGCACGTCCAACCGACTCATTTTCCAACTTTTTCTCCCCGCCTGTACTCCCACCTGAAGTGACGGATGGTGAAGAGATGGACGATGAAGAGCTCGAAGAACTTGAGGATGGACTACCATATTGGCGAGGACCTCAAGGAGAAGGTAGAAATTCGATTTCCGTAATCATTGGAATAATACTGACTGATGGTCAATGCTCTAGATCATCCCCCGCGCCATTGATTATTTCACTGGCAAAGCCCTTAAGTACAATGTTATTGAGGAAGACGAAGAGGACTTTGACGAGCTGGACGATGACGATGAGGATGGTCAGTTCGATGACGAGGTATGATCCTGTCATCTACTTGGACGTCACCCATCGTGGCTCATCCTTATCAAGGCTTCCGATTCCGAGGTTGAGTTGCCAAGACGTCGTGGCCCTCCCAAGGGCCATGGCGGCTCGAGTGCCGGTGCCGGTGCCGTCAACCCTGAAGAGTGCAAGCAGCAGTAGGCGAACATTCCATCTCTATGCTTTGAGACACCACCTTCCAAAAACTTCTGTCGTTGCATTTGTTGGCATGACTCGGAATTAATACAATCTTCTGTTTCTACATGTAAACACATCGCTGTGCAACTCTCATTTTTTTCTGACGCAGCACCAGTCTTCTTCTGGCATTGCTCCAATCTCTTCTACTGACCCTACTTAACGAGGGTGTTGTATATAGGTCTTGCGCGGGTTTGCTTCAGTTTGCACCTAGCATAATGGAACGTAAACAATGGATGTCATAGGGACTTCCTCTTTGTTTACGATGTACTACTTAGGACGGTTTCTGTATTCTTCATAAAATACATTCACAATTCACACATTCATTGTGATCATAGATGCTTGATTGGTTTACTCACTCGGAAACTCCGCCTGGGGAGTGAGGCGGACTGCATGTCTCCTCTCAGCAAGATTAAGTCTCCAGTTGCAGAGTGAGCAGTGACTCCATTGTCCTGCAGACGAGATAGGTTCAGCAACTATTCGCAAGAAAGAAGTGCGATCCACCCATCCAGACAATAACACTACCATGCTCATACCTCGCATGAATCTGGAAGTTCGCGCCCTTCGCAATATGGTCGAACAAGGATTTGAGGAGTCCTCCGTCTTGAGGCCGACAATGCGGCGCGTGAAGCCTGGTTCAGGTAGTGCTTTTCCCCCGGTCACGGGGTGCCGACGAACGACAGGATGCTTCACGATAACGAGGTCAGCGTGTGATACCAAAAAGAAAGACATTGTCTAGCTCGGTCAGGATAGGCTCTCGACGCACAACCCCACCACGCCTGCGGGAAGACTCTGCTTGCTCAAAGGCGCTGTGTACGGCGCGCAAGCCATCGAGGCGTTTCTTAAACTCGGGGGAAAGACGGTTGTATGCCTCTACCTGAGATGCAAATAGCGTGTCACCACCGACTTCTGGCTGTGCTGAAATTAGCTCGGGGAGATGTACCTGATCCAGAATGAAGAACGTGGTTCCGACGGGCTGTTTCATGTAGGACTATTTGGGAGGATGTACCAACAACGTCGGAATGCCATTGCGTGTGGTTGATGCGTTCCTTAGGTATGATATTCCTCAGCCTGTCATGTTCAGCATCCCGATAAAGGTGAGAGCCATGATGATAAAGAGCCTCACCGAAGTTTCTCGATTGAACAGTAGAGTTAGCTGTCGCAAATAGCTTTGCTTCAGAAATCCGAGAATCATTAATCATTGGTGATCCAGTGCCGCGACCTTCGGAACGGACAGCATCAACAAGCATTATGAAAAAGTCATGCACCTTGCGCTGATCTGATGTTAGGTTGCTGTGCGAACTTGGTGTGAATATTTTAAAGGTTTCGTATGAATCTGATTCTTAACATTGTAGTGCTTCATGGCTTCCTTATGGGTTAGGAAGCATTGAATGCCTCACCGTGTGGTTTCCTGATGGGCTACCTTAACATGAAACTAGGCTTCATATGAATTTGATTAGTATAATTCGGCCAGGGCTACAGGTTGTTGCACAGCTAGCTGCCTTAACGAGGCTTTGTATGGGTAAGGATTACGTGTTACGCACAGCTAGCTTCATGGCTTCCTGATGGTTAATCCAGTTAAGTATCTCAACTGCCCTCCTGCCCTCCTTCCTTCCCTCTCATACATCTCACCTGACCTATCCTCTGGCGAAAAAACAATCACTCATCCTCTGACCTTGCCATCTGATCGAAATGCATTTTCCGTGGTTCCAGGGTTTTGGGAAGGTTTTTGCAATTCGTTCCAAGCGCCCTAAAAACCAAGGACGCTCACAACACAACATGACGACCGCTGACAATGAGGGCGATACCTCTATCACTACAGTCCCCTCCAATCCCGTCCCTACACCAATGCTCTCTTCGAATTCTTTGCCAGTACATTCCGAAGCTTTGATCAATCGTTCTTCTACTATATACTCTCGGAGTGTATCCCTTGCTCGCGAAGCTTCCGACATGGCTCAGGTAGCTTTGCCCTTTGTACATGCTATTGCAAGTGCAATTCCACTTGTTGGCGCTCCAATGCAAGCCGCTATTGGTGGATTATTGACAGGCCTTCAAACGATAGACGTGAGTGCTCGTTTACTGACAAGGATATCTTTCGATCCCAAGGGCCATCACAGAAATACAGTCAGAACAAGGGGGACCTTGATAGCCTCATATTACGACTCGACCGACTAAACCAAAATTTGCGCAACGCCCCGCCAGCCCGGGATCCTGTTGAACAATCCCGGAGAGATTCATTTGCTAGGTATTCATCTTGTTGGCGTATGCTTACATCCATCTGACATCAAGTCGCACTTAGGATGCTGCAAGACACCTCAGCACGAGTGACAAGGTTGCGCGAACGTTGTCTAGCATCCACACCTGTCACGCAGGCCATTGCTGGATGCTTTACCGAAATAGATCGTTATCTGGCCGACTATCTAGTTGTGTTCTACTTTTACTTAAGAGTGTTTGCGTTTACTCATTACTCTGTGGCTAGTGGTCGTCCCAGATCCAAAGTCAACGTGACATCCGCGAAGCGTTGGAAATTCTACAGAAGGAGAAGGAGGATCGTCAGAAGTTCCTGTTGTCAATTGAAAGCATAGTCTTGTGCGGACAGTCTTCCATGGGACCGTCTGCAACGCATGTAGCTGGGACCGTGACTTTAGTAGACGCCACAGGCTACCACCATGCAATCTCAGTGGACTACTGCACCTCATATCAGGTTCGTTCACTGGCCTCAAAGTCCATGTGGAAGCTTGCTCATCAAATTGTCTTTAGCAACTCAATATGATGCTCCGAGTTCTGTTTGAACCCGATGTAAAGGAAGCCCGAATTCAAAGGCGGTATATAGACGAGGGAAAGTATGATTTGTGTATCGACAAGGGCACACAAGTAATCCCACTGACAAGCCGCAAATGGTCAAGTATTGAACCGGGAACGAACATCGTGATGCGAGTTACAATTCAACAGAAGACATGGTCGGGTTCTGGTATTGACTACAAGTGTCATTTTTGCGGCGCTGTGAACCGCCTTGGCATCACGTCTGTGGAATACCCTGGGTCTAAAAGACGGGTTGTTTGCTCGACTGATTGGTGAGTATGTCTGGCTTATAGGTCTTGATGGTGCCTGATGATGACTAGTCAAAAATGCCGACGACGCTTTCAGATCACCCGTGACAAAAATAAGCACAACATACGATCCTTCAACAGTGACTCCAGTCATGTGACTGATGAACGCCTTATTCGTAACTTTCATGTAGAGCAAATTGTATGTCATCTTGGAACTTCGCTATTTATTCTGAGCTGAGATCTTGATGTACCTCCTGCTCTCAGCCTGTGCGTGACCTTATTTTTGTGGGTTCTTAGGGGACGCTGACGGTGCCACGGCCATGTCCTGCTCTCAGTGGGTGCGTGATCTCGTGTTTCGAGGTGCTTAGAGGATGCTGACGGTGCCATGGCCATGTCCCGCTCTCAGTCTGTGCGTGATCTCGTGTTTCGAGGTGCTTAGGGGACGCTGACGGTGCCACGGCCATGTCCCGCTCTCAGATAGTGCGTGATCTCGTGTTTCGAGGTTCTTAGGGGACGCTGACGGTGCCACGGCCATGTCCCGCTCTCAGATAGTGCGTGATCTCGTGTTTCGAGGTTCTTAGGGGACGCTGACGGTGCCACGGCCATGTCCCGCTCTCAGTCTGTGCGTGATCTCGTGTTTCGAGGTTCTTAGGGGACGCTGACGGTGCCACGGCCATGTCCCGCTCTCAGAAAGTGCGTGATCTCGTGTTTCGAGGTTCTTAGGGGACGCTGACGGTGCCACGGCCATGTCCCGCTCTCAGATAGTGCGTGATCTCGTGTTTCGAGGTTCTTAGGGGACGCTGACGGTGCCACGGCCATGTCCCGCTCTCAGTCTGTGCGTGATCTCGTGTTTCGAGGTTCTTAGGGGACGCTGACGGTGCCACGGCCATGTCCCGCTCTCAGAAAGTGCGTGATCTCGTGTTTCGAGGTTCTTAGGGGACGCTGACGGTGCCACGGCCATGTTCCGCTCTCAGCCTGAAGTGCGTTCTCTCGTTTGCTCAACCTATTGCTACTTGTTTACCCTGACATAACTAGGAGCTCTTTTTCCGCCGACTTGGTCAAGTCCCGCCCTCACATGGTATGTGATCTTTTAGGTCGAATAACGAGTATTGATTTTTGGTTGCATTTGCAGACAGTGCGTGCCTCCACATCACGCAATTTACGAGCATGTGTTCGTACTGATTGCATCCAGCACCTCATGGGTACAGTAGCATTGAGGAGATCGATGAAGACAGTGATTGAAATGAACGTGATGGAATAGAAGAATTGGGGTGACAAGCCTTGGTAGCAGCACAGGACGTGGATAGATGTGGCTTCGGGAATTCTTCTTGTTCATGGCATGCAAAGAAAACAATCTTCTATGTACGACCTTTCTAGACCTGATTGCTCATACCTATCCATCTGCTTGACATCTATCTATGCTTTCGGCGCTATATGTTTAAATGTCCAGGATGAAGGTATGGGCGTATGTGATTCACGAAAGTGAGTATATTCAAAGCAGTAACTTAGAGATTGATGTGGTTTGGGCAAAAGCGCCAAGGCTTTTCGGCTTGTCACATGCGCACGGACCTAGAGGTTTCAAGGTGAGCTGTGATCCCAATTATTTAGGAGTGCGGCGACGCAAACAGCGTAGCTTGAAACCCCAGGGATTCTAGGAGAAGCACTCACGTTTCGGCTCATCTGACTGGGGGCATTGTGATGTGCGTAAACGGTTCTAAGGCGGGCGATGACTGGATATATGGTGCTATTATAGTTGCGTGTTCGCGCTGTAGAGACTCAAGTCTCTACGGGCGCGTACAGACCATATAGCAAGACCTTATACTGGACCTGTTGAAGTACGACGACCTTCGCGATTTTCGCGTTTTCGCGGTTTTGGCGTTTTGGCGTTTCGACGTTCCGCGCTTTTCGCATCTTCGCGCACTTCGCACTTTCGCACATATCACGCACAACGCACTTTTCGCGTTTTCGCGCATTTCGCGCATTTCGTGTTTTCGCGCGTTTCGCATTTCGCATATATCGCGTCTTTCGCGCATTTCGCATCTCGCGCAATTCGCGTTCCAGATTCCTCACGTTTTCGCGCATCTCACGAATTATGCACATCTCGCGTTCCTACACAGTTCGCAACTCGCGCACTCGCGTATCCCGCGCATTCCGCATTTTCGCGCATTTTGCGTATTTCGCATTCTCGCGTTTTTCGCGCTTCGACATGCGCTACCGCGCGCCTCCCTGGGATCCACCGCATTCCGTTCGCATGTCCTGTCCTCATCCTCCAAGGTCCATTGGTGCGTATCTCACTTTGCTTCACTCACATTCCATCATATATGTCTTTGCATTCCCCTCTATGTTCATTTATCTTACTAGTTGTTTATATTACATCACCCTTGTACGTTTAGCGCTACTTACTCGGCTCCGAGGCCTGGGAACTCGCTTAGCATGCTGACACGTCAGCACATAGTTAGAGGTTTTTACTTTACTTCCTTACTATCACTTAGATTATTAGTTAGTGGGACTTAGCATCACAAATCCATCGACTTCAGAGTCGATCGTTGCATTCCGCAGTAGCCTCAGGATATTCTCGAGAAGCATATCTACTTCTCCTTCAGCATCTACCCTCGAGTTAGAGAGCCCCCGCTTTCGCGTTTTCATAGAATAACGCACTTCGCGATATTTTCGCGCTTTTTCCCGCGCTTCGCGACTTACAGCGCATTTTCACGCGCCCTTAGCCAGACCAAAGCCCAGCCCACGACTCCCCTCTACTACAGAGGAATCTCTTCTCAGTAGCAATCCCCTTGGGACGAGTCATATCTCGCGTCCAGAGGAGCACTGTAGAGCTCACGTCAGGTCTAGCCCTCACCCATCCATCATTCCTCGCCTTCAGCGCAAATATAACGTGAAAGCGTCGCTTGACCACCTCCCCATAGACTTGACGACGTCGAAGGGAACTCCTCTCAACAGATATTCCAACGTTCCGCCTATTCTGATGCCATGACCTTTGAGGTCTGGCAATTTGGCGCTTCAGAAAATAGTGGCGAGTCGTTTTGTCAATTCCGGTTTCGATAGGGGTCTCATGCCTTTGGGGTGCTTCCATGCAAATAGCTGTGCGTCATTTCCAGCCAGGTTGACACAGAGGTGATTCTCTAATGCTGCTAGTGGATCCAAAGGACTGATTTGAGCGGCCCAATACATGTCCTCTCCCTCAATTGGTGGTGTTTTGGTACTTGGGATGTGGAACTTCTTGACTGTGAGTCCATTTTGATCTTTGGTTTCTGAAACGTTTCCATGTGTTATATGTTTGGCTGGGTTGAACGCTTTGATTGAAGGGACTGTAAACTCTCCTAGTCTCACGATGGAATAAAACGATGTAGTTATGCATGTGAATATTGCCGCATCTAGTGTTACAGTACGCTTTAGGCCCCTTTCATTTTCTTCCTTATCACTGTATTACATCATGATCGCTTACCGCCGTCGCTAGATGACCGATGTTTTCCTTTCTTGGATTGTTTACTTTTCTTCGCGCATACATGCTTAATTAGGCGGTTACTCTTTGTCTTAACACTTGCCCTAAATCTCTCCGAGGATCCTTTATAAATACACGCTTTCGTACTATGTAGTTCTCTACTTTAATCTTACTGGGTTTTCACCTGATACTTGATTTCCTTCGCCTAAGCCTCCAAGCTTAGTCGTCTGAACCGATCTCTGACTTAGAGCACTCCTCTTCGTCAGTCTTAAACCCTTGAACCTAACTTCAAGGTTGTACCTTGCTGTTAGCTATTAACTTCGCAAGAAGACTTCATTGTCATTGCGTCGTTAGACCAGACTCAACCACGAAGGCTCTTTTCTGAGTCTAGGTTGTTAGAACCTATCCCAGTTCGTAACAAAAGATTAAAGTCCTATCTGACCGTCGCCATCTGCGACGCCCCTTACTGATACCAGTCCAAGACGAGCTCTTGGCAGAGAACGTTCTGGTGGGAAAGAGATCCTACCCAGCCAGATCCTGAACCAGAAGAACCGGATACTCTGGAAGAAGAATTTCACGCGGCCCCTGAGTTGGCTATCACCGAACCCCGCCTGATCCCCACTGATATCGAAGACAGTTCGAGTTCTACCTCAACTTCCTCTTCAGACGAATTCCCAGAAGAAAGACCTCCCCGACAGCTATCTGCTCACCCCAGCCTTAGAATGTCTCACGCAACTAAAGACGTTGAACTCCGTGCCGGAGCCCCAGTTGCCTTTGATGGTAATATTAGGAAGGCTTCGCGTTGGCTGCACTCTGTAAAAGCGTACTTCACCGTTAACGCCGCAGTCTACTCTACCGATGAAAAGAAGGTAGTCACCGCCCTCGCCTATATGACGGAAGGCACGGCCTCGTCTTGGTCTGACACCTTCTACCAAGTATGCGAAGGAAGAACGTCCAAGTATGGAACTTGGGCCGATTTTGAAAAAGAATTCCGGGAGATGTTTATCCCCGCCGATGCGAGTATAGTCGCACTTAACAAGATCCAGAAGCTTAAGCAGCTTGGAAGAAGCCTCACGTCCTACGTCGCCGAGTTCCGCTCGCTCGTAGCAGTAGCCAATGTCAAGGAATCGCACGTCCTTATCCACATGTTCAACTTAGGTCTGAACGACGACCTTGTGAACGCCGTCCATCTCATGGGAGAAATCCCCACTGATTTCGACAAGTATATTATCGCCGTAACTAAGATTGATAGCAACATTAAACGCGGTAAAACTACCATCGCCCTCACCCGCGCCAACCGACACCCTACCTACCGTCCCCAACCCAAGAAGAAGGACGATGATGCGATGGATGTGGACCGCCTTGACGAAGAAGAACGCGCCGATTGCATGGCTAAAGGCCTATGCTTCATGTGTAAGAAGCGTGGCCATCGCGCCAATAGTTGCCCCGATAAGAAGAAGAAGAAGGTCCCAGTTAGGCAAGAGAAGATCGAAGAAGAGGATGACAAAACCGAGAACCGCTGCCTTGCGGAGGATTTTTAATGTGGAAGACTGGTACGACGTCGGTATCTTCCAATGTAACAGTAAGACTTGTACAGGCTATTGGAGAACAAAAGGAACTGCGTGTTCTGATGACTCTTATTTCCAAGACTCGTCTGAAAACCGTCGAAACCACCGCCGTTGTTGACTCGGGAGCGGCTGGAACTTTCATCTCTGAGGACTTCATTAAACTCCATAAAATCTGAACCCATCGACTCTCTAAACCCTTCAAAGTAACCACCGCCGACGGAAGTCTAACCAAAGGTGGCCCGATTACGCATTATTGCGTACTAACTGTGAAAATAGACGATTGTGCCATGATTGGCAAGTTCAACGTCACGCACCTCGGAAAGCGCGATCAGATTCTGCTAGGAATTCCTTGGCTACGGGCTATGGACCCCATCATTCGATGGAAGGCAGGAACACTTTCCCTGCCTAGGACTCCCAAATCCAATTTGATCAAAGAAGACGTCGATAACGAACGAAAGAAGAACGGGTTACCCCTCCTTTTCCAGAAGAAACCAAAGTACGAACATTCCCAGCTTAAGAAGTCAGTGAAACCTGAATGCGTTGACTCCACGGTTCCGATGAAAGTCGAACCAGTGACACCTGAACATATTGACTCCACGACTTACCTCTCCGCGTCCATTGAGGAAATCCCTGATGAAGAAATGACGGTTCCAGAGGAAACGGCCCCCGTCTTCAATACTAAAGAAGATATTTGGGGAAATTACGAACCCGTGGTAACCGACATCACTACCTACCAGCTACAGGACGAAGATGTCCTTATCGAATATTCGGAAAACGGAATGGAAATGCGCCTTATTGAGAATGTTTCCCTTGATTCTCCTCTTACTAAAGATGGCACCTCCAAGAACGAGATGAAATTCAGCAATAAAGCTCAGCAGTTTGCCATCGCCGGAGCACATAGTGAGGTGGAACAGAAGAAGAAATCGTTCGAAGAACTTGTACCCAGCTATCTCCATGACTTCTGTGATATTTTCGCTAAAGATGGTCTCAACCGGCTTCCCCCTGAACGACCTGGAATCGATCACCATATCGAAACGAAACCTGGTTTCATCCCGAAAACGTCAAAGATCTACCCTTTATCTGAGAAGGAGCGGTCAGCGGTCAAGGCATTTATCGATGAGAATAAGAAGAAAGGTTTTATCTCCGAATCGAAGTCCCCCCAAGTGAGTGGGTTCTTTTTTGTTGGCAAGAAGAGCGGAGAACTCCGTCCCTGTCAAGATTACCGGTACATCAACGATTGGACGATAAAGAACTCCTATCCACTCCCCCTCCCTCTCACACTGATCGCTCGGTTGCACAACGCCAAGTACTTTACCAAGATGGACGTCCGATCTGGGTATAATAATATCCGGATCCATCCCGACGATCGATGGAAAGCGGCCTTCACTACGGAATTTGGACTATTCGAACCTAACGTCATGTTTTTGGCCTCTGCAACTCACTGGCTACGTTCCAGGCGTATATGAATCGAACCTTCCAGCAAGAGATTAACGAGGGATGGTTAGTCATCTACATGGATGACATCCTTATCTTTTTGAAGACGCTTGATGAACATCAAAAACGGACTAGAAGGATATTGGAGATAATTCGTCGGGAGCAGCTCTTTTTGAAACCGGAGAAGTGTACGTTCGATGCCGAAGAAGTGGAATACCTTGGAATGATTATTAAACCCGGTCACGTCACCATGGACCCGGCTAAACTCGACGGGATCAGAGACTGGCCCATTCCCACTACAGTAAAAGAAACTCGGTCTTTTCTTGGATTCTGCAACTTCTACCGGAACTTTATCTCGCATTACTCTGATCTCGCACGCCCTCTGATAGATCTCACGAAGAAAGATGCCCAGTTCTTGTGGACTGATGCGTGTAACAAATCTTTCCTGACCCTGAAAGACTGTTTCCTTTGTCAACCAGTACTTCGAAACCCTGACCCTACTCGTCAATTCGCAGTTGCAACCGATGCCTCCCTTGTGGCAACCGGAGCAGTACTCCTTCAAACCAATGATAATGGACAGTATCATCCGTGCGGTTACCTGTCCCAGTCCTTAAACCCAGCAGAACGAAACTACCAGATCTTCGATAGGGAGCTGCTCGCTGTCATCCGTGCGCTCACTGAATGGTGTCATTACCTTGAAGGGAACCCACACCCGGTTATCGTGTTCACTGATCATAAGAACCTGCTCTATTTCCGCACTGCCCAGAAGTTAACCCGTCGCCAAGCACGCTGGCAGCTGGTTCTTTCCATGTTTGATATTGAACTTCACCATGTACCAGGAACTAAGCTAGCCGCCCCCAATGCGTTATCTCGCAGGCCTGATAACCACCCCACGGATACGGATAATGCAGACGTCACCCTGCTTCCCGACACCATGTTTGTGCGCCTTCTCGACGACTCCCTGCATGACGCCCTCTCTACGGATGACCCCTCCTCCGACCCTATATTCTCTACTGCTTCTGACACCTTGACCGGCCTCTGTCTCCCCCCTATGAAATCGGCGCTGTCCGACTGGAAGATTGTTGACAGCATCTTGTATTACAAAGACCGTGCCTATGTCTCCCCTGCCGCCCGCCATGATCTACTCCGTCGTCTCCATGATCACCCCACCGCGGGCCATCCTGGCCGCTTCAAAACCGAAGAACTCGTTAAACGTGATTATTGGTGGCCTGGCCTTGGTGCCTACGTTTGTAAATATGTTGATGGATGCTCCCTTTGTCAGCAGATGAAAGCTGACACCCACCCGGTAACCCCTCCCCTTGTCCCGATTCCGTCTAATGCCACCGTCCCCTTTGCCTCCTTGTCCATCGACCTTATCACGGATCTCCCTCCCTCTGGTGGATTTGATTCTATCATGGTTGTGGTCGACCACGGCCTTACGAAGGGGGTAATTATTACCCCTTGCCTGAAAACCATCACCTCAGAAGGCGTAGCAAAACTTTTCTTCAAACATGTTTACCGCAGATTCGGACTCTATGACAAGATTATCTCTGATCAAGGTCCTCAGTTCATCTCTAAATTCTCGAAAGCTCTTGCTAAACTCCTTGATTACACCATTGCGCCTTCTACTGCCTATCATCCACAGACCGATGGACAAACTGAACACCTTAACCAAGAACTAGAAACGTACCTGCGGATCTATTGCCGAACTAACCCCGAGACCTGGGTCGAACACCTTCCTCTTGCCGAATTCGTTCATAACCACAGAAAGCATGATTCCCATAACACCTCACCATTCTATCTCATGATGGGATATAACCCAAGATCACTACCCCATACCCTAGCATCGTCATCGGTTCCGGCAGCCGAAGAACGCATAAGACTTCTGCAGAAAGCCCGAGAAGAAGCCATCGCTTGTCACAATATCGCTATGCAGCGGATGGCAGAACGATCTCATGGAGTGAAGTATACGCCTTGGAAAGTCGGCGATAAGGTTTGGCTATCAGCAAAGAACTTGATCGTCCCAATACCAAAGAAGAAGCTTGGACCGAAGAGATACGGACCTTTCCCGATCAAAGCCGTACTCAGTCCGATCACTTTCACACTCCAGCTCCCAGAGCAATGGCGAATCCATCCCACGTTCCATGCTTTGGAACTATCATCCTATCGCGAAACTGACGTACATGGCCCGAACTTCCAGGAACCACCACCTGACGTTATCAATGAGGAAGAGGAATACGAAGTTGAGGCTATTCTTGCCCACAAAGGAACGGGTAAACGAAGACGCTATCTCGTATCTTGGGTCGGCTACTCATCGGCCAGTAACGAGTGGATCCCAGAAGAGAATCTTGGTAACGCCTCTGAGATAACGAAAGCGTATAAGAAGAAGCACAAGCTCGCCTAACTCTTTCCAATGTACTCTGGTGACATCGTTTGGCAACTCCCCGATTATCTTCGCCTTATCAAGTTTATCGCCCTCAAGTTTCTTGCTCTTACCAACAATTTCATTATGAGCTCCTCCTCCGACATCACCTCTGACCTTGCATCCGCCTTCGTCTCGCTTGATACGTACCTTGACACTGTCACCAAGACCCTTGACTCCACCGACCTCATTAGCCAGGAAGCACACACTACCCAGAACGCTTCCCCTCTTTCCACCGCCTCCTCCGACTACTTCGCCATCCTAGAAGAAGTAGAGAACCAGACCCTTATCGAGGCAGCGTGCCTTGACATCCAGTATTCCAAAGACATCGACAAACGTCTTGCCCAGCATGACGCCACAGCCATCGGGCTACTCATCAACATCGTCCGAGCCACCAAGCTCGTTGAACGTACCGCCAGAATCCTCCCTAACCCCCGCCACACCAGTATCCTCCTTCATTTACAAAGGCGTATTAGGAACCTCGCTATACGTCTTATGCCTGATGACGCTAAAACTGTTATTCGTGAAGTTGTCCACGAAGTTTGCGAACGTATTATTAAAAACCCAGTCTTACGCCCCTACTCCCCTGACACGCCTCTTCCGGTACCTCCGCCTGTTGAAAGCACTGCTCCTGCTTCACCTGAGGATATTACTCCTGGCCCACGCACTATGTCTCTTTCGACGATGGCTGCATTGCAAGTGTTGCAGGAGACGGCTCCTCCACTCAATGAACCAGCGCACCCCCTCCGAAGAATGCATTGTAGACGCTCTTCCGGAAACACCTGTAGAACAAGAGTCGCACGCGCCTCCGCTCCTTCCCCTCCCGACCTTACCCACTGTAATCGCGAACACTCTGCGTCCCCAACGCCCCCCACTGCGTCCCGCATCACCATCGTAACCACCGACCCCAACAACAATTTTGTTTGTCGCAACTGCCACTCCCCCGGACATCGTCACAAGCATTGCCCTAAGGACCACTGCCGCGTCTGTCGCGTTTACGCACCAGGCCATTTCTCCGTCTTCTGTAAACAGCTTAAAGGTGAAGCTGTCCTTCCTATCGACTGGAAGGATCCAGAATTCTATAGCGCCCTCGCTCGTTGGGAAGCTGACAGAGATGCTGCGGACCTCTGTATTACTGAGGAGCAAGACGCTCTCCTCCATCGTGACTATGACTGTGACCATACTCTTTACAACAATACTGATTGATGAAGTCGGTGACTTCACGATAAAAATGGGGGTAATGTTACAGTACGCTTTAGGCCCCTTTCATTTTCTTCCTTATCACTGTATTACATCACGATCGCTTACCGCCGTCGCTAGATGACCGATGTTTTCCTTTCTTGGATTGTTTACTTTTCTTCGCGCATACATGCTTAATTAGGCGGTTACTCTTTGTCTTAACACTTGCCCTAAATCTCTCCGAGGATCCTTTATAAATACACGCTTTCGTACTATGTAGTTCTCTACTTTAATCTTACTGGGTTTTCACCTGATACTTGATTTCCTTCGCCTAAGCCTCCAAGCTTAGTCGTCTGAACCGATCTCTGACTTAGAGCACTCCTCTTCGTCAGTCTTAAACCCTTGAACCTAACTTCAAGGTTGTACCTTGCTGTTAGCTATTAACTTCGCAAGAAGACTTCATTGTCATTGCGTCGTTAGACCAGACTCAACCACGAAGGCTCTTTTCTGAGTCTAGGTTGTTAGAACCTATCCCAGTTTGTAACATCTAGTGGGTCGTCATGATTGATATGTGCATGAATCATTGCTAATGTGTCTATAGTGAATGGGCTGCATTTTGCGTTCTTGGATGTTGCTGGAGCTAATGCAGATGCTCCATCTAAAATTGCTTTGAGCTCCTTGGAGTTGACTATCCAAGGACATCCATGTAGCAAGTGCCACACTTTTAACCCTGCTGCATAGTTGGCTAATGCTGTGCCAGAATATGAGCCTGTGCAGCTTGAAAGAAAGGCAATAAGGAGGGTGGGGGAGACTGGGCAGCATTGGTTCTCTGGTATGTTGAAAGAATTGCAATATACATGAAACATGAGGAGCCCTGCTCTGTAGGTTTCTTTGGTGGATATAGCCCATGATGACCCTATGACCTCTAGGATCCGGTCTAGCTGCTCATCTGAAATATTGACCTTGTCTGTGTCATTTGACAAAGATGCGAGGGCTCTAGCACTTCCTCCAATTGGTTGCCATTTTCGGAGTCTTTCACAAGCTAAACAGTGAGGTCTCAAGGGTGAGGGTAAAGGTGTCAGTCCTGGCTTGTATTGTTGGGGGTTGGAAGTGTTAGGAATGGGAGTGAGAGAAGATGGTAAGGGTGCGCTGAAACGATGGTGTGTTATTGCTCTGTTATTCTGCGAGTGTGTTGAAAATGATCTGGTCTTCCTCGGTGCAAGATGCTCTAGCTCTCTCAAAGGCCTGCTGTCAGATGAGCATTCAGTTGATAAGCTTGGCTGCTGGAGCAGAGTACTGCCTGCTGTGGAGAAGGCGGAGCTCTGTGGGGGTGAAGGGAGATGACGCATTGATGATGAGGTCTCTTGCTTCAGGAGGAACATCGATGGGAGGGAGTAGAAGGCTTTCTGTCCCATATATTCCCCTGGAGGGTCCATTGGCTGGGTTGTATTTGCTAGGGACATATTCAGTGTAAATCTCGAAACATCTGGGTAGATTGTGTAAGAACTCGTGAATGTGCTTGAACACTCCGTTGATGGCTTTATTCTTGTTACTTCCTCTCCACCAGCCTTCGATGATGCTGGTGTTATCTCTGTAGAGGATGACATGGTCGCTAGTGCCAGGTAGAGTGGCAATGGTGTAGACCAACATTTCGAAGCCGATGGCTTCTGCCCAGGCAATGTCCCATTTTCCATTGGCTGCTGTTTGCCAGCCTAGTATTAGTCTCCAAGCTCTCCACTTGTCTCTGATGACTATTCCAATGCCTATTCCAGAGCTGGCGTCTGAGAAAGCGAGTGGTCTCGAGAAGGTGCTAGGAGGGATTATAGGCCGTGCAACACCACCTGCTTGGAGCAAATTGGACCACCAGAGGAGGTCTGGTTTGGTTTCTTTGTCAGGACGCTGGGGGAGGAGTGGCTTTTTCTGCAAGACAGCAATGGTCCGCTCGAGGCTGGTAAGGTAAGCTCTACCTCTTTTAATGGCTGCACAAGTGTGAATTAGTTTGCCATATAGTTCTAACGCCTCTTGTAACATGTGTGTATGCTTCTTTCTCCAAGTGTGTATGGCCTTGAGGTATTTATCTACTTTCAGTTGACTCAGGGAGACCATGTGGCGTCTAGATCCCATAGGAAGCCAATATATATTGTAGATGAAGTGAATAGCTGATCTTTGTCGAGTTACCAGAATATTCCGAGTTCCACTGAGGTATTGTTTATGTCTTGGAGGTTATGGGAGAACAACGTGTCATGTTCGGACCTTGGGGAATTGTTGGAGAGGTCTCATATGGGCTGGGAGCAGTTTTCACTGAATTCCTCCGACAATCCATTGTCTAGGGTACGTCCCTCAAACCATATCCAACTCCCTGTTTGTATCATGCCTTGTTTGTCTATTTCTTGGTTCCATTCTGCTCGATTACGATTGTACTCTTCTAGAAAGACTTTGTGGATTCTAAAGAATATATAATTGTCTACCCACTTGTCTAGAGGGCCAATTCCTTGGTGACGAAATATCTCGGCTCCTGCATCTGCAACATGTCTGTATGTGCTGGCAGAGGGAGTTGCCTTGAAGGCTGTGCACATGTCCACGTAAAACTCATTGTTTGATGTGCAAACCACTGCAGCTGGCCATTGCGATGGATGAAGGGGAATGGTGCAGTACACTTCAGCTATGTCCCTAGTAGCTGCTTCAGAACCTGGAGGTAGTCTAGAAATTAGTAGATAGATGATGTTACAGTACGCTTAGGCCCTATTCATTTTCTCCTCTTTCTTACCATTGTATTACATCACGATCACTTACTACCGCTGTCGCTAGATGATCAATATCTCCTTTCTTGGATTGCTTACCATTTCTCGCGCATACATGCTTAATCAGGTGGTTGTTCTTTGTCTTAGTACCTGCCCTAAACCTCTCCTAGATCCTCTATAAATACGCTGTCTTGTTACTTAAGGGTCTTATGTACGACACTCGTATAATGACAACACAATTATATGGGATAAGACTTCTTGCCAGTCCTTAGGTTCACGGTCTACGACTTTTCTACTTCGTGGTAGATAACGTGTGAGTTCTTGGGAGGGTTTACTTAATTGTCCCCTTCTTGTTTATCTCTCTGTAGATATGTTTTGAGGTTTTTGACAGGTGAGTTAAGTATGTTTCACCCTAAGATAGATTACCTCAATAGATAGTAGTTGGTTGGTCATGTGTCTCCCTTCCTTTGAGAGAGAAGTTTCTTAGATGTGTATCACTTAGTTAGCAGAATAGATTGTTATATAGTCAACCCCTGTAAGGTAGTATATAACTCAGAGTTAGATATGTTTACTTAAGCTTACTTCTAGGCACTTAATTTGCCTGCACTTTAACTCTTAGATACTCTCACTCGTTTTGAGAGATGATAATTGTAAAGTGGGAAGTTATTATTCATGTGTGAAAAATGGGCTCCTTTTATACCTTTTTGGAGGCCATATTACTAAGCATGATCCATCACATGGATTTGTAAGAATGTGCTTACAAATCAGGCTCTTAGATGTGTTGAGTCAGCCTAATTACTACATAGATACTAAATAAAGTGTAGTCTTACAAAGCATGAATAAAAAGTGGCATAAGTCATCACATGGATTGGTAAGAATGTGCTTACAAACCAAGTCCTTAGGTGTGGTGAGTCATCCTTCTTAGTAAGTGGATTATAAATACAACTGTAAGTCTTACAAAGCATGACGAATCATGATCAAATCATGATGAGTCAACTTGAATTCCTTACAAACCAAAGTATTTCCCAGTCACATGACAGGCTTACAAATAATCCTGGTGGCTTCTGAGAAAATCTGGTGTCCAAATAAAATACAAATAAACACAAAGAAATAGAATCTTAGGAAAGAAAAAATAAGATACAGGGAAAAATAGATGTGATGAATGAAGAAAAAGAAACTAGCTAGAAAATATAGGAAAAATGGTAGAGTAACTTGGTAATAGGAAAGTGTATAGTGCCTGAGAGCTTTCCTTATCACTCCTTATCACTCCTCTTAAGTATCTGTCATGGTATGGGTTGCATACCATGCATGACAACGCGCTCTTGTACTATGTAGTCCTTTACTTTAATCTTACTGGGTTTTACCTGATACTTGATTTCCTTCGTCTAAGCCTTCCAAGCTTAGTTGTCTGAACCGACCTCTAACTTAGAGCACTCCTCTTCGTTAGTCTGAACCCTTGAACCTAACTCCAAGGTTGTACCTTGCTGTTAGCTATTAACTTCGCAAGCAGACTTCATTGTCGTTGTGTCATTAGACCAGATTCAACCCCGAAGACTCTCTTCTGAGTCTAGGTTGTTAGAACCTATCCCAGTTCATAACAAAAGATTAAAGTCCCTATCTGACTGTCGCCATCTGCGACGCCCCTTATTGATACCAGTCCAAGACGAGCTCTTGGCAGAGAATGTTCTGGTGGGAAAGAGATCCTACCCAGCCAGATCCAGAACCAGAAGAACCGGATACCCCGGAAGAAGAATTTCACGTGGCCCCCGAATCGGCTGTCACCAAACCCCGCTTGATTCCCACTGATATCGAAGATAGTTCGAGTTCTACCTCAACTTCCTCTTCAGACGAATTCCCTGAAGAAAGACCTCCTCGACAGCTATCTGCCCACCGTAGTCTTAGAATGTCTCATGCAACTAAGGAAGTTGAACTCCGTGCCAGAGCCCCAGTTGCCTTCGACGGTAACATCAGAAAAGCTTTGCGTTGGCTGCACTCTGTAAAGGCGTTGTAAGGAACATCGTGTCTACCTATTGATTTTGAGGTCCTACAGGCTCAAACTCCAATGCTCGAATCACCACGTCCAGCACGCTCGCGCGCCTCGCGCCTATCTCCACACACCTGTCCACCCCTTGTCCTTGCTGATTTACTGGTAAGTTATCTCAATCGCTACGAAAGCGTCCACTTTGGACCCGAGCGTGCACCTTACATATAGTTACATACATACTAATTACTCAGGACCGCGCGCTATTCGGCTCAGTACCGCGCGCCTTTGCGCTTATAGATACAGTATATAGAGTCCTTACTGGACTTTTAGTTCACACACTTCGTGCACTCCCCACTCCTTAGCCATAGTTAGATTCTAAAAGTACCAAATAAACGATTGGATTTATCGCGTATCCGCGCTCACGACGACCCGTGCGTATAAACCATAACGCGCACCGCGCCTTTTGCGTTCCCCACGCCTTAAAGCACCCTCCCTCGTTGCAAGAGAGTCCCTTGCCCATATCCCGAGGTTCTCCCTCTCAGTAGCTGTCCTATGGGTCGAGTATATACCTCGCGCCCGGGTCTTACTGCAGAGTTTCCCCATTCACTCAAACCGCCTTTTCATCCCTGTAGTCAAGCCTCACCCTTCAACTGGAGCCCACCGCGAGGGACACTTCTGAGACAACAGGTCAGGTACTCAGGCCCAACGACCGCAGAAAAGCGCGCAAAGACACTATCGCCGCGTTTGATAAAGCGATAGAATCCATGCTTCCAGGACCTCTATTCCTTCCCGCCTCGCGCGTTGTCTTGTTACTTGAGGGTCTTATAGGTTGCTCAGAATACAATGACTATCACAATTGTATTCGATAAGACTACAGGTGCCAGCTGCCTCAAGTTCACAGTCAACAGATTTTCTACTTCTCGGTTGATAACGTGCTGTTCGTGGGTGGTCAAAGAGTGATGAATCACCTTCTTTGTTGGTCTCTTCTGATAGTAAGGAAGTATATATATATTGTCAGGTTACTCTGAACCTAGTAGGTAATATTAGACCTCTGCTGATGCTGGCTAGATAATACGAGTCTCTCTTCCTGTAAAAGAGAGAAGTTAAACTAAAACGAATAGACAAATACGATAGACTTTTGTATAGGCGATCCCTGTAAGATAGTATACAACTAATCTGACTAGATTATACCACGGTTTTCTAAGGCAACACTAGGCCTTCACTTTCTTCTGGATCTCACACTAGGAGACAGAAAGGGGAAAACACCTGTTCAAATTCTTACTAACTCTCACATGGTTTGAGAGAAGAATGGAAAAGGGAAAACTTAATTATTGTGTGAGAATGGAGTCCTTATATACATTTTGGAAACCATCCTTACTAAGCAATGAGTCATCACTGGATTGGTAAGAATGTGCTTACAAACCAAGCCTTTTGGTGTGCTGAATCAGCTGCTTACTAAAGTACATGAGTAAAATATTACAAAGCACAGTAAAATCTTACAAAGCATGACGCATCATGACCAAACATGATGAGTCATGGAAAAGTCCTTACAAATCAGATTATTACCAGTCACATGACATGCTTACAAACATATCTGAGTGGTTCACTGATGTAATCAAGTGGCTGAAAAATAGAAAGAGACTGGAAACTGATAGAAAACTACAAATACAAGTAAATAAATGAATCAGAATAGGAAACCAACTTATGACAGTGAGAATTATATCCTCGTATACTTCCCTAATCATCTCCTTCTATATTCCTTATCGTATATGTCATGGTATGGAGTGCATACCATGCATGACAGCGTACGCACGCGTAACATATCTGAACCCCCGCACCCACACGCATCACTCATTGAGCGCACACACCTGCAACCCGCATCGCCAATCATGCCTTCGCCAGAAGACTCAAATAAGGAGGACTCGTCAGACGAGTTTGAAGCCGTGGACCACCCAAGAAGCCAACTGCCCGGCGCATTTTTCCATATGCCAAACAAGCCGCCTTTCATTTCTTCAAGCTTATCCCTCCTGACTGAATTATCCGACCAGAGTAGTGCTTCGCCCCAGGCGCCAACAGAACGCGCGCGCATAACTACGCCTACCGAGCAAAACGCGCCAGAGATCAAACAAGAGTTGTTTGAAACGCCCCACGCGCCTAACTCAATTCCTGGGGGAAAGATCCTCTCAAATTTGCCCTTCGCATACACACCCCCTACATTGACAAAGCCTATTGCCTCCGCGCCTACAATAGTGCAGCACTCCACCATGTCTATAATGCCTTACAAAATGCCCTTCCGTGGTACTGACCGTGTGCCTAAATTTGATGGGACATCGGACACGCTCGCTGAGTTCATTGACGTGTACGAAGAATGCGTGGATAGAGCAGGACTGCAGGGGCTTGATAAGATAAAAGGAATAATTAAGTACCTTGAACACGAGGACTGAGAACTATGGGCAGGCTTACCTGAAGCGCAGACGAGCGATTACGATGCGTTCATGAAAGAGATCAAAGTGATGTATCCTGGATGGGATGGGAAAATGCGATATGCGCCTGTGGACTTACAAGCGCTCGCGCAAAAGCTGATGTTTTCAGGCCAGGAGCTAAGCGCCTACCTACGCACGTTTAGGAAGATTATGCAGCCGCTACTAAACGAGGACCGTATTGGAAAAGCGGAGCGCGATCGTATATTCATGGAAGGTATCCCTAGCGAGGCGCAGGCGCCTATCCGAACGCGCCTTATGATCAAGCACCCAGATCACTACCCCCAAGATCCATACCCATACATGCAAGTATACAATGCAGGACAGTTCGTACTACCAGCAAATGCGCCTCCGCCAACCTCCGCGCCTAACGCGCAGGATGCGATACCAACACTCACTCCTCCAGCGCCTTTCGCGTGCGAGCAGACACCTACGCCAGGGACAGTCATTAAGCGCGAATATAGGCGCAAGGCATCTAGCTTTAACGACTGCACCTTCTGTGGCAGTATTGAACACTTCTTCGCATGCTGTCTGGAAAGACAAAGGTACATAGATGCGGGGAAATGCAAGGTCCACGAGGAAACGCGCAAACTCATCCTACCCAATGGCGACTTTATTCCTGGGCGCGGATTGATGAAAGACAAGCTCGATCGATACTACGCCAACCGCGCTACGCAAGAAGTAAGGACGAGTGAAGGCGTGACGGCCAAGTTGTTTTACCGCACCAATTCAGAGATCGATGCCATAGTCGAGGTAGGGTCCTCCGCGTTTGTACACACGATCGCGCACCCAGATGAAGAGGAAAGCGATGAAGACGAGACCGTGAACCTGATGCAAGAAGCGCTAGCGTACGTCACTGCAAAGCACGAGCAGAAACGGGGCGTGAAGGGAAAGACAGTGCGCTTTGATGGCATTGAGATACCGCCCAGTACGCGCCTGCGCCCACAGCCTGCCTCGAAACAGGCGACGGTTGAGGATGAGATTATCTCGCCAGAAGTCCAAGCATCAAGTTCAAAAGGCAAAGGATTGGAGGTTGCGAAAATCACGCCACATAATGTACCTGTCACTAACAATTCCACGAAGAGAACTACCTTGGCGCCTAAAAGCGCTGCACCTGCACCCTCGCAATCAGCCCCATCGTCCACCAGTAATTCTACGTCCCTGCAACCCGCGCCTCCACTATCTGTGCAATCAACTACCTATCGCTACGCATTCGCATTAGAAGACAAAGAGGCCGACAAGCGCGTTGTCGAGCGCCTTCTCGATTCCAACCTGAATATCCCTGTACGAGAATTATTGGCAGTTTTGCCAGATGTTAGGCAACACTTCCGCGAGCTCACGACAAAGAAGCGCATAATGGTAGGCGTGGTCTCAGTGCACGAACTATCGGGACAGCCTTGTATACTAGCGCGTGACGTGTGGGGTCAAAAGTGTAAACGGAATTAAAAGCATTGATTGATGCCTTATCTAGGACAGAATGCGTGGATGTAAGGTGCGCGTAATGCGCGGAGTACTGCGCGTTGGGTATAGCAAGTGAATGAAGCGTAGGCGCTTGAAGCATATATTGAGAGGCGCCTTCCACGCGCGCATTAGGCACTAAGCGCGAAAAGGAGCGTTGTGTCGGTGAAATGGAAAATATGAATTAGAATGCATTAAGGAAAGTGGATGGAATAACGAGTGCGAATTGGCGCCTCCCCACGAGTATTGCAGATCATCAACAATTAAAAATCCTCCTCCTTGGAGATGTCTACCTGCGCGCCATTGGCACGCTTCGATTCTTTGGGCGGAACGCGCTTGACCCAAGGCAGGGTAGGGATGCGCAATTCCTTACGCGCGTTTGGATCGGTTAGCAGAATATCCTGTTTGCCATTGGGTAGATTGAACGTTCAGCATGAAGTTAGCTTGAAGAATGGGCGCCCTAAGAGGACGTCAAAGTTCGCGTGTGTGGTCACTTGCACTTGGAAGTACATGGGCCCCACGCCAAAGTCGAGCAGGACATTCTTGATCACGCCTAATGTCAAGTCGCACGTCATATTGATAGACTCCATATTGAGACTGTGATCTGATCTCAGAGGGACTCCTAGCTCTTTCCATACCTCCCTAGGCATGACAACTACCTCGGTGCCTTGGTCCAGGACGCATGTGAGCGCGCGCCCTCCTATGGTAGTTGCGTGTATACAGCGCAAAGGCGCGAAGTGATCCGCAACTATCTTGCCATCATCGCTTCGTAGGCGCACGCCTTCATATTGCTTGAGCCATGCGTCTGCAGAGTATAGGGTAGTGCGCCAATTACCCGCTGACCCTTTAGCTGGTTTGCCCCCTCTGCCCTCTCGCCCCCCAGAGTTTTGTCCAGGCGCGCGCTTTACGTGCAAACACGCAGATAAACTAGATCTCGATCCCACCAAATGGCTATGGCCAGAAGAACTCAAGTTAGTGCAATGGCTTGTGCGCGCATACAAACGCGCTTTCGCTTGGAACACCTCTGAGCGGGGGTGCCTAAATGAGACATGTTTTCTGCCATACAAGATCCCTATGATCCCTCATACGCCTTGGTTGCAGCACAATATTCCCATTCCTCCAGCTACCTTAGGAGAGGTAGTGCGCATAATAAAGGAAAAAATCGCGTCGGGCATGTACGAGCCCTCAATGGCCGCCTATCGATCATGCTGGTTTTGCATTGCCAAGAAGGATGGAAAGTCCCTGCACTTAGTGCACGACCTGCCGCCACTCAACGCGGTTACTATATGCAACACGTCGCTCCCACCGTTCGTCAAACACCTTGCAGAATCATTCGCAGGTTACACGGTATATGGTATGATGGACTTGTACTCAGGATATGATCAACGCGCGCTTCACGAGGACTCGCGTGATTTGACAACCTTTGGTACGCCTTTGGGACCACATTGCTTGACTACGCTCCCGCAAGGCCACGCCAACGCTGTTTAGGTGTATCAAGGCGACACTGCCTTCATTCTCCAACACGAGATTCCGGAATACACGTCGCCTTTTGTTGACGACGTCCCAGTCAAATCCGTGCAAACGCGTTATCAGCGCAAGGATGGTACCTATGAGACCACCCCTGATAACCCAGGCATACATCACTTCATATGGGAACATTGCATCGTGATCAACCGCATTCTACAGCACTTGGAGAACGTAGGCGTGACCATATCCGCGTCTAAGTTCATGTTAGCGGTGCCTACTGCTACCATCATAGGGCATAAATGCACGTTTGAAGGACGTGTGCCCGAAGAATCTAAGGTCCAGAAAATTCGCGACTGGCCAGAGCCTACCAACCACACACAAGTGCGCGGATTTTTGTGGACTTGCGGTGTTTTGCGCATATTCATTCGCGACTTCTCGCGCATAGTGCGCCCCCTGATTAACCTTACGAAGAAGGACGCACCCTTCAAATTTGGCGCAGAGCAACACGAAGCCATGCAGATTCTCAAGGACGCGGTATTAAGCTCACCCGCGCTTAAGCGCCTAGATTATGCGAACGAGCGTGAAGTTATTTTAGCAGTCGATACCTCAAACATCGCCATTGGATTCATTCTGTTACAAGTAGGCGAGGATGGAAAGCGCTACCCAAGCCAATTCGGATCTATTGCGCTTACTGAAGTAGAGAGTCACTATTCCCAAGCGAAGTTGGAACTATATGGCCTATTTCGTGCGGTGCACATTTTTATCTTCGGCCTGAAGAACCTTACAGTGGAGGTCGACGCGAAGTACATCAAGGGGATGATCAATAACCCCGACTTGCAGCCAAACACGACTATTAATCGATGGATCGCAGGGATTCTTTTATTCTCATTCAAGCTCATACACGTATCCACGCTAAAACACAAAGGCGCCCGCCAGTAGAAGAAGACCCTATGGAAGATGGTGATTATGAAGATTGGATAGACCGCGCTTATTCGTTCTCTATCACGCTTTTGAACAATCGCACTTATCGCATATATGGCAGATGCGTAGACATACACCACAACGTGCATAACACATGCTTCACCTCGCAAACTGCGCGCACGCCTACATTGTGCATGTATTTCGACGCTACCCGCGCAGAAGATCCTAAGCCAGAAATCCCGCGCTCAGAACAAGCGCGCGCACAAGACGCGCTATTGACAAGCATCGAGCGCTTTTTGATTACGTGCAAGAGGCCTTTGGATCTTACAGATGAGGAATTCGAAACCTTCGTAAGACAGGCTGCGCGTTTCTTTGTCTTAGAAGATAAGCTATGGCGCAGAGAGGTGCATGGCAAGCACCAACTCGTCCTACCCCCCAGTAAGCGATACCGAGTCCTTGAAGAAGCACACGACAATTTAGGGCACAAGGGAATCTATACGATTAGCTCACACCTGTGCTCGCGCTTTGGTGGCCGCACATTATAGAGGATATCAAGTGGTACATGAAGACATGCCATGAGTGCCAAGTCCGACAAACGCGCAAGCTGCATATTCCCCCTACCGTACCGATACCAGGAGGATTATTCTGAAAGGCGCACATTGACACGATGAAGATGCCTAAAGCAGGCGGATTCGAGTATCTTGTACAAGCACGCTGCACGCTTACATCATACCCAGAATGGCGCATGCTGTGCAAGGAGAACACTTGCACGCTATGCACCTTTATTTTCGAAGAGCTGTTGTGCAGATGGGGACCAATCACTGAGATCGTAACAGATAACGCGCCCGTGTATAAGATCACAGTAGATGAGCTCACGCACAAATATGGGGTTCACCTGATACACGTCTCGCCTTATAATTCTCAAGCCAATGGTATTGTTGAGAGGCAGTGAAGGGTCAACAATTCTGCTGGCTAGCAGAACTATGTTGGGTGAATGCTGCCTAGCTGCTATTCAACCCAAGGGTTTCTGGACTAAGCTCAGGGCTCAAGAGAGAGAGAGAGAGTGTGTGTGTGTGTGTGTGTGTGTGAGAGAGAGAGAGAGAGGGAGAGAATATGAAAATGTCACTCCAGACAATGAGGACAAGACTATATATCAGGAGCTGTATAGTGAGCTATTGAGCTACTACTAAAACTAATAAGCTGCAAGTCTGGGGAAGCTACTGAATCCTAGAAGGAGAGCTACCAGAACTATAACTGAAAGTCTAGCTAATGAGTGGAAGTATAGGGCGAAGATTTGGTGATTATGTAAGCAGTAAAAATGCGAACATAAGCAAGGAAAAGTAAGGTAAGACAGCTAAGTAAAAACTGTTAATACCAGCCTAGAGGGAAACTAATCCCTACAGCGGCATCGCGATGTCCGAGAAGCCATCATTAAGACCTGTGAAGGAGACGAGACGCGCTGGAATCAAGTGGTACACTCAGTGTTTTGGGCGGAACGCGTAACCATACAGAAGGTGACAGGCTTATCGCCATATTTCATGATGCATGGTGTCAAACCAATTTTTCCCTTTGACTTGGCTGAAGCAACGTTCCTTGCACCCCTCGAGCGCCGAGGCGCACTAACAACTACCAAGCTGATAGCTTGGCGCACGCATCAACTGCAGAAACGTGCAGAGGATTTAGAAGCTATTAGAGAAAGGGTTGTAGCAGCGCACTTTAAATCGATACGCGAATTCAAAAGGCGCTTTCGCGCGAACATCAAATTGCATGACTTTCAACCTGGCGCCTATGTCCTGGTATGCAATTCGAAGGTCGAATATGAGTTGAGCAAGAAGATGAAGCTGCGCTATCTTGGGCCAATGGTTGTAGTACGTCATACGAAGGGAGGATCATATATGTTGGCCAAATTAGACGGTGCCATATCCAAACTTCAATTCACCGCGTTTCATGTTATTCCATACTACCCACGCTGCGACGAGCGCATATCAGTCACTGAGATGACAGGTGTTGACGACAAAAGCATAGATGAAATGGAGACAAGCGAAACCGTAGAACCAGAAGAGGACAATCCAGAAGGCACGCTTAACGGATGAGGCGCGCTGTACCTATTCATCCCCGCATTTCAACCCTATCCAATTTATTTCAGACACACACGCCACGCCGCGCCATAATTCCTTCCTATCATTCCCTAACGCGCTGTAGGGACTCATATTTCTATGGGCGTGTAATGGGCATATTCACGCAAGCAGTCCGTTTATCGTTCGCATAATGACTTGCACTTCCATTGGTATATCATGCAACACGTTCCTGTATAACGCGCCATAGGCGCGATGCTTTCCTGCGCTCGTGCGATGTATTCCCACGCTCGCGCTTAGCGCGTGTTCTCGCGCATTTTCGCGTTTCATCGCGCACTTTCGCATTTCATCGCGCATCATCGCATTCATCACCTATTACCCAGGAGCGCCTATCCATGTCCGACCACCTCATTGGTACGTCATATTCCTTGCCTCATGGTTGTAACAAGCATTGCAGCATTATTACATGTTATTACGTACTATCAGCGCGTTTTCTTCCTATCCCTTCCGCGTCCGACGCGATTTTGTCTAGTATATAGTTTGATGATCGCACTACTACTCTCCCCCATTACTCCCCTTTACTGTACTTCCCTCACTATCGGGTTTTACTCTGAAGTAGTAGTCACCATTAGGGCGCACTTTGTGTTACCTATGGTTATCGTTATCGGACTAGACTAGATTAATCAGACCTTGCTTTTCACTCGCTTTGCATTGCGCTCGCTTTGCGTATCCGTCGATCCGTTATCTATCCGCCCCTCTATATCACTCCTTACTCTCCGCATTCCATCCGCGCTTTCCCACGACAACGCGCACTATAAGCGCGCGCCTTCCCGCGCTTCGCTTACCTTAGCGCGACTTTCCCGCACTTCGCGTTCTTTGTGTTTCTTCGCGTTCCTTCGCATTCTCGTCGCATTTCTTCGCGTTTCTTCGCATTCCTTCGCATTTGTCTCGCGTTTCTTCTCGCGCTTTGCGCATCCTTCAGACTACAAGGGTCTCTCATATATCTGGTTCTGTGTGCAGTAGCAGTCCCCTTTAGGGTCGAACGCGTCTGTGTCAGGCATAGCAGCCTAGGTGCAGCAAGACCCAACATTCTGCCTCACCAGCAGCATTGTTGATCTCACATCGAGAGAGTGATTGCGCGTGCAGCAGTCACTTAGTGCCTTCAGCGCATGCACCCGACAAAGGCGCGCGTCCTCATATAATCAAGTGCGCAATAATTTTTTCAAGTTTATAAGGTTACCAATCGCACGTGCGGAGCATTTCCCCTATGCGCGCGCCCTCATATTATCATCATATAGTCATTCACGCCTTATTATGTTCATTTGCGCCTTATTTCACTCATTTGTTTTCATCTTAATTTGCAGCCAGTAAATCAGCAAAGGACAAGGACATGGTGTTACATTGAGCGCACTACCAAGAAATGATGTTACAACAAAGCTGTTAAAGACCGTGGCACGCCGGGTGCGTACAATCTCTCGGAGGGGTGAGTATGACTGACTCAGAAGGGCTTTGGCCTCAGCTCGTACGCTGTGCCCCTCACCTGAGTACGGTGCCCTTAATTTCGGATAAAGTCCAATAAGGTCCTAGCGAAGTCTGGAGGACTTCGGAGGCAGACAACTCTGGTGGAGCGTCCGAAGGACTTCCGGATGAGCGCGGGAGCCGTCCGGATGAGTGCGGGAAACTTCCGGATGAGTATCGGAAACTCGGATGGAGTTCTGTCTACATGATAGGAAGTAGAATAAGTGCGCGTATCAATCCTTAGTAAAGACATAGGGTGGAAATACTGCAATGGACACAGTCCGAGGCAGGAAGAGTGGTCCGGAGTTCCGGATAGGGGTTCCGGAGCGGACGCGGACGGATATAGGCTACCCTTAGGTAGAGACGGAGTTGGATAAGGATCGGAAGGAGTGTAAGTATCGGAAAGATAAGACTTTGACCTAAGGATACAATCCATTAGGCCTAAGGTAGGATCCGGAAATGGACAAGGTCCGGAAACGCAGAAGAGCGGAGCTCTGGCCTAGGGAATCAATCCCTAGGCCCAAAGGATAGAGAAGGGTCCTTACAACACTAATGTGTGAGGACAAGAATGCTGCAAGACAATAATATTCGAACTGAGGATCTATCGAGATGTACAAGAGTTTATATACTGTAGGTAGCTAACGGAATAATCAGAGGCAGTGTCCGAGGCTATGTACATTAGCGCAGTCAAAGGATAACGGATCAGTAAGCGTATCGGATAGGTAAACAACCGAGTACCGGTAATAGACATGTAGCGAAGATATCGGGTAAGTATAGAACCGGTTATCCGAAAGGTAGAGAATACCGAATAAAGGAATAGGCTGTGTTAATGCTATATGGACAGGTAATGAATAAGAAAAGCTTATCATATCGGATCCGGAGCGGATAGGCATATCGGATAAAGGAATAGGCTGTGTTAATCTTATATGGACAGGTAATGGATAAGAAAGCTTATCGTATCGGATCCGGAGCGGATAGGCATATCGGATCGGACGGATGAGCGGTAGTTGGTAGTTGGACAATTGCGATAGTGGATGAGACTGGAACTGGTTATGGAATGAGGTCTAGGATCCTAATCTAAGGATTAGTCCATAAATCCGACTATACGATAGGTCCAGAATCTGGGATATGACAAAAGCGCTAAGAGCAGGCTACAGGACGATACAGTAAAATCAGTTAAGCACAGCATTGGCGCGCTTCTCAAAGTCAGCCCACTCCTGGGACATGTTGAAGAGTTTGTTGGACAAGGTCAACAAGTCAGCCTGTTGGGCGCGTGCATACTGGCACATACCTAGGATGGACGTGCGCAAGCGCGCATTCTCTTCCCTCAAGCGCACGTTTTCTTCTTCCACATCTTCCAACTCCTCCTCAGTATCCTTGGCATTTCCCTTGCCCTTGAAGGGGGGCGCAGACTCAGTGGGACTGAGTGCGTACTTAGATGTGCTACCCTTAGCGCTAGGGGAGGTTTCTCCAGGCGCGCCATCAAAAACCTCCACCTCCATGTCGAATCCATCAAAGGCGCCTTCATTATCGACTGCTACAGAGGATGCGGTCTCCTTCACAGACGTCTCCCCAGTGGCGCGCTTAGGCAATCCCTTCTTAGGCCTAGCTATACAAATATCAGCACACACCAAAAATGCGAAATCCATCAAAGGCGCTTACTGAAATTGCAAGTGCGCTTAGACACGTTGCATTGAGCGCACCGCTTACCAGGCACGCCTTTGCACTTCAAGTTTTTAGAGATGCAGGGCACGCAGCGCGGAGGAGGCGGAGGGGGAGTGGTGAAAGACATGCGCTCAACCGCATGCTAAACGCGCACCACTTCTCAGTAAAAGCACTAGAAGGAATCATGCAAACTCACCTTAATGCTAGCGTCAGTAGCCTTCGCCTTAGAAGCGCGCGTTGCGCGCTTCTTAGGCAGCGCCTCTGGCACATCCTCAACTGCCTTCGCCTTCCACCCCTTCACAATTGCCTCAAGCGCCTTATACTCCCTGCGCCCTCTCTTCAGAAATTCCACATACTCGGCGCTCATATCCAACGAATCGACGCCTAATTCAGTTGCGCACAAGGCGCACGCCTCTAGATTGTTCTGACAATGATGCATCAGTACAAAGGCGTGTGCCTGCTGTCTTCTTAGATAGATGATCTATAGATGGAACACCTACAAAACCAATCTATCTCCACGGTCAGCGATCCAGACAAATACTGATGACTGATAACGTGGTCGTTCGTGGGTGGTTCTCTAGTGACACCTAAGCTACGGTCAGTAGAAGGTACTGTGTGAGGTCAGCAATGTGTGTGGCTATGACTACGATGACGACAAAAGAAAGAAAGAAAAAAAAAACAAAATGAATAACACGTACTCGTATCCTGGATGAAGGGTGTCTTGAGACAATCTTATCCCAACAGACTGTGCGGAGTTATAACGATCACTCCCTCAGCACAAAACAGGTAGGACCAATGGTCAGGACTAGTCAATGCTTAGAGTCTTTACGTACTACTGAACCTGCTGCCAAGGTACTCACAATGAGTATTAAACAGATACAGGAACGGACGTCCTTGGCGTTCAATACCAAGTCCCCTTTCAGTAGCTAAAGCTGTGGCAATGAAACCCTGGCTCACTCTCTCTACTCAGATGTGTGAGGTCAAGCGTACACTTATCAACTCCAAACGTCTCCCCCACTAAGCTATTCTAAGTCTTAGGTGGTCTAAAGAGACAACACAAGTGTGTGGAATATCTTATGCTTGAAGACAAAGAAATCCAGAAAAATAAAAGAAGAAAACAGAAAAACAAACAAAAGAGGCAGTACCAGGCCTTGCTGGTTGTGGAGAACAATGAGCTCACACTAATTACTGTCTCACTGAAGGGTACCTTCACCAATCTTACAGTCTCTCACTGTTGTTGGCTATGATCACACCTCACACTAGTAATTGGGGGTCAAAAGTTCTCTCTTAACTCACTGCTCAAAGTGGGCCCTTTATATAGACAAATACATGTGGCTGTGTGGTACTAGTACAATATAGTTTGCTACTGGCATAATAAGGTTACTAGGAGTCATTCTGAGTCATATGGAGTCATAAACCTTAATCTGAGTCATATGGAGTCATGAACTTTAATCTGAGTCATTTGGAGTCAGGCTGAGTCATATCAGATGAGTCACTGTGGTATATAGCTGAGTCATGTCAAGCACAGGTAAATCATGTGACTTTCCTGTGGCCTAACAGAAGCAAAGCAAAAGGTCTAGAGCTGGTTACATAAGTTATGGACTCTCTCTCAATATTTACACTTCTCAGTTGTTTATTGCAATGGTTTTTCAACATGTCCTTCGTATTTAGGGTTTTGTGCCTTTTCCCGCAGGACAACTCATGTGGGAAATAATTTTCTAAGTCACCTGACATGCGTGAGATTCTTTCTTAGTCATCCTCACAGCCTTCAGAGTAAAACTGGTTACATAAAAAAATCTTCAAAAATAATCAAGCCTAGAGGCAAAAGTGAAAAAAATGGACTATTAATGTGTGCTCTAGTTTATAGGCTTAGGGTGAGAGAGGATTAGTCAGCCATGCACCAAACCAGTTTGGTGCAGGTCACCACGCATATGCGCGCCAAAAGGATCAAGCGCGCTTACCTTCATGGAGACCCACTCGTGCATCCACGCCTCCTGATCTTCCAACAGGTCAGGCTTGTGATCAGGCGCCGCCATTGCACACGCCTCGAGCGATTGCAAAATAGCGCCCCATCCTTTGAGCAGGCGCTCAGTGGGGGTCTCGGTTGGCTCCTCTGCAGTAGACACGCCCTTGGCATGGGAAGGCGCCTGAGCCTCAGGTTCAGGGGTAGGGGTAGATTGAAGCTGGGATAAATTGAAGGGAGGCATGATAGATGATAAGAAGAGGAGATAACAAAATCGCGAGAACGCGCCCACCCCCCTTTTAACATCACATTCTGCTTAGATCAGCGATCATGTGATAGCGCGTGCGCGCTTCTTATCTTGCAATCAAATGCCTTCACTTCCTCTCTCGCGCTCACGCTTCTTATCTCGCGATCAAATGCCTTCGCTTCCTCTCTCGCGCTCGTGCGCACACTTCTTACCTCACGATCAAATGCCTTCACTTCCTCTCTTGTGCCCGCATGCACGCTTCCTCTCTTGCAATCATATGCATTCACTTCTTCTCCCGCATTTATATACAGGAATGCATCTTCTCCTGCGATCACACATATGCTTCCTCTCTCGCGACCACAGGAACGCTTCTGATCACGCAGTCACCTGACTCCCCCTTTAACGCCATATTCACTGTGTCCAGACTCTCACACTATAAGGGACTGAGTGGGGACACTCAGAATTTAAGTCCCCGGGAGATGTAAGGAACATCGCGTCTACCTATTGATTTTGAGGTCCTACAGGCTCAAACTCCAATGCTCGAATCACCACGTCCAGCGCGCTCACACGCCTCGTGCCTATCTCCACACACCTGTCTGCCCCTTGTCCTTGCTGATTTACTGGTAAGTTATCTCAATCGCTACGAAAGCGTCCACTTCAGACCCGAGCATGCGCCTTACATATAGTTACATACATACTAATTACTCAGGACCGCGCGCTATTCGGCTCAGTACCGCGCGCCTTTGCGCTTATAGATACAGTATATAGAGACCTTACTGGACTTTTAGTTCACACACTTCACGCACTCCCCACTCCTTAGCCATAGTTAGATTCTAAAAGTACCAAATAAACGATTCGATTTATCGCGTATCCGCGCTCACGACGACCCGTGCATATAAACCATAACGCGCACCGCGCTTTTTGTGTTCCCCGCGCCTTAAAGCACCCTCCCTCGTTGCAAGAGAGTCCCTTGCCCATATCCCGAGGTTCTCCCTCTCAGTAGCTGTCCTATGGGTTGAGTATATACCTCGCGCCCGGGTCTTACTGCAGAGTTTCCCCATTCACTCAAACCGCCTTTTCATCCCTGTAGTCGAGCCTCACCCTTCAGCATACTTCACCGTTAACGCTGCAATCTACTCCACCAATGAAAAGAAGGTAGTCACCACCCTCACCTATATGATGGAAGGCACAGCCTCATCCTGGTCCGACACCTTCTACCAACTATGCGAAGGAAGAACAGCCAAGTATGGAACTTGGGTCAGCTTTGAGAAAGAATTTCAGGAGATGTTTATCCCCGCCGACGCGAGTATAGTCGCACTCAATAAGATCCAGAAGCTTAAACAGCTCAGGAAAAGCCTCATGTCCTACGTTGCTGAATTCCGCTTGCTCGTAGCGGTAGCCAACGTCAAGGAATCACACATCCTTATCCATATGTTCAACTTAGGCCTAAATGACGACCTCATAAACGCCATCCACCTTATGGGAGAAATCCCTACCGACTTCGACAAATATATTATCGCCATCACCAAGATTGATAGCAATATGAAACGTGGTAAGACTACCATCACCCTCACCCACGCCAACTGATACTGCAACTACCGCCCCCAACCTAAGAAGAAAGACGATGACGCGATGGACATAGACCGTCTTGACGAAGAAGAACATGCTGATTGCATGGCTAAAGGTCTATGCTTCGTATGTAAGAAGTGAGGCCACCATGCCAATAGCTGTCCCAATAAGAAGAAGAAGAAGGTCCCAGTTAGGCAAGAGAAGATTGAGGAAGAGGATGATGAAATGAAGAACCGCCGCCTTGCGGAGGATTTTTGATGTGGAAGACTGGTACGACGTCAGTATCTTCCAATGTAACAGTAAGACTTGTACAGGCTATTGGAGAACGAAAGGAACTGCGTGTTCCGATGACTCTTATTTCCAAAACTCGTCTGAAAACCGTCAAAACCACTACCATTGTTGACTCAGGAGCGGCCAGAACCTTCATCTCTGAAGACTTCATTAAACTCCATAAGATCCGAACCCACCGACTCTCTAAACCCTTCAAAGTGACCACCGCTGATGGAAGTCTAACCAAAGGCGGCCCGATTACGCATTATTGCGTACTAACTGTGAAAATAGACGATTGTGCCATGATTGGCAAGTTCAATGTCACGCGCCTCGGAAAGCACGATCAGATCCTGTTAGGAATCCCATGGTTATGGGCTATGGACCCCATCATCCGATGGAAGGCAGGAACACTTTCTTTACCCAGAACTCCAAAGTCTGATTTGATCGAAGAAGACGTTGATAGCGAACGAAAGAAGAACGGATTACCTCTCCTTTTCCAGAAGAAACCAAAGTACGAGCATTCCCAGCTTAAGAAGTCAGTGAAACCTGAATGCGTTGACTCCACGGTTCCGACGGAAGTCGAACCAGTGAAACCTGAACGTATTGACTCCATGACTTACCCCTCTGCATCCATCGAAGAGATCCCTGATGAAGAAATGACAGTTCCAGAGGAAACAGCCCTTGTCTTTGATACCAAAGAAGATATTTGGGGAAATTATGAACCCATGGTAACCAACATCACTACCTACCAGCTACAGGACGAAGATGTTCTTATTGAGTATTTGGAAAACGGAATGGAGATGCACCTTATTGAGAATGTTTCCCTCGATTCCCCTCTTACTAAAGATGGTACCTCCAAGAATGAGATGAAATTCAGCAATAAAGCTCAGCAGTTCACCATCGCCGGAGCGCATAGTGAGGTGGAACAGAAGAAGAAATCGTTTGAAGAACTAGTACCTAGCTATCTCCATGCCTTCCACGATATTTTCGCTAAAGATGGTCTAAATCGGCTTCCCCTGGAGCAACCTGGAATTGATCATCGTATCGAGATGAAACCTGGTTTCATTCCAAAGACATCGAAAATCTACCCCTTATCAGAAAAGGAATGGTCAGCGGTCAAGGCATTTATTGATGAGAATAAGAAGAAAGGATTTATCTCGGAATCCAAGTCTCCCCAAGCGAGCGGGTTCTTCTTTGTTGGCAAAAAGAGTGGAGAACTCCGTCCCTGCCAGGACTACTGGTACATCAATGACTGGACGATAAAGAACTCCTATCCACTTCCCCTCCCTCTCACGCTGATCGCTCGACTACATGATGCCAAGTACTTTACCAAGATGGATGTCCGATCTGGATATAACAACATCCAGATCCATCCCGACAATCGATGGAAAGTGGCTTTCACCACGGAATTTGGATTATTCGAACCAAATGTTATATTTTTCGGTCTCTGCAACTCACTGGCCACATTCCAAGCATACATGAATCGGACCTTTCAACAGGAGATTAACGAAGGATGGTTAGTAATCTATATGGACGACATTCTCATCTTTTCAAAGACGCTTGATGAACATCAAAAGCGGACCAGGAGAATATTAGAAATCATCCGTCGGGAACAGTTATTTCTGAAACCAGAGAAGTGCATGTTCGATGCCGAAGAAGTGGAATACCTTGGCATGATCATCAAACCCGGCCACGTCACCATGGACCCCGCTAAACTCGACGGAATTAGAGACTGGCCCGTCCCCACCACAGTGAAAGAAACTTGGTCCTTTCTAGGATTCTGCAACTTCTACCAGAACTTTATCTCGCATTACTCTGACCTCACATGCCCTTTGATAGACCTCACTAAGAAAGATGCCCAGTTCTTGTGGACTGATGCGTGTAATGAATCATTCCTAACCCTGAAAGACTGTTTCCTTCGTCAACCGGTCCTTCAAAACCCCGACCCTACTCGTCAATTCGCAGTTGCAACTGACGCTTCCCTTGTGGCCACCGGAGCCGTGCTCCTCCAAACCGATGATAACGGACAGTATCATCCGTGCGGTTACCTGTCCCAATCCTTGAACCCAGCAGAGCGGAACTATCAGATCTTTGATAGGGAACTACTCGCTGTTATCCGTGCGCTCACTGAATGGCATCATTACCTTGAAGGGAACCCACATCCAGTTATCGTGTTCACTGATCATAAAAACCTGCTCTATTTCCGCACAGCCCAAAAGCTAACCCGTCATCAAGCATGTTGGCAACTGATCCTTTCCATGTTTGATATTGAGCTCCACCACGTGCCAGGAACTAAGCTAGCTGCCCCTGATGCGTTATTGCGCAGACCTGATCACCACCCCACGGATTCGGATAATGTGGACATCACTCTGCTCCCTGATGCCATGTTTGTCCGCCTTCTCAACGACTCGCTACGCGATGCCCTTTCTACCGATGATCCTTCCTCTGACCCCATATTCTCCACTGCTTCTGATGCCTTGAATGGCCTTTGTCTCCCCCCTATGAAGTCAGCACTGTCCGACTGGAAGATTGTTGACAGCATCTTGTATTACAAGGATTGTGCCTATGTTTCCCCTGCTGCCCGCCATGACCTCCTACGTCGTCTCCATGATCATCCCACCGCGGGCCATCCTGGCCGTTTCAAAACCAAAGAACTCGTTAAGCGTGATTATTGGTGGCCTGGACTAGGCGCCTATGTTCGTAAATATGTTGATGGGTGCTCTCTTTGTCAGCAGATGAAAGCTGACACCCACCCAGTGACCCCTCCCCTTGTCCCCATTCCGTCTACTGCCACCGTACCTTTCAGTTCCTTGTCTGTCGATCTTATCACGGATCTCCCTCCCTCCGGCGGATTCGATTCTATTATGGTCGTGGTTGACCACGGCCTTACAAAGGGGGTAATTATTACTCCTTGCCTGAAAACCATTACCTCAGAAGGCGTAGCAAAACTTTTCTTCAAACATGTTTACCGCAGATTCGGACTCTATGACAAAATTATCTCTGACCGAGGCCCTCAGTTCATCTCTAAATTCTCAAAAGCTCTTGCTAAACTCCTTGATTACACCATCGCACCTTCTACCGCTTATCATCCGCAGACCGATGGACAAACCGAACGCCTTAACCAGGAACTAGAAACGTACTTGCGGATCTATTGCCGAACCAACCCTGAAACATGGGTTGAACACCTTCCCCTTGTAGAATTTGTCCACAATCACAGAAAGCATGATTCCCGTAACGCTTCGCCATTCTATCTTATGATGGGATACAATCCAAAATCGCTACCCCATACCCTAGCATCGTCGTCAGTTCCAGCAGCCGAGGAATGCATAAGACTTCTGCAGAAAGCTCGAGAAGAAGCCATCGCCTGCCACAACATTGCTATGCAATGAATGGCAGAACGATCTCATGGAGTAAAGTATACGCCCTGGAAAGTTGGCGATAAGGTCTGGCTATCGGCTAAGAACTTGATTATACCCACACCGAAGAAGAAGCTCGGACCGAAGAGATACGGACCCTTCCCGATCAAAGCCGTACTTAGCCCGATCACTTTCACACTCCAGCTCCCAGAACAATGGCGAATCCATCCCACATTCCATGCTTCAGAACTATCCTCCTATCACGAAACTGACGTACATGGCCTGAACTTCCAAGAACCACCACCTGACATTATCAATGAAGAAGAAGAATACGAAGTCGAGGCTATCCTTGCCCACAAAGGAACGGGTAAACGAAGACGCTATCTTGTATCTTGGGTTGGCTACTCATTGGCCAGTAATGAATGGATCCCAGAAGAGAATCTCGGTAACGCCTCTGAGATAATGAAAGCATATAAGAAGAAGCATAAACTTGCCTAACTCTTCCCAATGTACTCCGGTGACATCGTTTGGCAACTCCCTGACTATCTTTGCCTTATCAGGTTCATCGCCCTCAAGTTTCTTGCTCTTACTAACGACTTCATTATGAGCTCCTCCTCCGATATCACCTCTGACCTTGCATCCGCCTTCGTCTCGCTTGATTCATACCTTGACACTGTCACCAAGACCCTTGACTCCACCGACCTTATTAATCAAGAAGCACGCACCACCCAGAACGCTTCCCCTCTTTCCACCGCCTCCTCCAACTACTTTGCCATTCTAGAAGAAGTAGAAAACCAGACTCTCATCAAGGCGGTGTGCCTTGACATCCAATATTCTAAAGACATCGACGAACGTCTTGCTCAGCATGACGCCACAGCCGTCGGACTGCTCATCAACATTGTCCGAGCTGCCAAGCTCATTGAACGTACCGCCAGAATCCTTCCCAACCCCCGCCACACCAGTATCCTCCTTCATTTACAAAGGCGTATTAGGAACCTCGCTATACGTCTTATGCCTGATGACGCTAAAACTATTATTTGTGAAGTTGTCCACGAAGTATGTGAACGTATTATTAAGAACCCAGTCTTACGTCCCCATTCCCCTGATATGCCTCATCCCGTACCTCCGCCAGTTGAAAGCGCTGCTCCCGCTTCACCTGAGGATATTACTCCTGGCCTACGCACTATGTCTCTTTCGATGATGGCTGCATTGCAAGTGTTGCAGGAAATGGCTCCTCCACTTAACGAGCCAGTGCACCCCCTCCGAAGAATGCATCGTAGATGCTCTTCCGGAACCACCCGTAGAACACAAGTCGCACGTGCCTCCGCTCCTTCCCCTCCCGACCTTACCAACCGTAATCGTGAACATTCTGCGTCCCCGACACCCTCCACCGCGTCCCGCATCACCATTGTAACCACCGACCCCGACAATAATTTTGTCTGTCGTAACTGTCGCACCCCCGGGCATCGTCACAAGCACTGCCCTAAGTACCACTGCCGCGTCTGTCGCATTTACGCACCAGGCCATTTCTCCATCTTCTGTAAACAGCTTAAAGGTGAAGCTGTCCTTCCTATCGACTGGAAGGATCCAGAATTCTATAGCGCCCTCACTCGTTGGGAAGCTGACAGAGATGCTGCGGACCTCTGTATTACTGAGGAGCAAGACGCCCTCCTTCATCGTGACTATGATTGTGACCATACTCTTTATGACAATACTGATTGATGAAGTCGGTGACTTCACGATAAAAACGGGGTAATGTTACAGTACGCTTAGGCCCTATTCATTTTCTCCTCTTTCTTACCATTGTATTACATCACAATTGCTTACTACCGCCGTTGCTAGATGATCGATATCTCCTTTCTTGGATTGCTTACCATTTCTCGCGCATACATGCTTAATCAGGTGGTTGTTCTTTGTCTTAGTACCTGCCCTAAACCTCTCCTAGATCCTCTATAAATACGCGCTCTTGTACTATGTAGTCCTTTACTTTAATCTTACTGGGTTTTACCTGATACTTGATTTCCTTCATCTAAGCCTTCCAAGCTTAGTTGTCTGAACCGACCTCTAACTTAGAGCACTCCTCTTCGTTAGTCTGAACCCTTGAACCTAACTCTAAGGTTGTACCTTGCTGTTAGCTATTAACTTCGCAAGCAGACTTCATTGTCGTTGTGTCGTTAGACCAGATTCAACCCTGAAGACTCTCTTCTGAGTCTAGGTTGTTAGAACCTATCCCAGTTCGTAACAGATGACTGAAAATTTGCCCCAGGTGGCAGGGAAATTGTTAGTGTTAATGTGAGAATTGATTGATGCATTAAGGTATTTGGTATGGTGAGCACGGGGGAAGGAGAAATTTTGAATTAGTCTAAATTTATCTGGTTTGTATGGTTTTGGCATAATGGACAATAGGGATGTTTGAAACGGTCCTATGAGGTCATTAAGGGTTTGGTGTGAAAAAGGTCCTATGTAGTGTGATTTTCTGATTTCTTCTCATATTATGGTGTCGAGCTGTTCTTTATACTTATTGACAGATTGGCTATTAGTGGGGATTTAGGTAACAGTGATAGTAGGGAAATTTAATTTAAATCCTGATCGAATTCCTTCGGGGACTTTGGTGAAATGGGGGAGGAGGCCTGCGGCTCTTAGGATCTTGTCCCAGTTATTTGCTTTATAGGGCGTGGTGGGGTTATGCCTTCTGAGCTTGAGGACAGCTCTGGGCTCCATGGGTAGTGGCTCCACAGCCTGAGCAGGTATGATGGTTGTCGTGCTTGGTGCTGTCGCATCCCTCTTCTCTCTGCCACATGGTACATAGCTGTTTGCTGTCTTTGGTCCAGAGCACCTTGTGTATGTGCTCAGATATGGTGTTGTGCTTCCCATCCCAGGTAAGGGTGGCAGCACAGTCAATGATGCGGTGTGAGTTTCTCCTGAGGCAGACTGCACAGCATGGGAATGGTGTATTAGGGTTTCGAAAGGTTCTAGGTTTTTTATTCAGTCTATTGTCTGGTGAGGTTGGGGGGGAGCGCTTCTGAGTGCTAAAGGAGCGTGTGTGTTGGTTTTGGCTTTTGTTAACCATAGGGTTTGTTAGGGAGTGTGTTTGGGGAATGGTAACGATCTGGTAGGTTGATTGATGGTTGTAGGGTAACCAGTAAGTGTGTAAACAAGGGGTGGGGGGTTGTTGTGGTAGGCGTGTGATTGGCCGGTTAAGTTGGGTTTGCAGACCCAGTTTTGGTTTTTTAGAGCTGTGTTTGGCAAGGTATGGGATGCATGAAGACCGTGAGTGGTCAAGGTGGGTGGGTGCACAGGCAGTGGAACGTTATGTCCACACATTGGGTTTGGATGTGATGCCAGGGTTAAAGGATTGAGTGATGATCGCAAGTTGATGACAAGGACCAGGATTTTGTTAGCTGAATTCGCTAATTGAAAATTTTTGGATATACCTGAGATGCTAGCTGTTGGATCCTGAATTGATTAAAAATCTCCTCATGCGCTTCGTCTAATAATTCTTGATTGATTCTTGCTAAGCTCCAGCTGTTTGAACTTCCGGCAGCGAGGTGCCATTGTCTACATTGTTGAGCTTGGTATAGCAGCAGCACGCGCTGTTTATGGGTGTTGAAGTCATGCCTCCAGCGATGGTTCTGTAGGGCTGACCAGAAAGATATGTGCATGTCTATCCTGTCATCTGGCCAGTCGTTTTCTTTCATCAAGGCGATCATGTGGGGGGCTGCTTTGTTGAACTGTTCCCAGGTAAGATTTTTGTCTTTGATTATTTGAACCTTGGGATCTCGTGCTGATCCGGCTGGAATCCACTTGTGGAGCCTGTCCGCAGTAGGTAACATAACGAGCGCATCTTTGTCAGCTGTGAACATATTTCTTGAAGCTTCCTCGAGTCCACAATTAGTGAAATAAAACAGCTCGCAATAATCTCCAGATTTCATCTTGCGCATGGCATATTGAGAAGGTAGTATGACCAGATTGGACGGTACATCAGCGTTGTGGATTGGAGCATACTTGGATTTATTTTTCTTCCTCTCTTCTAGCACGGCTGCTTCTTGTTCAGCCACTTGAGCTTGGTGGCGTTGGTCTTCGACTTCAGCTGCCTGCCTACAAGCTTCTTCGGCTGCTCAAGCTTCTTCTTGGATTCTGTCAGCCCATTGATGTTTGTCTGTGTTGTTTTGGATACACCATAGGTTGGCTAGAATTTGAGTGGCTTGTCGCTCATCAATCACATCATTAGCGATTTGAGCATGGGCTTGCGCATATTCATCTGCTTTGAAGTCTGGAATAGCTAAATTAGGGTCTTCTGCAAGGATAGGCATTATGATTGATAATGAATGCAAAGAACAACGAAAGGTATCTTAAAACTAATATTGAATGCCGAGTGCTTGTCTATCGGTGAGGATTGAGAACAAGAAAGGAATGCACCACATTGCTTACTCAAGCATAGACTCACTTCTGTGCTAGCCTCATGCCTCGGCTATCTCAGACAACCAACTTGTAACACCAAATCAATTGCACAATAAAAATTCACATGATATTATCATTTTGCCTGTAGATTGCCTGATCACTTGTGTCGTTTCCGGTTTTATACACCACTGCCGGATAACTCATACACCCCCCTGGAAACCCACTGTAGTCATGTCAGTCCATTCATCTGGCTTGGAAAGGTACATGGAGGGTGATCCCAGTATCTTGCTTGGGTTCTTGTGGAAGGACGATGCAAATTGGATTAACCTTAGTGCATGACTGAGGTACGTGCCTTTTGTGTGCCAGTGTAACGTGATTGATTGATCATTTCATAACAGTTCTGCATACCCCTTCATCAAAATTAACCCCTTCATCGCATGAAAGCTATGCAACAAACTCTCCACTGCCCATTGACACAGTACGCAACAAGCATACATAGTCAAGAGTGATACCAACCATGCGAACACTTCAGTGTGGAGCCTGGTTCGTTAGTGTGACGAGCTGGTCTCTGTCCAGACCATGAGTAAGCAGACAGTAAACATCGAAAAACAGCAGAGACGTATGAATGTAACCATGATTGTCCTGTAAACACACTGGCTTACTAGAGTTCCCATAATCTACATAATTGCTGTCCATGATACTGAAACATAAGCTTTCAGTATCACTGCCTTTTGGCGTGACAGTTAAGGGATACAGCCTTAGCTAAGTCACATTGAGGTATTGGTCCATGGGAGGGTTGAGCCCCTGTTCCTCATTCTGCAAAAAAGAACTTCACGCGTTCAAAGGAGGTGGGGATTGCTGCTACTATATGTTCTATAGGGAGCCCTATGGTATGTGTAGATGCGAGTTGGACAAGTGAAGGGATGGGTGGTGCATTCAGAACGTTCAAGCTGCTTCCTGTTGATTTTCATTGGTGAGTTTGAGTGACCTTTCCTGTCATTGAGACAAAAAGGGAGGATGGTATCATACCGATCACTACATCTGCCACACCACCGCTAAAATTTGTGTTTACCAATATCACGCCAATTTTTCATAGTTCTGGTGTTGACTTTGAATTTGAAGCTCAGCTGCTTTGGGAAGATGGGAAGAGGCCATAAATGACATTAGGCCATTTCAGACAAACTTTATGGGCCCATTCAGAGCTGGGGTCTAGAATGTGACATGCATCTATGATTGCTAGTGCATAGAAGGCAACATCTGCAAGCACCCTGCTGGTGAGAGTCATGTGCTACTGCCCCTGCCGCATCCTGCGAATTGTACTGTGGCGAGCGAGACAGTGGGAAAGGATAAATTTCTAGTCAGAGAAAGTCTCAGTGGGCGATGCGATGGATGTGATTGGGTGAGACACACTTGTCAAACATTGTTTGCGTGCTGGAGGCTGCTTTGCAATTCACCAGAAGTCTGGGTTGGTCTCTTTTGTTGTGGAGCAGAACTTGTCTATGGCATGGAAGAAGGAGGAATGTGAGAACTGTGGGGTATATGTTTGTTCACCCTCGGAAGTTACAAGTTTTAAAGGTACAAGTGCATACCTGACTTTCATGTTTGAGAGGGAATTTGGTGGAATGGGTTTGAGTATGGGGTGATGCATGGTGCTGTCCTCAGGAAGGAAGAATGGGAAGTGGGAGTGGGAATCATCATTGAGATCTTGGAATACAAATGGCTCTCACTTGCATTGTGATTCATTTCCAACACCTGACCCAGTATTTGCAGAATCTGGGGCTGAAGACTAGGATCAGCTCTCAGTGAGGAGAAGTGCGGATAACGATTGTGACAGCAGGGTATCAGGAAGAGGTGGTGTGCAATTCCACATCACAAGAACCCCACTTTGAGATAAGATACCGGCAGGTGCATTCCCCTCTGCATGACGACCAAGGATGTGTGATATCCAACCACCGGCCTTGATATATTTACTGACAGCTTCATGATCAGTGGGAGGTGAGAGGACGAAGAGGGCACAAGAGGTGTACCATGGGTATTCTTGTATGGAAAGTTGAGAGGGTGCTAGAGACTATGATAGATAGTGCGGTATCAGTATTGAAGCAAACACTTAAAGGAGAGAAGATGTGTGCTGGGATATACTAGTACGTCCATTGATGTGAGTGCTAGATATTATTCTAGATGTGTGGCCACCGATGGCTATGCATATGTATCATTTCTGACGGTGCCGGTATAGATGTCATTGTGCATATGCATCATGCACATGTTTGACAGGAAGTTATTCTAAAGTTCCCACGGCTACAATGTCCAAGACTCCGAGGTGAGCCGCACTCGTTAAAATTTATGGAACAGTGCATCCTCAAGCCGCGTCGAGTTGGTGAGTCTGAAGGTGTCTTGTCATGCATGAGCTTCGCCATGCACTCCCCCTAGCTATTAGTCCATGTGGAACACCGGACTCATGGATGCAGTTTCCCTTACTCACAGTCAAAAACAAGCTACCTGTCCCGCTATATTGGTCTTGACCTAAGATGTGCGCACAATGACTCAAATGCTTACTAGTTATTCCTGTTTTCGGTTTCTTCACCTCAGGAAGCCACGCATTCCAGCCTTCTGGGGATGTCATTAATCATGTTTTCGCGTTTACCAGCACATATATATATAATAGGCTTCAGAATGTAGTATGACCATTATCTTCCGGTACTGTTTCATCATGTTCCCAGCTGTATCCCTGTTGACAACACTTCTCCTGGCCTTGTCCATCGCCGCATCGCCTGTTGAAATTCATGACTCCCCTATCACCCTCTCAATCGCCAGGAGGCTAAACACTTCTGGTGGTACCATCAACCTCTTGCAGCACGACCAATCTCGCGCAGCCACCCTGAAATCTGTCGGTAGAGACACTCTCGGCCGTCATAGTGGTAGCATTCCTGTGACAAACACTGCTGTAGACTATATTGCATCAGTCAGCATTGGCAACCCTGCCACGACTTGTGGGTTCAACAACGAGAAAACACGCGGTTACTCATATATATTATTGCAGACAACCTGATTGTTGACAGTGGATGCTCGGTCACATGGGTTGATGACACTTATGTGAAGACCAGCACCAGCGTCGACACTGGCAAGGCTATATCGGTCTACAGCAGTTCTGTCCCCTTCTCTGGTATGACATACAGCGATATCATAAATTGAAAACACCCACGATTGTCTTTAGGAACTGAGTACACTGACACCGTCAGTCTCGGTGATAAACCCACCATCATCCAGCAGCCAATTGGTGTTGCTTCTACTTCGACTGGCTTCACTGGTGTTGATGGTGTCCTTTGCATTAGTGTTCCGTGGATAACCCTCTGGGGGGTTATCCACTGTGGATATCCACCAGGCCCAAATGAGGGTCAGTTATCCACGGGTGAATATGGTGGATATCCACCGCCCGGCAAACCGGCCCGGTGATTCCGGGCACCGCAAAATTTCATGATCCATGGTGCATTTCGCAAAATTTTGGTTGATTTACAAGTATAGATCTATCCTACTAGTATGCTCTATGTCATGTCCCAGTCTGCTTCGGTCAAGACCTTCTCTTGTATGAAAGTGCTTGCCGGCACAAGAGTGATGGTGTTCTTCGGCACTGCAGGTGCCAAATCCTTGTCAGCAAGCACATCAGCTAACATTGTGGAGTCAAGATTGATAATACTAGCGGCATCAAAAGCCTCGCCGCCAAAAGAATCCACTTTTTTTGAGCCGTCTTCAGCTATATCCTCGGGGTCAGTGACATACAACTCTGAGTCATTGTTCTCCACATCTGGCTCGTCAGGTGCTTCATCTGTAAAATCATCGTCCACGTCGGAATTTTCATTGTCGTCATTGTCTCCCTTCCCTCGCTTTCGCTTGCCACCAAAAATGGTCGATGTCATATCTCGCCATTTGACAGTTGGTTTCTTTTTTGGAGGCAGTGCCTAGTAGTGAGGTCCATGAGTTGCAAATGAATGAAACTATTGATATAAACTCACAGAGGGATTATATCTGTACCAACTACGGATCTGGACCGTCCTAACAAGTGTTTTCACCTGCTGCCGACTGCGAAGTGGTGAGTTGAGCCACGTGAATGTTGAGCCAGTCCGCTCATCAGCCATTGAGTTCGGTACAAGCGAGAAAATTCGGACAGCGAGCTTCTGGTTGGACTATAATCAGCTTCGAGATGATATAACTGCAGTTCTGACATACTGCAAGTGGCTGGGCATCCCCAGATCGGTCTTTGTCCAGATAGCTCCACCATTCATATGCTGTCTCGTCAGTTCGAAGTTCGCGATCAAAAGGGTAAACCTTTTTGATGTATTTTTTAATGAGGTCTTTCAAGCGAGTGTTTGCCTCTGAGATGCTCAGGTTTGCGATGGGAGCCTTTCGCTTCTCATATTCAATACGGAGCATCGAAAGTAGAAACTTTCCCATACGACGAACTGAACATGGGAGTTCTTTGTCTTGGGGATGATTCGTCTGGCCTCCAATCTTGATGCGAGCAATGACGAGTGGGTTTAAGTCATGGAGGATATCTGCCCCTCTGAATTCTTTGAACTGTGTCAGTTAAACAGCAAGTGACTTGATGTTAATATAGAAAACTTACGAGGATCAAGAAGAAAGCCAGTGAAATACACATCGGATGGTGCATCATTTACCATTTGATCGAATCGGTAATTCACAGCTCGTCGAATCTCCTCAGTGACCTCAGTTGGCAAGCCAGTGATATCTTCAGTGATAATTTGGTGGATGGTTGCGGTGACAGCAAGCCAGAAAAGATATACATCTGACACAGTCGAGTGAGTAGACTCGAGGCATGTTATAGCCTTTGCAATCGGAGCAAGCACTGTAAGAAGTTGTCGAAGTTCAACCTCAAATTTGTCGGTTGCGAAACGATCCTCAATAAAGCAATTATTGACTTCCTGCAAGGTACTTCTGAGCATCGAAAAACCATAGAAAGCACGCTACATACTGGAATGTTGATGACCTGTTCAGTGCACAATTGTCGGATAGGTTTCAGACAACGACGAAGTGACTCTCCAGAATGATAAATAGTTCCAAAACGTGTCTTTCCAATCGAAACAAGTCCTTTCTTGATTTGTAAATCCTTGCGGCGACGACGGAGATGAGCACTCGCAAAGGTCGAGTTCTTGAAGTACTTGATGGTTCGACGTATCTTCTTGATCACCTCAAGTTCAAAGTTAGTGGTTCACCAACTAAGAGCCAGATGAGAGATAACTTACAGGTCGAAAGAATTTGATGTTACCAATGTCTTTGCATAACAAACTCATGCGATGACATGAGTCGGGGAGAATAATAATCCAACTAAATTCTTCCTGTATGAGTGAACGAGCTAATGTTGTATTGCCAGTGTTGTCGGAAGCCACTCCCCCAAATCGTTCAGCTCCAATGCGTAGCATGACCTGTAAGCGGTGTTAGTTCGGAACTTCTAACATTACGAGATCTTTGTAGCTCACCTTTCGCAGGACTTCATGTATCTTTGCCCCAGTATGTGATTCTTCTGAAGACTCATCACCTTCCACTAAAAACACCCGACGCACTGGAGTGATCACATGTACAGTATAAACAGACTGGGGCATCTTCGTCGTATTTCCATCAAAAGTGATGGTAAGGTCATCACAGGTACGAAGATGTTGCAATTGTAAAGTTTCGATGCGAGCTGCCTCATTGGGGATCTGTGTTTCGGTGAGTACAGCAGAAGACGCTGGTTCATAGTCAGGATTCCCGTGTTTCCACATTTCCTTCCATTCCTTTGAATCAACTTTTGATGGTGGAATACCACCAACGCAGATTAGCTTCAGCACATCAAAGTCAAGCTGGTCTTTGAGTGCTGAAATGCGTGCCTTGCGCTGCGACGGATATATTGATTTTTGTTTCAGTGGCACACATAACAACATGGTGGACTCGGAAGATGTGGATGCGACAGCGGTTGGTTCGTATCCTTTGACACGGCCACCCAAGGATTCCCCGGCCATAGCAGTGCGAACACGATCCCGTAGTGTTGGATTGATTTTGTCTAGTTTTCCGCATTGTAATGCATGTCCAAATACTCGGGCCTTCCAGCGAGGTGCGGCCCAGGTCATAGTGCATCCATATTCAGCTCCAGCGCACCGGACAATCATCTTTTGAGCGTTACTTTTGAGGTATGTATTCACCGAGATAAGGTCCATCAGAGGGTCAACCCTTGCGCCACCTTTTCCCTTTGCAGGGATCGGTTCGGCATCTCTGTATAGGTGCATGACGGACGTGTCAGATTCGATAATGTTGGTCTTTTTCTTCTTCGATCCCTTCAGTCTGTTGATTAGGGGGCTGTTAGGTGTTTTCGATCCACTCGATGCAGGCTCTATGTCTGGATGGTCATTCGACCGATGTGAGGACTTTGGTAACTGTATAGCAGGTCAGTAATTCAGTTTCACTGGCAAGAAAAGCAAATCTAATTTACGGCCTTTCCAGCTGCAACAATAAGGCCTCGTGCAGCTTCGAGGGTGTCATCCACCCACTTCTCAAGGATAATATCCCCTGGATATTTTTCAATCCATGTTTCGAACACATCCACTACGGCTTCTATCTCTGGACCTCGCTCGACAAGTTTTAGTCCGTCGGCCCGATTACCAAACCTAACCTCTAGCTCTCGATTGACAGCACCAACCTCACCAATGTCTGTAGTCCAATCGGCATCCGGGCTGAAGTTGGAGAAATTGTACTTGGACTCCTTTGGAATGGGAATGTCTGTTGGCAGTGCCTCGAGACAGAGTCGAAGCTCAACTAAACGATCCTTAAGATGCGGCTGCATGTAATGGGGCAGAAAACTTGAAGTTCACAATGAATATATTTCAGTCATTTCTTTGGTCATTTTTCGAGTTGACGTTTGACCAAACAAACATTAATGTCTTGACGTCGCATGAAGATCCACCAACTTAAATCCTAGTTCAAGGCTTTGAGTAGAAACAAGCTTGTAGACTCGGTATTTAAGCTTTTTTAAGTGTATTTAGTGTATATTTAATACAACCCCATACACCCACCCGAGTTTCCAAGTTATTCACGTTATCCACCTATGAATTTTGGCCTTGGGTTATCCACCGAGTTATCCACGTGGATAACAGGGTGGATATCTACATTGGTGGATAACCAGGTGGATTTCCACGGAACACTACTTTGCATTGGACCCCTAGACTTGACAGAAATACAGGCAGATCCATCCACGACGATCCCGACTGTTACTAACTGTATAGCCAAGGCGTCATTTCTCAGATAGTTGTTGGTATCTCTTTCGAGCCCACCACTTCGGAGTCAGACACCAATGGAGAGCTCACCTTTGGTGGAACTGACGCCACCAAGTACACAGGCGCCATTGCATACACATAAGTTGCTGCAGCTCGGAGATCAATCTGGACTGACAGTAATTGCTTATTTCAGTCCTCTCACCACCACGTACCCCTCATCCTACTACTGGGGTATCAATGAGAGCATCACTTACGGCACCACGACCATCTTGTCCGAGACGGCTGGTATCATTGATACTGCCACTACTCTCATCCTCATTGCTACCAGTGCGTATCTCAAGCCCAGCGAGTGATCTTCATCTGCAATACTATTCAATAGATGCCTTCAGTTTGTACCAGTCTGCAACCGGTGGTATTTTGGACGACACAACCAGTCTTCTCCGCATTACCTCCACCCAGTACAGTGCCCTCGAGAACCTGAACTTCAATGTTGGCAGCGTACGTCCTTTCTGTCTCAAATCTCGATGCCCCTTGTTCATTATTTTGCACAGAACACCTACGCTCTCACCCCTAACGGCCAGATCTGGCCTCATGCCCTCAACACCTATATAGGTGGTAGCACCAGCTACATCTACCTCATCGTCAACTCCATTGGCACCCCCAGTGGTGAAGGTCTCGACTTTATCAACGGCTACACTTTCCTTGAGCGCTTCTACACCGTGCTTGATACTACCAACTCCCAAGTCGGTTTTGCCACAACCGCATACACGAGCGCCACTACCAACTAGTGCAACTTTTTTGGTTGGGTATTGGGTATTTGTACATTATAATATAACATTTCTTACAACCTATTATGAACACAGTCGTCTTCTGAAAGCATTTCTAAAGATAACTGACTGGAATCGTAGTTTAATGTTTGAAGTGAGTGCTCATCCTCAGCAAGCACCGGAAAGCATCTTGTATGCATAATCAACGGGGGCTATTGGACCATGAACAGCAGCCTTTTTCTCCCTCCGCACTCACTTTTTCTTCGCCCAACCACCACCCACCACCTGAGAGCTCTGAGGCCACACCATTATCCAATGACATAGTGCTCTTCCCATCTGATCAGGTGCCCTATCTTCTCGATGTTGACCGAAATGTGTGTTGAGATATTTGTTTATTCTATGATATTTAACATGGACGAGGTGAGTAGGTTGGTTTAATGCTCGCTGTGTATGGTGTGCATCCATAAACTGTTCCAGGACTGCTCTTTTCCGGCCCTCGATGGCACGCACATATGCAGACACTGTCAGAGCCGTATTTAGACGGACTTTTGCTGTTCACAAGGCAGTTTTTTGATAGATCGAGAGTTGCTTGTGCATGTAAGTGGAATGGCGTTCTGTTCGTCATTAGTTTCGAATTTGGACTCATACTATATGCACTTGCGATTTCAATAGTGATCAATGACGACTCATGTGAGTTACCATACTCTGTTACAATGATGGAATGAAACTACAAATTTGCATGCGGAATAAACTTGTTCCAAGCTACTGTATAATATGCGCCAGGAGGTAATGAGCGTAAGCTCAGTATCATAAGAACAATTAATGCGAGACGTGCAAAAGTATATGTGTTGCCGATGCTGAAAAATCCAATAATCTTCCCCACATAGGCATTCATACAATCATCGAATCCATCCAACTCGGATGTCCTGTCTGACTCTGATGATGGGAAAAGCAGATCCAGCAATGCAGCCAGACCAAAACATATCAAAAATACCGCTAACATGCCAACTGCTGTCCCAATGGAAGCCACACGCCACAATGTCTGTTCCACGTGTCTCGGAAACAAGGAATTCCAGCCGAGGCAATGTATTCCTCCAAACACCATCCCACTGAAACCTTCAATGATGAATACAATCATTCCCCGAGTCAGGCGACGAGACCATCGGATTTTGCTGTTAAACAGTTGAGAGAGAAGGACCCATGTTGGGCTTCGTCCTTTTCTACATAGAATGCAGGTCAATCAGAACAAATTCTGTCAGGAATATTGATGACAATGACGTACTCATTGGTTAAGCTACCAGGTGGTGGAGGAGGAACATGTGCGTTCCAACGGACAACATAAGGACATTCTATGTCCTTAGGCTTATACCACCACAGGCCATAGGAAATGCAGGCCATAATGGTTACACCCAGGGTGTCAATTTCAAGCAGTGTTACTGGGAGGTTCTGGGCATAACGGGCGATGAGCTGGATGACGAACCACACCAGCTGAAGAATGGCGACGCATTTGGATAGCGCATCGCCCTTGCTTCGATCTTTTATCTCTGCCTCCGTGATGACAGGTTCGTCCACGGTTCCCTCACCAACAAACCTCACAAGTTCATCAGGTGTAAGAGTGGCCCGCGGCTCACCATCGACGCAGAGCACAAATCCACCCATCCAGGCAAAGAACCCGTGCGTCAGTGTCCATCCTATGAAGATATCAGTTTCGCATTAGTTTCTTCTTGATTGAAGAGTCCAAGTATGCGACTGACCGTCGCCTGAACTTCTACTTGAATTTAAGATGAAACTAAGTAACACATCCACCAACTTGCGCCACCATACACGACGGTCGCAGTGAGGCTTGGCGTGTTGCGCACCAAACCCCGCATTAATGAAGTCCTTTGTAGCTTGACGAGCACATAAAAGTTGCCATGCTGCCCAGGCGGTCACGAGTTCGGGGGCGAGAAATGCAATAACCATGAGGAGTAGACGATGGAAGGTAATTGCAACTATCCCCTTGTCTATACGCGGAATGTCCGGATGGACGGCAGTCCATGTGCACGCAAACAAAGTTAAGCCACAGCTCGAGAGAATATCCCACAAGGTCCTGGTGTTGCAGGATGGAGAGTCGCTGGAATCGAGTGTAAGGATATAGGAATCATTGAAAGTTGGGAGTGAAGCATATACAAACGGAACGCAGAAGAGGACAGTGCAGAGTAGGAGCCTGAGGGTCATGATGAAGTTAGGAGCATAGCATCCGTTCATTTTGCTCTCTTTTATAGGTGCAGCTGGGCGTATCAATCCATGCATGATGGGGCAGGTTCATACCCTGGTCCTCATGTACATGTACATGCCTCGAGGTCGCCATAAGTTCTGGTATTGCAGGATGGGGAGTCGTTGGCATCACTGAGTGTGTGGATAATGATGTCTGTTCACTCCGTTCTGTTTTGAAGGGTCGCTACATATATTAGTTCATGCATAATAAGCCAGGTCCGAAGGCTGGCGCTCATGTACAGGCGCATGCCTTGAGTCGTGAATACCGTAAGTCAGGCGAGAGACGTACACTAAAATGGGGAAAATTTTTGTCGGCAGGAACATTGTTCACTGTTTCCGTACGGTACAGTGTAAAATAATAACAGGCAAATTTGTTCTGGCAAGGATTTCGTATACATAGTAAAATTCAGCTTTTTACAGAGGCATATGCCAATATTAATGAGGCTATGATCATTAATTAATATTGAAGTGCTTGTCCTCGGCAAACACCGGAAAGCATCTGGACTACGGCCTAAAGCTCAAAGCTACAAAACGCATAGTGTAGCTTAATATCAACGTACTAATCACGGCGACGGGTTACACATTAGGTGCATTATCACGCACAGCAAGTGCATACTGAGCTCAACTTCCCATCGATCTCAACCTTTACATGTTTTCCGACGTCCTAAATATCACATTGCAATATTAAATGATGCCCCACAACCCAACGTGGAGCATACCGTACTTAAGTAGTAGTAGTAGTAGTACTATGAACGCCTACCTCACTACGCGCCGCCCTCATAGACACCAAAAACAAATTTATGCACAATAACAACCCACATGAGCGTTATCATCGCTCACCCGTGCCCTTACGCGTCGCAGCCAAAGCAACCCCAATAGCCTTGACCAAATCATCCGGCGACAGCGAACTAGACGCACTCCGTTCCTGCGCACGCGTCGACCCCCACGTCACAGTCACAGACTCCCCTACCTCGGGCTGCGGCCACCCCATCCCCTCCTCCAAATCCTCCAACGGCGTCAACGTCCCATCTGAGTCCAGCTCCAAATCCGAGTCTGGTGACGACGCCCGCGAAGAAGACGCTGATAAAGGCATACGCGTATATGGCACATACAACCACCTCGCGTCGCCGATGTAAACACGCGGTCGGTCGACGGCTTTACCCTTGCCTTTCCCTACGTGTTTTTCTGAGACGAGAGGCGGAATCACAACACTGGGCTCGAGGTCTTTAATCGTGCGGATCTTCCACTCGCGTAATGGCGTTCCGATGAATACCCTGGGTTTCTTCAGCTTCGCTTTTACTTTCTGTTTCGATCGCTCGGTTTGGGCACGCTGTTTCACGGGTTGTGTGGGTCGGACGGGGGCAGAGGCGCTATCGCCGTCAATAAACGCACGACCAACGCGCTCGCCCTCAAGACCATAGACATGAGCCCAGAACTGTGGTTTTGGCGTACTTTCAGGAGGCTCGGGTGTTATAGAGCCATCCGGGACACGGGAATCATCAGGCACAAGTAAAATGCCCGACTTGGTGCGAGATCCCGCAAATCCGCCCCCACGCATGGAAATATACTCCTCCCCGCGTCTCCGTGAGCATATGGAGCAATTGCACGTATTAAGGCAGACCGGACAGATGAATTTCTTGTTACCGGGGGCAAACACTATATCGGGGTACCTGAGTAGCCATACGGAGGGCATCACAATCAATGAGGAAAAGAGACGTAATAAGGGAGAGGGAGACAACAGACCGGTTCAGGATGCATCGGTTGCAAAACCGCTTCCCGCAGATTGTCCGGTCTGGATGACGTTTGGAACATTGCATCTTGGGTCTGGTCTGTGTAGATCGACAATGGTGACAGAAAGTCTTGACAACTTCAGGCTCGACATCGTTCCGTGGCGTAGTTTGAGCTGGAGGAGGAGGTGCATGAACCTTGGACGGTTTTGCTTCTGGAAATGGAGTCGTGAATACAGGAGAAGAAGTGGAACTCGAAGCTTTCGACGGCGCAAATGACCCATCAGAGCTTGCACGGGTGTTTGTTCGGCGAATCCGTATCTTGAGACTCGGCCGCGCCCCGAGTTGCGCAGGTGGAGCAGAAACAGCATCAGCAGTCCACCCCCTATCATCTTTACCCTCTCCGGTATCTAACATTCTCGCTGAACTAGTCGCGTCGCCTTCATCAGTGACAGAGGCCGATTTACTGTTGCGATATTTGATCTGGACGTTTCTTCGTGACTTCCCAGACTTTTTGTCCGAGAGCGCCGGAGCTTCCTGTGACGCGGAAACCCCTGGAGGTCTACGCACGTATATGATGGGGCCTTCTGGTAGTGGCTTCGAGCTTCGAGCGCCTGTTGATGGGAGAGGCGGTTCGCTGCCACCAAGCAGCGAGGGATCAATCGTACCCACGCTGTCTGAAGGAGAAAAACTGTCGGGGGATAGAGACCACTGGCCATCCTCAGGGAGCACAAAATCGAAGCTACCGTCCAGGCTGTGTGAGGAATTGGTAGCGTATACGTCCGTGAGCTGTCGTGAAGGAGACTCGGATAGCAGCTTCGGGCTAGGAGGCACCCCGAAGAAACTGTCTTCTGCATCTTCTCGCGTGACGGACGCTGGATCAGGGGGTAGCCGTGTTGCGCTGTGCAAGAAACCAATAAAGGAATTTGGTGCGGATTGAGTGTGCTTAATGTCTGGGGGATATGTCTTTGCAGGAGAATCGCCGAGGTCGTTCAAGTACTGATCCATCTCTGTGCTAAAGTCCAGGATTTGATCCTCTTCCAGTGTGGTATAGTGCGAGATGTCATCAAGGACGTTAGAGGATGAAGAGTCCTGTGTTTGAAGGATGGTGCCAGTGAATTCCGATTTAGGCTTGGATGAAGACGGGACGTTTTGTGGCTCTAACTTGCTTTTAATTTTACCTTTGCGAGATGAACCTTTGAGAGAAGCGCGTCCAAAGTATGGTGTCAGGGCCGCTTCGATGTCAGGCCTCTCCTGAAATAGCGATGCGAGAACACGAGGGAAGACAGGTTCGTCTTCTTTCTCATCTTTCTCATCGTCCGGGACTGCAAGACCTTTCATCTCCGCAATCATCTCTGGTAAGCCTTCGTGGAGTTGTGCGTAGAGGCGCTGAACACGTTTGACGTAGATGTAATAGGTACTCGACTGCAGGATAGTGTCGTGATGTGTTGGTAGCTCTTGGATGTCAAGCTCGAGGGCAGGATATTGTGCGTCCAGGATCTGGGTTGGTACCGTAGAAACGTCGTCTCCGAACCTTCGGGAGCGAGACTTGTACTTCCTTTTCTGACGTGCAGGACCCGGGGGCGGGCGTTCACGTTCACGCTCCTTTCCCTTAAGACTGAGAGAGGGTGATGGCTGCCGGACATTTTGAGCGAATGCAGCGGCCAAGGCGTGACCGATGGACAGATGCTCTACACCCTGTTTAGGCACGCCGGTGGACGCGTTCGATGACTTGTGACCAGCTTTGGCGATGCCTTTGGGAAAGGGTGGCACAGATACACAGTCGAGGAGGACGCGCCTGCGAGGCTTACGGGAAGACGGAGGAGGTGTGAATAGAGAGTCCCCCAATCCGAGTGAGGGTGATCTTGAAGAACGGATACCATCAGAAGACGAATCGCTCACGGAAAAGGGTTCAGTCTGGAAATTAACAGTCAGGGAGTGGCTTTTAAGGGACGGGAATAGCGTAATGTTGTCTACAATTACTTACAAGCATATCATCTACAGCCATCTCCTCGTCTGCATTGTTAGGATCGCTAGCACTATTGATACTATCACGTCCGAAATCGTCTTCATCATCAGTCAACTCAATCACGTCGTTACGAACTAAGAGAGGGGGTATAGACATGTCGGATAAGTTTGACTCCGCGACATAGAATGAAGATGAAGTTGACACGCTCCGGGTGCTATGTTGTGAGGGAGAAAAATATGATTCTGGCCGTGTCAAAACTTCATCCTGTGGGGAAAAATACGTAAGTATGATAGATCTATCAGAGGAAGAATACGTGCTCACGGCAGCCGAGGTGTCGTGAGTGTGCTGGAATGGAAATAGGGTGTCGAGATTAGATGACTGGAAGAGTTTAGGCGTGTGTACGGCTGAAAGCCTTGCATTCGATAACGGGCGCTGAGTGGAATTGTAAACTAGTACAATGATTCGGGTGGTGACAGGAGAAACACGAACATACCTTTATTGAAGTACGCGTAGAAGCACAGTTTTCGTCAAATAAATCATCTATTGAAGATGGCGCATCAATTATATAGCAATCCGAATCTTCTCCAGAACAATTAGGGTCTTGTGATGATGTACTAGAAGGATATGATGCAGGGGTAGGATCCACGCCGCTTGTTGTAGACTTGAAGAACAGCGTTGAAGGTACGTCTTTGAGTGACTGGGTAGAATAGGAACTGGATGGTAGAGCGTTATCCCAGTTAAGGAGCTCTGAGTACTCAAAGCCTTTCATCGTCGTTGACCATCATCATAGCGAGCAGCACGACAAAGTCACATTTTCCAAAAAAGGCCGCATCGGCAATTGCCGTGCTTACGGCGTCAACTCAAAATCCAAACCTTACAATCAGTTCAACAGCTGGCAGCGGCTAGTTCAGTGCTATATTTACTATTATTTTCGGTGATAGCATTTTGCATCAAGTGACTAGGCGCCTTTCGACACACACCCCACCTCCACAGATGTCGGACTAATCAGACTAGTACATATTCTGGCCATCGGGTCTGGCGGGATATCCTTCGATCACCGAGGGCCATTCCATCCAAGACATGATGCGCTAGTTTGCATCGGTATCCTCATATACTTACACATGTACAGTGACACACGCCACTGACATGTGACTAGCACCAACTTATCCCGTTCCTCCCAGCCTGAGCTTATCCTTGAAGCACACCGGCCATGACGAGCACCGACCTCCGCGAAATAGATGCCTGCTTATTCGACGTATTCGGTACCGTCCTTGACTGGCATAGTACGGTCACTCGCCAAGTCGCCCGCCTTAGCAAAGGACTGCTTCTCGAAGGTAGATAGCAAATCTCACATTCACGTAAAATAATCTCATACTGATCTCATCTATTAGGCTCACAGGACGCAGTCGATTTTGCAGAAGAATGGAGAGCCGGATATTATGCTCATGTGTAAGTCTATCGCTCTTCGATCTTGGTACCCAGATCATGACGGGAACAGCAAAAAAGTATCGCAGGGCGAACAAGGTACCACCAACGCAGACATCATGCACCGACAAGTTATTCCTCCCCCGTGCACACGACCCATGTTTGACCATATCACAGATACTGGACGATATGCTCACCACTCCACGTTGGTCTCATCTTGTAGACGTCTGGGGCGAATCCGATCGTGAAGAACTAACCATGATCTGGCACAACTTGGACGGTACGAACCCTCGGGAAAATCCTGACCGATCGCCCCTTAATTTTATTAATAGCATATCAGGACACCATTCCCGGCTTGACAGAACTCAAACGCTATGTTAACATCCTCGCTCTATCTAACGGAAACTTCAGATTGCTTCTCGATCTGGTAATCGAGTCTCCACATTACGAATTAGACCTTTCCTCTAATCAGTGTTATAGGCAAAGAACCAAGGTGTTCCCTGGGATGGTATATTTTCATCCGAACTGTTCGGATCCTACAAACCGTGCGTCTTGATCGCTTTTACATCCCCCTCGCCTGATGTTTGCGCAGGAACAAAAAGGTTTACGAATCCGCAGCGTACCACCTTTCTTTACCACCTCACAAGATAGCAATGGTGGCTGCGCACAGGTTCGACCTCATCGCTGCCGCCAGCGTAGGCTTCAAGACGATATACGTACCACGCCCTGCTGAAGATTCGCGCGAGATAAGGGAGAGTATGCGTAGCAAGAAGGATGGCGGCGAGGTGGATCTTGTTGTCAAAGATTTTGAGGAGCTGGCGAGGTTGATACGTGAAGCTCGGGAAAGTTGAAGCTCGCACTTGATACATACTATGTAAGTCCTCGAGGTATTACGAGATTATCACTTACCTAATTGTATCCCGGTATTACAGAGTGAGCGAAGTGAGATCACTGAATCGATGATGATTTTCAGGGCAGAGATGCGAGCGAATAGATAATACAACATTGTACAAATGCAATTCATATTTGCTGTGAGGAACTCTATGCGTAAGCTCTCTTCGAGATAATTCAGTGATCCTAGACAAACAGCTATAATATCTGACGAAGGCGTTCCTTCGAAGTTAGTCACTTTCACGGAATTGTCACTGACTCCAGAATTCGAATTCAAAGGAACGATTATCTGTCTTTCATCGATTGATCTAACTAGGGAAACCATTCAACTCAAAAAATCGGAGGACGGAACGACCTAGAGAACCTCTAAGCACTAGTTTGCTTCAATGCATGTTTACACTACATCAATGCGTCTCCGGATGCTCATGACTCATTCAGGGATGCATTGGTTGCGTTCCACGACCAATGTGCTTCATTTGGTGCGAGGTGTTACCATTTGGTCTGGAAAGACCCACTTTTCAAGCACAGCTTGCTCTGCAATATCTTCGCCGCCTGGAAAGTTCACCTCCCCTGCAGCTGTGACGTGTTGATAGACTTGGCAGAATTTACATATAATGCCGCATCTCTTTCATTACATGCAGCCTATCTAGACGGCATTGTGGTCACATCGATATACTGGAACCATGTTCGTGATTCCTTCACAAAAATGCAGCACGGTCGGCTTTACCTTGAAACAAACCCGAGCCATGCTCGCATCTCCGATTAACGATTCCAGTAGAAGGCATAACCATGACTGCGACATAAGTAAAAGGAAACTACAAATGTGGTATAAAATTTGTCCAGGCTACTGTATCATATATGCCAGAAGGTAGCGATTGGAAGTTCATCCATATAAGTACAATTAGTATAACGCGTGCAACAATATATATGAAAATGCTGGCAAGAGATACGATTATCTCGCTAGATGCGAATATATCGCCAAGTTCGCTCAAACTGTTCAACCAAATCGCACAGCCCCACAGCAGAAGAATAGATACCGGTGCGGACACTATCACAAGGGAAGCTGCACGCCATAATATCTGCTCTGCGTGCCCCCGAAACAAAACATTCCAGGCCAGACAGTGTATCCCTCCAAACACTGCCCCGCTGAGACATCCAATGAGAAGTATAATGATTGAACGGGAAGAGACACTGTCCTCATCATAGCCACCTACTGACGAAACCCGACGTGAATGGACAGCACGGGAGGAATTTAGTGTGCGAAAACCCATAAGATTGATAAAGGGATAAAAACAAGTGTTCACAAAATCACCCCAACTTTCAGTCGGGGATTCCACATCCACTTGTCTAGAATGCAGGCGAATTAAAACAATTCCAAGAAAGAACATTGACGACATACTCGTAGGCTAATTTTCTTGGCGGAGAGACAGTTGTTTTCCAATAAACAGCATAAGGACGTCTTACATCCTTGGGCTTCTTCCACCACAAGCCATAGGCAATGCCGGCCAGGGCAGATAAAGCAAGGGTGTCGAGTTCAAGCAGTGTGATCGAAAGTTTCTGAACGTAACGGGCAACAAGCTGGAGGACGAACCACGCCAGCTGAAGAATGGCAACGGCTTTGGAAAATGCGTCTCCCTTGCTTCGATCTTCAATGTCTGCCTCCACGATGATGGGCATTCCCACAGAGCCCTCATGGATAAAGCGCTTAAGCTCCCTGGGTTTAAGAGTGGCTCGCGGCTTTCCATCGACGTAAAGCATGAATCCACCCATACATGCAAAAAAACCATGCGTCACTGTCCATCCTAAGAGACATTCATTGGGAAATTAGTTACCACACCGAAGGGCTAAAGAGGTAACAGACCTTCAAAATTGCAACTTGCAACATGTGGAGCGCTCGGATGTAGGCTGATTGTATCCAATGTTGAAATTTCACTATGCAACGTAGCAGTGCTCTCTCCCATCTCTCCAGAGCCGCTGCGGGCCTGGTGAAGTTGTGTACCAAAGGCATCATTGAAAGCCTTGGCAGTGTCACGAGCACTTATAAGCTGACACGTGGCCCAGGTAATTATGAGCTCTGGGGCGATCAGCGCCATGATCATGATGCCTAGCCGACGAATTAAAACAGCGAATTTCCCCTCATCCATACCCGGGATGTTTGGGTGAATTGCAGTCCATGTGCATGCGAATAGAGTTAAAGCGCAACTCCAGATTATATCCCACAAGGATCTGGTGTTACTGTAAGATGGAGGGTCACTGACATCGAGTGTGGTGACACTGGTGCCATTGAGGCTCGGCGGTGAGGAGCAAACAAACGGGACGTGCAACAGTAATAGGATAGCCAAGGGTAAAAGAGTCATTATATGAAATCGAGGATAAACGTCTGTTCAATCTGCTCCTGTTTTTGAGTGTGTGATCGCACGTATGCCTCGAGGCTACCAGTAACCATAGCCACCACTGGCACAAAAAATTGAGGGCGGTACACGTCTATCCCACACAGAAGGGCTGTGCAACATTGAATGAATGCTAACCTAGGTTCCTCCATTGGGGCATTTATTTCAGGTAGCTGAAAAAAATAAGAAACACGATCGTGATGCACTTCTTCGTGATGAACGAGTGCTAGCTGAGTTACTCTCACTGTCACCCAACTGCAACCCAACTGCAACGGAGTTTGAAACTCAGACGCCAACGCGTCCGAACGATGGCGCGCACTCGAGTTGCAATTGGTAGGGTCTGACGCGCTAGTTTGCATCGGTATCCTCGTACACCTGCACATGTGCAGTGACACACGACACTGACATGTGACTGGCATCAACTTATCCCGTTCCTTCCAGCTTATCCTTGAAGCACACCGACCATGACGAGCACCGAACATCTCGACTTCCACGAAATAGACGCCTGCTTATTCGACGTATTCGGTACCGTCCTTGACTGGCACAGCACAGTCACTCGTCAAGTCGCCTGCCTCAGCAAAGGACTGCTTCTCGAAGGTAAATAGCAACTCTGACATTCACGTAAAATGATCTCATACTGATTTCATATATAGGACGCGGTCGATTTCGCAGAAGAATGGAGAGCCGGATATTATGCTCATGTGTAAGTCTATCGCTCTTCGATCTTGGTACCCAGATCATGACGTGAACAGTAAAAACGTATCCCAGGGCGGAGAAGGTACCACCAACGCAGACATCATGCAACGACAAGTAATTCCTCCTCCGTGCACACGACCTATGTTTGACCATATCACAGATACTGGACGATATGCTCACCACCGGCCACGTTGGTCTCATCTTGAAGACGTCTGGGGCGAATCCGATCGTGAAGAACTGACCATGATCTAGCACATGGTACGAACTTTTAGGAAAAACCTGACCGATCACCCCATTTTATTAATAGCATATGAGGACACCATTCCCGGCTTGACAGAACTCAAACGCTATGTTAACATCCTCGCTCTATCTAACGGAAGCTTCAGATTGCTTCTCGATCTGGTAATCGAGTCTCCACATTACGAATCAGACGTTTCCTCTGATCAGCGTTATAGGCAAGGAACCAAGATGTTCCCTGGGATGGTATATTTTCATCTGAACTGTTTGGGGATCGCTTTTACATCCTCCTCGCCTGATGTCTGCGCAGGAACAAAAAGGTTTACAAATCCGCAGCATACCACCTTTCTTTACCTCCTCACAAGATAGCAATGGTCGCTGCGCACAGGTTCGACCTCATTGCTGCCGCCAGCGCAGGCTTCAAGACGATATACGTACCACGCCCTGCTGAAGATTCGCGCGAGATAAGGGAGAGTATGCGTAGCAAGAAGGATGGCGGCGAGGTGGATCTTGTTGTCAAAGATTTTGAGGAGCTGGCGAGGTTGGTACGTGAAGCTCGGGAAAGTTGAAGCCCGCACTTGGTACATACTATGTAAGTCCTCGAGGTATTGCGAGATTATACATTTGTATCGCATCATTACAGAACAAGTGAAGTGAACCAACAGGATCATTGATTTTCGCGGCAGCGATGCAAGCGAATAGATCACATCTCATTTCACAAATGCAATCCATAATCGTTGAGAGGAACTCTATGCGTACGCTCTCTTCGAGAGTCTTCAGAGATCTTAGACAAATAGCTTTGATATCTGACGAAGACGTTCCTCCGAAGCTAGTCACTTTCACGGAACTATCACTGACACCAGAATTCGAACACAAAGGAATGATTATCTTTCTTTCGTCGGCCGATCTAGCTAGGGAAACCATTCAACTCAACAAATCGGAGGACGGAACGACCTAGAGAACTTCTAAGCACTAGTTTGCTTCAATGTATGTTTACGCTAGATGAATGTGTCTCCGGATGCTCATGCATATGACTCATTCAGTCATGCATTGATCGCGTTCCATGACCAGTGTGCTTCATTTTATGCGAGGTGTTACCAATTGGTCTGGGAAGACCCACTTCCAAGCACAGCTTGCTCGACAATATCTTCGCCGCCTGTCAAGTTCACCTCCCCTTCATGCCACTGCAGCTGTGACGTGACGTGTTGATAGACTTGGCAGAATTTACATGTAATGCCGCATCCTCCATTGTATGCAGCTTGTCTAGACGGCGTCACTGTGGTCGCATTGATATAGTTACGGGAACCATGTTCATTGTTCCTTCTCAAAGATGCACCACGGTCGGCTTTACCTGGAAACAAACCCGAGCCATGCTCGCATCTCTGATTAAAGATTCCAGTGAAAGGCATAACCATGATCGATCTGTGACATAAATAAACGGAAACTACAAATGTGGAATAAAACTGGTCCAGGCTACTGTATCATATGTGCCAGGGGGGTAGCGATTGAAAGCTCAACAATATAAGTACAATTAGGGTAACGCGTGCAACAATGTATATAAAAATGCTGGCGAATGGAATTCCACAAACTGCGAGGATCCCGCTAACTACGAATATCCTGCTAACGTTGTCGAAACTGTTCAACCAAGACAAATAGCCCCACACCAGAGAAACAGATAACGGTGCGGATACTATCGCAAGGGAAGCCGCACGCCATAATATCTGCTCTGCGTGCCCCCGAAACAAAACATTCCAGCCCAGACAATGTATCCCTCCGAATGCTGCCCCGCCGAGACATACAATGAGACTGTGACGGAGGGGGACATAGATCTCATCATAGCCACCTACTGATGAAACTCGACGTGAATGGACAGCACGGGAGGAATTTTGTGTCTCCCAACCCATAAGACTGACAAAGGGATAAACGCAATTGGTCAAAAAATCACCCCAACTTTCAGTGGGGGATTTCACATGTACGTGTCTAGAATGCAGGCGAATTAAAACAATTTCAACCAAAAATATTGACAACATACTCGTAGGCTAATTCACTTGGCGGAACAGTTCCTTTCCAATAAACAGCATAAGGACGTTTCACATCCTTAGGCTTCTTCCACCATAAGCCATAGGCAATGCCGGTCAAGGTAGCTAAAGCAAGGGTGTTGAATTCAAGCAGTGTGATCGGAAGGTTCTGAATGTAACGGGAGACAAGCTGGAGGATGAACCACGCCAGTTGAAGAATGACGATGCCTTTGGATAATGCGTCACCCTTGCTTCGATCTTCAATGTCTGCCTCTACGATGACGGGCATTTCCACTGATCCCTCACGAATAAAGCGTATAAGTTCGTAGGGTTTGAGGGTGGCTCGCGGCTTGCCATTGACATAGAGCATGAATCCACCCATCCATGCAAAAAAACCATGCGTCACTGTCCACTCTATGAGATATTCGTTGAACGAAGTTAGTTATCACACCGAAGGACCAAGCAGATAACCGACCTCTAACATCGCGACTTGCAACATGCAGAGCGCTCGAATGCGGGCTATTTGCTCTATCCTTTGTTGATATTTCACTAAGCAACGTAGCTGCGCTTTCTCCCATATCTCCACAGTCGCTGCGGGCCTGGTGAAGTTGTGCACCAAAGGCATCATTGAAGTCCTTTGCAGTGTCACGAGCACTTAGAAACTGAGACGCGGCCCAGGTAATAATGAGTTCTGGGGCAATCAGTGCCACGATCATGATGCCTAGGCGACGAGATAAAACAGCGAATTTGCCCTCGTCCATGCCCGGGATGTTTGGGTGAATTGCAGTCCATGTGCATGCGAATAGAGTCGCAACGCAACTCCATATGATCTCCCACAAGGATCTGGTGTTATCGCAGGATGGAGGGTCACTGACGTCGAGTGTAGTGACACTGGTGCCATTGAGGCTCGGCAGTGAGGAGCAAACAAACGGGATGTGTAAAAGTAATAGGATAGCCAAGGGTAAGAGGGTCATGGTGAAGTTGAGGGCACACGTCTGCTCGATCTGCTCTTTTATTTGAAGATGCAGTCCCACGTATGTCTTGAGTCTACCATAATGGCATCTATACTAATAGCCACCGCTGGCCGCCTACAAGGAATCCAGGATGGTACGTACACGTCTATCCCATGCAGAAAGTTTTTGCAACATTAGATGAATGCTAGCCTAGTAGGATCCTCCATGGACAGCGATGGGGCATTCGTCTCAGCAAATTGAAGAAACATAATCGTGACATGCGCTTTTTCGACGTTCGTGATGAACGAGTCCCTGTGAGGCTGTGTCGCTCACTGCCGCACCGGAGTTTGAAACTCACTTCTGAACATGGGATAGCGCGCACTTGAATTGGAGGAAAGCGGGAAGGTCCCAGCCTAGATCCCACCAAAGAGGCTCACATTCCGGCTGCCATCCATAATACCTTGATTGCTTTTTGTACCAATTTCCGGAGTGCTGCTATAGCTCACAAAGTAAGTGTTATTTCAGCAATTTTGATATCACACGATTTTCCTTTAGGTACCCCTAGTAGCAGGCTGTTCAAGATCATGCCTCTGTCAATCGCGGCACTCTGCAATCATTGCTAAATCAATGGTACTAGTGGTCCACCATACTCACTCAGTAACCCCCCGGCGCGCTCGAGTGTTCAAGATATTTACCTTGACAAGAATTGGGTCTGCCGCTTCCTTTCTCGTCACGCAGGTATCATTGTCATAAAACCTCAGGGCCTGGATCGAACACATGTACAAATTCTAGACAAGGCAAAAATCACGGAATATTTTGATTGACATTGATCACGACCTTGGGAGGTCACGAACCTTTGATTCTCAATCTTCCGAATGGCGAGTAACAGATCTGCCACTGTAGTTTCAACGTTGAAAATAACACATCCGATCACGACTTCAAGACGATTTATGAGTTTAATGCCTCTATGCAGAAGAAGGTCGGAACGCGGGCGAACCAACCTTGTCATAAGTCTAGCATCGTCATTTTCTTGTGCTCTCTTCGCCAGCGCTGTTCATCATGCTCTGGGCCTTCGAGTTTCACCAGCTCCTCACCTCATTTGATGTCCGACATCATCGCTGCTTTGTTTTCTCACCTGACTCGTGCCAATTGTAGGAGATACTAGGCGCCTTTCGACACACATTGCACCTTCACAGATGGACTGATCAGACTAGTACATATTCTCGCCATCGGGTCTGGCGGGATATCCTTCGATCACCGAGGGCCATCCCATCTCCAAGACATGATGCGCTAGTTTGCATCGATATCCTCCTTATCCTCATATGCTTACATATGTGCAGTGACACACGCCACTGACATGTGACTAGCACCAACTTATCCCGTTCCTCTCAGCTTATCCTTGAAGCACACCGACCATGACGAGCACCGGACACCTCGACCTCCGCGAAATAGATGCCTGCTTATTTGACGTATTCGGTACGGTCCTTGACTGGCACAGCACAGTCACTCGTCAAGTCGCCCGCCTTAGCAAAGGACTGCTTCTCGAAGGTAAATAGCAAATCTCACATTCACATAAAATGATCTCATACTGATCTCATCTATCAGGCTCACAGGACGCGGACGATTTCACGGAAGAATGGAGAGCCGGATATTATGCTTATGTGTAAGTCTATCGCTCTTCGATCTTGGTCCCCACATCATGACGTGAACAGTAAAAAGGTATCTCAGGGCGGAGAAGGTACCGTCAATGCAGATATCATGCACCGACAAGTTATTCCTCCCCCGTGCACACGACCCATGTTTGACCATATCGCAGATACTGGACGATATGCTCACCACCCCACGTTGGTCTCATCTTGTAGACGTCTGGGGCGATTCTGATCGTGAACAACTAACCATGATCTGGCACAACTAGGAAAGGGATAATCATGATTGCAATGTAAGTAAGAGGAAACTAAATATGTGGAATAAACGTGGTCCACGCTACTGTATCGTATGCGCCAGGGGGCAGTGATCGTAAACTTAATGTTATAAGTACAATGACTATAACGCGCGTAGCAATATATATGAAAGCAATGGTAACTAATGCAAATTTTGTAACCCATGAGTCAGAAAGAAGGATACGCAACGATATGAGACAGCCAAATATCGGCAAAGATACTGATGCGGAAATCATGAAAATGGAGACCGCACGCCATAGCATCTGCTCCATGTGCCACTGAAACAAATAATTCCAGCCCAGAAAATGAGCTCCTCCATATACAACGGCACTGAAAAATCCAGAGAGAAGTGTAATGACTTGTTTATAATCATGCGGATTATCCTTATAGCCACCTAAAGACGGAATCCGACGTTCTCGGACAACACGGGGAGAAATGGTCACAGCAATGCCCATAAGACTCTTCAGGGGATAACTGGGAATAATAAGATAATCATGCCAGCTATTCAGGGCAAATTCTTGATTTGCTTTTCTAGAATATGGGCGAATAAGAATGATTTCAGGTGAGAGCATTGACGACATACTCATAGTATAATGCGCTTGGTGGAGGGGCAGTTGCTTTCCAATGAACATGATGAGGACGTTGTATATCCTTAGGCTTCTTCCACCACAGGCAATAGGCGATGCATGCTAGAGAAACTATAGCCAGGGTGTCGACTTCGAGAAGGGTTATGGGAAGGTGCCGGATGTAACGGGCGACAAGTTGGAGGACGAACCACCACAGCTGCAAAACGGCGATTCCTTTGGATAGTCCGTCACCTCGACTTTCTATTTCTGCCTCCTCTATGTCAGGTACATCCAGGGATCCCTCGTAAATGAAGCGCATAAGTTCCTCAGGTGTGAGAGTAGCTCGTGGCTTGCCACTGATGTAAAGCATGAATCCACCCATCCATGCAAAAAAAACCGTGTGTTAGAGTCCATTCTGTGAGACATCCGTCGGACGAAGTTAGTGACTGCACCGAAATGCCAACCAGGTGACCAACCCCCAAAATCGCGGCCTGAAATATATGCAGTGCTCGGGTGTGGACTGGTCCTCCCATCTGATGGTGCAAATCCACTAAGCAGCTCAACTGTGCTCTCTGGATGGTCGCTACGGGCCTGCGCACCAAAAGCATCATTAAAAGCCTTTGTAGCCTCACGGGCACTGAGAAACTGTAATATTGCCCAGGTGATCATGAGTTCTGGGGCGATCAGCGCCAGGACCATGATGAAAAGGCGATGAGAGCAAACAGCGATTCTTCCCTCGTACATACCCGGGATATTTGGGTGAACTATGGTCCATGTGCATGCGAATATGGTTGCAGCACAGCTCCAAATGATGTCCCATAAGGTTCTGTTACAACTGCTAGATGGAGAGTCGGTGACGTCAAGTGTAGGGGCACTAGTACGATTGAAAGGCGGTAGGGCACAAACAAATGGAATGCATAACAGTAAGAGGATAGCAGTCGAGGTGAAGGGTAGGAGGGCCATGGTAAAGTTGAGAGTATAGTGCTATTCATTCTGTTCCTCTCTTTAAATGTGTGTCGAATGCATGGTGAGCGAGCATGTAGCAGGCTATCGCATATGAACATGTTGGGAGATGATCGAGAGCCTTGGAAGTAGCACAAAAGCGCGTGAGACGAAGTTGATGTACCGTAATTAGAGACAGGACATAAGGAGAGCTCCGCTGCTTCCTGGAAGACTAGAGTGTGGATTCAGCAGTCATCAAACTCCTCACCCCTGCCTTGCCTTTGCATACCAACAAGAAGGCGATATTAATGTGACGGCCGACGCACTGCAGGCTGACTAGTGCTGCAGTCGAGGTGAATCGAATCGAGTTGAGGTGGAAAATCCAGGTAGATCGACACTGGTCGGACTAATGAGTTGAGACGATTTGGAAACGAGTTCAGAGTGATGGTCCAGTATTCCAGCCAATCACATCGAGTTTACGAGTCAGTTGGTGCGCAGGAGTTGAAATTACATAATCTGGACCAAATCTGCGAGTGAGCTGACCTGATTTTCTTCTTACCATGGGAGACTAGTTCTAACAGTCGGCTTGACGATTGTTGATCTTGATGATCCTGCACACGTACGGTGGTGGGCTGTGTCCGCAATAAACTCCATGGCTCAAAGGTGCAGTGCTCGGATTCAGAAGTGGCTGCAGCACCCGTGGACGACGAACGTTTCAATGCCAAGTTGCAAGTGAAAGTCGCATTGACTTCTGATTGTCCCGCTATGCGAACACGAGTCCAAGCTTTGGCACTGCTATGATTTATGTTGCGTCAGAGCGGCCGGGTAGCGGCGAAGTACAGTGATGGTGGTATGATTTATGTTCAAGTAGGGCTTCTATTTTGATTGGTGAGTACTCGAGTGCTGAGCGCTTGAGCTGCGAGGCTGACAAGGGGGAATAATCTATGTCATGAGGTCCGGTCTGTGGCATCACCAATTAATCAGTTATTCTCCATAGCACGGCCACCTTCCTGGACGCTATTTTTCACCTCCTAGGAGTCTATTCTTCACATCTGGTTGTCATATGTACAGTCACAGGAGTTGCACCCTGAGACCTGGTCACTGCATTAGCCTGTCGCACTTCAGGAGCATCCAATTCGACGAGACTCATCTCGTTGTTACTCGCTCCTTTGAGCATATTGAAATCGAGAGTCGAGTAATATGATCGTGAAACAGTGGTGCAACTCCTCATGAATATGGTGTTGGCAGGGTCACTGCAGTTCTCATAAGAGTCAAGTGCCTGCGCTCCATGGAGATGAGAAACATATGGACACGGATGATCATGCTATGCAACACACTGTCAAACCTGCGATGCCACTGAAACTCAAATCGCGATAGAACTAGTTTCCTTAACACTCTCATCAGTCTTCGTAATCCGACCTAGTAGACGATCCTAGTTCAATTCAAGGTCCAACTTGAACCTATTCCATATTGTCAGCCACTGGACCACTTGGCTGCCATCACGGTGGCATAATGATATTATTCGACACCTTGGATCGATCTTACCTGCACTCTTATAATGCATCCTCACGATACTGTGAGCGCACATGAATCGAATGTTTCAGTCCCCGACAACGCTAGTGGTGGGCGGTGCCGATGTGTGCACTGTTCCACCGTGCACGAGTATTGATGCCTCATTTATACCATGGGTCGATCAGAAAGTCTGCGGTAGAATTACAATGTGGTGATGTCGAAGCAGAAGTTCTGGACGTGGTTGGGGGTTGAGGGCTCATTGGTAACAATGCAGCACCATAATATCGAAGAAAGGACAAAATTATTTAGGGGAAGGTATGGTGGCAGCACAGCAGCGCTTATGACTGCGATTCTAATAGGGGAGCTCACAGTAGGTCGCTTCTGCTTTCGCTTTTGCTTCTGCGTCCATTACAAATCATGATTATTACATATACAGCAAAATAAATAGAAATTAAATCATATATACCATTTCTCTCAATCTCACATTATCTATTCTGTTGTATGCTAGTATGCAATTTATATCCATGTTTAGTTCTTGTGCAAGGTCCTCAGTGTCTATGCAGGTTGAAAGAGTGCTAGAATGATCACATAAAATATACAAGATATATAAGATCTATAAAGTAAGTTGCGACGGGTGGGAATCCTCTCGCTAGCTCGCGTGGCTTTCGTGTAGATACGCTTAGATGCGCTTAGATACGCTTAGATACGCTTAAGAACGCTTAAGGACGCTTAAGGACGCTTAGCTCGCTTGGCTCGCTTACTTCGCTTAAACATCTTTTTGGAAACTCGCGTGGCTTTCTCGCGTGGACTCGCTAACAGAATTCTCGCGTGAATTGCTAACAATCACTAACAAAATGTGTAAAAAACTTGCAAATTGAGTTGATATACTACCAAACGCGATATAGTGGACAGTGATCCGCACGCCTACTGCGCCGCGGGCATAATACGAACAAACAACATACTTTTCCTACTCTAGGGGAGTGGCATCGAGAATAGCAAAAGCATAAACGATTTTGGTCACACAATTTGTTACACAATTTGTTACACAATTTGTTACACATTTTGGCAACACAATTTGTCACACATTTTGGTTGCACAAATCATTACACATTTTGTTATTATTATTACACAATTGGTGACACAAATCATTACACAATTGGCTGCTGCTTTTGAATAGAATTCTCGAGTGAAATTGCCTTCCCCTGCAGCCAAGTGTAACAAAGTTTAATAAACTTTTGTGGGTTTCAATTTCTTATCAACAAAATGATGGAGATGGCTTATCAATGAGTTCAGGCAACTCTAATTTTGCACTTGCTAAACAACAGTTTAAATAACAAAGATGGATCAAAATATAGCTATTCGGTAGGTTGCCGACTATTGCTACATGTAAGGTGCAATGATGCTAATATCTGCATGTGCCATGTAGAAATGAGAATCAGACAACCCCTGAACGTGATCGTCACTCACAACGAGAACGTGACAGAATAAATCGCCTTCAAATGACATCTCCTACGAGGCGCAACCGTCGGCATGCTGTTCATGATAATCAGGATAGGCCTCTGCCTCCTGTACCACAGCCAGATTTTATACCACAAGCTGGGCCTGTTCCACAACCTCTTGCTTGGCAACCCCCTCCTCGCTTTCCATATCAGCCGCTACCAGTTGCACAATATCCTGGATTACCACAAAATGCAATTGCACATGTGCTACATGCTCATCGTCCTCCTGTTGATTATAATGCACGCTTGAATGAGCAAATGAATGCAGCTGGAAACAATCGACTCCGACAGCGAAATCTTCGTCGGCAGCAGGAGAGACAGGAGATAAGACAGCAGGTGCAAGCAGAGATCATGGCAGCTGAGATGCAGCCTCCACACATACCTCATAATCCTAATGAACATGTTCAACCTGCACCTCCTGCACCTCCTGCACCTCCTGCACCTCCTATGCATCCTGTACCTCCTGTGCATCCTGTACCTCCCATGCATCCTATACCTCCTGTATATGGCCCTATTCATCATGAGGGTGCAGTTGGTCTCCATGATCAACAGCAGATTCAGTATCAATTGCAGATGCAAGCTGAGCGTCTTCACAGACAAGCCCAGCAGCAAGAAGCTGAGCGTCAACATAGACAGCTCCAGGAGGACATGGCATTCATTAACTTGCATCAGCAGCACCTGCAGCAGAGACATATTCCTGTTGAGATACAGCAGCAGCTAAATCAGATTCTTGCTAGACATGCTGAGGATGCTCGCCATGAGCAGCAGCAGGAAGCTGGAATGATGAACAATCCCCTCCATTATTTTGTGCCTAATCCTGTACCACCTGAACCTGATTATAACCAATTTAATATTCAGTTTCAACATCATTTTCAGGCAGAACAAATGGAGAATGAGCGCATTAGACGTGACTTGCTTCAAAGACAAGCACAGGAGGAAATTCATCACCAGCAGATCCAGCTACAATTGCAGCAGCGATTTATGCAGCAGCAAGCTGAGCAACAAATGCAACAGCAGATGCAGCAGGAATTCCAGCAGCGGGAAGCTCAGCAACAACAAATGCAACAGCAGATGCAGCAGGAATTCCAGCAGCGGGAAGCTCAGCAACAACAAATGCAACAGCAGATGCAGCAGGAATTCCAGCAGCAGGAAGCTCAGCAACAACAAATGCAACAGCAGATGCAGCAGCAATTCCAGCAGGAATTCCAGCAGCAGGAAGCTCAGCAACAACAAATGCAATGGCAGATGCAGCAGCAATTCCAGCAGCAATTTCAGCAGCAGGAAGCTCAGCAACAACAAATGCAATGGCAGATGCAGCAGCAATTCCAGCAGCAGGAAGCTCAGCAACAACAAATGCAACAGCAGATGCAGCAGGAATTCCAGCAGCAGGAAGCTCAGCAACTGCAGGGGCAGCAACAACTGCAGCTGTGATTGCAGCAGCATGAAGCTGAGCAGATCAATAGACAGGATCAGGATGTTCAGCGAGCAAGTCAACAGGAAGTGGAGCATCACCACCACCAGCAACAGAGGGTTCGTGAGCAGGAGGAACGTCTTGAAGAGGCACTGCAGGAGTATAATAATCCAGCATCTGAGGAACAGCATAACAATGATGAGGAAAGAAGAAGAACTCAGGAGGAGAATGATCGCCTGGAGCGTGAAGAAGAGGATGAAGAACATATTAACCAGGTGGTTCCTATCCCTGATGGTGGTCGGCCATACACAGAACCTATTGTCCAACATTCTCTTGGTCCTCTTAATGTAGAGTGCACCAAGTGCCATGCAATGCACTTTGCATGCGAAAGACTCTCCAACTCCTCTCAACGAAATCCACGGTTTGGTATGTGCTGCTTGCAGGGCCAAGTCAGCCTCCCACCATTTCCACCATGGCCACCTGAGCTGCGGCAGGCATATACAAATCGAGAATTTGTTTCCAAGATTCGGCAGTATAACAGCGCTCTTGCATTAACATCAGTCGGCGTCAACATCGAGGATCGTGCTGTTCAAGGATCTGGCCCAAATGCATTTCGTATTCATGGATCTCTCCATCACCTCATGGGCAGTCTTATTCCTCCAGAAGGCCTTCAGCCTTCATATGCACAGCTCTACATTTATGACCCTGAAGAAGCGACCAACATTCGCACAAGCCGACGTGGAAATGAAGGCCTTAATCGTGACACCCTCAGAACCCTCCATGACATGCTGTATCGATGCCATCCTTATGCTTCTCTTTATAAGCAGGCCTATCAAGTTATGCGAGAGAAACCTCCAGAGCAGCACACAGATGTTCGTGCACGGATCCATTTCCAACAAGGAACAGATGGTCGAAGATATAATCTTCCTACTGCCAATGAAATTGCTGTGATTATTCCTGGAGATGGATCTGAGGAGGTGTCTGACAAACGCGACATTGTCTTGCAACTTCAAGGTGGCCAACTACAACGCATCAGCCAACTCAGCCATGCATACTCAACCCTTCACTATGTTCTTCTCTTCCCTTCTGGCGAGGAGGGCTGGCATCTTGACATCCCTCTCAATGTTAATGACCAGGGACAACAGAGAGCAAAAAAAGTCACCCAGCTGTTGTATTATGCCTTCCGCCTTCATCCTCGCCCAATTCGCATGGACCACAACAACATCTTTCGTGGTGGAAGACTTTTCCAGCAGTATGTGGTTGATGCTTGGGCCTCCATAGAGCAGAGCAATTTGAACTGGATCAGGAACAATCAAAAGAAGCTGAGGGCGGACTGCTACCGAGGCTTAACAGACAATGTCATCAATGATGGTGTAGATGATCTGGCTCAGACAGGTCGTTCCATTATTCTTCCCTCCTCCCATACAGGGAGTCCTCGGTACATGCACCAGCTGCTTCAAGATTCCTTGGCCATTTGCCGTGCCTGCAAGAAGCCCGATCTCTTCCTCACAATGACTGCCAATGGAAGTTGGCCTGAGATCACAGAGAATCTGCTTCCAGGTAATAATTTATATTTGATGCATTGTTTGTGTCTTTATTCTGACAATATATCATATAGGTCAGAGTGCTGTGGACCGTCCAGACTTGGTGGCCCGTGTATTCTATCAAAAGCAGCAGGCCCTCTTAAAGAAAGTTCGTGGTGGCTACTATGGAAAGGTCGCAGGTTTGGTGTATACCATCGAATATCAAAAACGCGGTCTTCCTCACATGCACCTCCTCATCTTCCTGGAGCCAGAATATAAGATTCGTACTGTGGAGCAAATCGATTCATTCATCTCTGCCCAAATACCTGACAGAAATGTTCACCCTCAACTCTATCAGGCTGTGGAAAAATTCATGCTGCATGGCCCTTGCAGTCCAGAGCGTTGCTTGGAGAATGGACAGTGCAAAAAGTACTTCCCAAAGTCTTTCTGTCCCCAGACCTTGATGAAGGACGATGGCTATCCAGAGTATGCCAGACCTGACAATGGCCGCACTATCCAGAAAAACGACACCATCTTCACCAACAAAGACGTTGTTCCCCACCCCCCAGAACTCCTGGTGCAATTCAACTGCCACATTAATCTGGAAGTCTGCGCCTCTATCAAGTCTGTCAAATATATTCATAAATATATTTACAAAGGGAATGACCGTGCTACTTTGGAGATGAGAGGAGCAGTGGATGAGGTCAAATCATACCTCGACTCCAGGTATATCAGCTCAACCGAGGCTGCATGGCGTATCTTTGAATTTTCAATGCACCTTGAATGGCCCTCTGTCTACCGCTTGCCAGTCCATCTCCCAAATGAGCAGATGGTGTTCTATGACCCCGAGGACAATGCTCAGGATGTTATTGAGCGCGCAGCAGCCAAAGATACTTGCCTCACTGGATGGTTCAAAGCCAATGCCAATGAGAACTTGGTGGCAGCTGGAGCCCACAATTACCTCTATCAAGATTTCCCCTCAAGATTCGTCTGGACCAAAAATGCGTGGAAGATACGTGAACGTGGAGTAGCAATTGGAAGGATGTATGCTGCTGCACCCAGCTCTGGAGAGCGCTTCTATGTGAGATTGCTTTTGACTGTAGTGAAAGGTATGATGTCCATGACAATTGTTATCAATCAAACTCACTATGTTTTCAAGGAGCTACCTCCTTTGCACATCTGCGGACATTTGATGGGGTTGTCTATGAGACTTTCAAGGAAGCATGTCAGCGCAGGGGTCTGCTTGATGACGACAATGAATGGATCCAGTGCTTGCAGGATGCTACTCATATGTGCACTGGACATCGCATGCGCAACCTCTTTGCCATAATCCTCATCCACTGCAACCCCGCCAGCCCCGGTGAACTTTGGAACCGCTTCAAGGAAAATCTTTGTGATGATCTGCGTCACTGCCTCACCCATGTTCCATTCACTATTGCAGACCCTACAGAGGAAGAGGTCTATGACTATGGTCTCTATCTCATAGATGGCATGCTTCGCAAAAATGGAAGGTCCTTGGATGCAATCCCTCAAATGCCTGTATCTCAAATGGCAGCAAGATGGGGGGCCATGGAGGGCAACCTGCTCATTGCTGAGCAGCTCCAGTATAACCAGCAGGAACTTCAGCAGATAGTGGATATAGGAGTCCCTTTGCTCAATAATGAGCAGAGGGCGGTCTATGATGCTGTAGTCCATGATGCAATGCATCGTGATGAGCACAGACCTGGACATGCATATTTTGTCCATAGTGCAGGTGGATGTGGCAAGACCTATGTCTGCAAGATGATTGCTTCAAAACTCCGTGCTGAAGGAAAGATTGTCCTATGTGTGGCCTCCTCTGGAATTGCTTCCCTCCTCCTGCCAGGTGGTCGTACAGCTCATTCTCGGTTGAAAATTCCCATCCCCATCCACGAGGACAGCTACTGCAACATCAAGAAAGGAGATGTTGTACATGAACTTCTCAAGGCCACCTCTCTCATCATCTGCGATGAAATACCCATGCTCCACCGCCATATTCTGGAATGCCTCGACCGCACATTACGTGATCTCTTGAATGTTGATGCTGATTTTGGAGGAATTACCATGCTCTTTGGAGGAGACTTCAGACAGACCCTGCCAGTGGTGCCTCATGGATCCAGGGAGCAGATAGTGGGTGCTACCTTTTGCAGATCTCGCATCTGGCCAAAGCTTCGCATTTTCCACCTCAAGACAAATATGCGGCTTGGTCAAGACCCTGCCTCGGATGAATTTGCAAAGTGGCTCCTTGAGATTGGAGCTGGTAAGGGCACAGATAGAGATGGAACTGTGACCCTCCCAATTCGCATGCGCTGCGCCAACAATGATGTCCAGTCTCTCATCAATGCCCTATACTCCCCAGTTCTGTTCCCTGGCCATCCTCCTGTGGATGATTCCTTCTTCCTGGAACGCACCATTCTCTCTGCAAAGAACACTGATGTGGATGAAATCAACACCACCATCCTTGACTTATTCCCTGGAGATAAAGCAGTCTTCACCAGCGCAGACTCAGTGACTGAAAGAGACTATGACTACATCCCTGTAGAGTTCCTTCACACCCTCACCCCATCAGGCTTCCCTTTGCACACCTTGGAGGTTAAAGCAGGTGCTCCCCTGATGCTATTGCGCAACTTGAACCCCTCAGAGGGCCTCTATAATGGAACTCGCATGATCCTCCTGTCTTGGACCACACGTGTCCTCAGGTGTCGCATTCTTAGAGATGGAGTCAATGAAGCTCATCTAGACAATCAGAACACAGTCCTAATCCCTCGCATGACCCTTGATGCCACTTCCGAAGATAATCCCATTCCTCTCAGGCGTCGACAATTCCCTGTTCGTCTTGCATTTGCTATGACCATCAACAAGGCGCAAGGTCAAAGTGTCAAGTGGGTTGGCCTTAATTTGCGTACTCCCGTGTTCAGTCATGGACAGCTCTATGTGGCTTTGTCTCGCTGCACACACCCAGAGAGAGTGTATGCTATCTTTCCGGAGCATGAAGAAGGTTCAAAGACAACCAATGTAGTGTATACAGAAGTGCTTAGAGGACTGACAGATCCTATTGATGATTGATTTACTTGGCATGTACATTTATATAGAGAACTGACTGCTGATACGTATTGTGTACTTTGATATTGTATAGTAGATTGTACCTTTGGTGTTGTGAATATGCTGCTCAAAAATGTATTATTTTATTTTTCTCCAAAATTCACTGTGATTATTATTAAGTCAAGGTGCCGCAGGCACCTCCCAAAGGAGCGCGAAGCGCTCCTTTGCCTTACTGTGCCGAAGGCACAGTGACTATGAGTATTAGGATGAAGCCAAGGCCAGGAAGCCAAAAAGGAGCGCGAAGCGCTCCTTTTGCTTCCTGTGCCGAAGGCACAACGGGTGTTGGACTAGTTCTAAGTATTGGTGATGTGTGTGGAGAGTTAACTGCTTATATAACACACTGCTAACCCTTGTCTCTCACATGTCACCTGATGCAACAGCAAAAGTGAAAGCACAAGCGACCTACTGTGAGCTCCCCTATTGTAGATGTTGATCGCTGATTCACTCGCAGTCCTGGCATTCAATATTCATATTTGAGGGTGCTATTACAGAGATATACTGTTACAGTACGCTTACCCTATATTCATTTTCTTATGTTTTAACTCATTGTATTACATCACGATCACTTACTGCCGTCGCTAGATGACTTAACCTGTGACATGTTTCCTTTCTTGATCTGTTGCTCTTGTTAGCGCATACATACTTAATTAGGTAGCTACCTTTGCTCGTCGTACCTACCCTAAACCTCTCTACACTTCACTATAAATGTGCGCATTTGTACTATGTAGTTTCTTTACTTTAATCTTACTAGGTTTTACCCAATACTTGATTTCCTTTGTCTAAGCCCTCCAAGCTTAGTCATCTGAACTGATTTCTAACTTTGAGCACTCCTCGTCATTAGGCTGAACCTCTTGAACCTAACTTCAAGGTAAAACCTTGTTGTTAGCTATTAGCTTTGCAAGCAGACTTCATTGTCATTGCGTCGCTAGACCAGACTCAACTCTGACAACTCTCTTTTGAGTCTTAGTTGTTAGAACCCATCCTAGTTCATAACATATACCAAGTTCCCCACGTAGTATCACATTCAAGTGTGAGGCAGGATACGAGAGACAGTACAAGTGCAATGGAATGGGAGGATACTCAACAATATGGGAACTTATACTATGCATCCCCTCATGTAATATTAGATGAATCACTGCATGTTGCATTATAGCATTCATACTATGAATTCAAGTTCTTCCACCATTCATTGATGTCAAGGCATAATATAAGGTGGTACAATGCCTCCACACCACCAGGGGCATGGCGAACATCGCTTTGTTCTTTGAATGCAAGCAAGATCTCCTGGCATTGCGATGATTTCAAATTCTTCTCCACCAAGACCTCCAAGACTTTGATCTGCAATCAAAGGATCCAGAATTATGTTGGAAATTTCTAGCAAGCCTCCAAAGTCCATTTAAGCCATTTTAAGGACATTTTTCACATGACACCCTTTTAATGCATGCTAATGATGTAAGATAATATTTTAAGGCACTTACAATATCTTGCACCAATCATTAAAAGGCACCATAATGGTCCCAGGTGGCATGTGATGAGCCTAACATTGTAAGGGCATGAAATGACCACATAAGCATTGTAAAGCATGACAAGGCTAGGCGGAATAATTTCAATGTGGGTCCCAATGCCCTTGCAAGGTAATTTCAAAAAAAAATAGTAAATAATAATATATTGATAAATGAATTAGTACATAGACTATTGAAAATACAATTATTTTAGAAATTGGAGGGAGGGGAGTGGAAGTGCTGTAGGGGAGATGACAGATGATGTGCCAGAACATGACTGACTTGCTGCAGGTAGGTCTTGGAGAGAGGAGAGGGATACAGCAGGGGAGGTTGCAGGGGAGAGACAACAGAGGACAGGCCAGAACACAACTGACTTGCTGCAGGTGGGTACAAGAGAGAGAGGAAGGATGTGCCAGGGAAGGTTGCAGGGGAGGGATAACAGATGATGCACTAGAACATGACTGACTCACTGCAGGTAGGTCCAGGAGAGAGAGGAGAGATGCGCCAGGGGAGGTTGCAGGGGAGAGACAACAGAGGATGGGCCAGAACATGACTGACTTGCTGCAGGTGGGTACAGGAGAGAAGAGGGATGCACCAGAACATGACTGACTCACTGCAGGTAGGTCCAGGAGAGAGAGGAGGGATGTGCCAGGGGAGGTTGCAGGGGAGAGACAACAGAGGATGGGCCAGAACACGACTGACTTGCTGCAAGTGGGTACAAGAGAGAGAGGAGGGATGCACCAGAACACAACTGACTCGCTGCAGGTAGGTCCAGGAGAGAGAGGAGGGATGTGCCAGGGGAGGTTGCAGGGGAGGGATAACAGATGATGCGCTAGAATATGGCTGACTTGCTGCAGGTGGGTACAGGAGAGAGAGGAGGGATGCGCCAAGGGAGGTTGCAGGGGAGGGATAACAGATGATGCGCCAGAACACAGCTGACTTGCTGCAGGTGGGTACAGGAGAGGAGGGATGCGCCAGAGCATGCTGGCTTGCTAAAGGAACTATAGATGAGTGAATATCAAGGTGTGTTTCAATAGAAAACAACCTTGGCGTCAGCAGGTTTTGATCCTGCACAGTCCAAGAGAAACATATCTTGATTCTGTTGTAGCAACCATCTGGCTAGGGACTCTGAATCTAGGAGAGAAGGGAGGAATATGCCAGAACATGATTAACTTGCTGCGGGTGGGTCCTAACAGGAGCAAGAGGAAGGAGCACAACTGACTTGCAATATTGCAGACTCATTTTCTGATGTGTTACAATAGTCTGAGGCATATTTTTGAAGGACAGAGTCTTTGAATTCAGATGTCAGTCTAAGCGTTGGATTCAAAAGATTCAGAGACAAAATAAATCATTCAACTTGAATTGCAACAACAAGGGAATTGTCAATGGTAATATAAATTGATTCAGACATGAAACGCTCACAAAGACGCAGAATCAGAGTGGTCAGTCTCAAGAATGACAATTTAACTGTCAGATGTTACAGTTGAAGCCTGAAATAATCAAATTATTGTCATTGTCAATAACTTAAATATGACTTACTAGCAACTAATAGCAGTCTAAATCTTGATGATGATATGAATTAAGTTAGAAAGGAACTAATTGATTCAGATTCAATAATGCATTGGGATGATAATGTTAATACAGTTGATGACAATTTGTTGTGATGGATCAGAACCAAATTAAAAGACTTTGACTTCATATTGAAAGTGTCGGATTTGACTTGTTTGGCATTGTTATGATCTGACCATAAATGGAACCACTCATGCAAAATTTGAAGGTCTTACTATGCATTGGAATCTTCAATCTGACGTTTAATTTTGTTGTATGGTAATATCAGCGTGAATCAGTCCAGCCTGTCCTCAGTAATTGGTGAGGATAAAGTGATTTATTGACAGAGTCAAAATCAACACCAATTGTAAAACAATCTGAGTGGCCAGTATTAAAGTGAAAAAATAGTACAAAAACTAAAGAGGTAGAAGAAGAAACAAAACCATGAAGATGAGTGCAATGTTGAACACACAATGTCATAACAATTCACTTCTCTGACCTCTTAGGTCTGCCACAAGCAGCATGTCGTTTAACTGCTGGTGGAGGGGCCAATGGAATGATTGGGACTACATCTTCGTCTATTGACCGTTTGTCAGGTTGAGCAGGCTGGATGCTAGCAGTTTGATGTAGTCAAGCAGTAGGCAATCTGTGACCATTTAATGTAGACGGCTCAGTATCATTTTCCAATGATAGCTGGCTGATATTGACTCGAAGTTGAGCTATGGCGGAGGTGGTCCCTCACTGGCTAATGGCCATAATAGCGTGATGGTTGGAGACAATATTAGTGTGACCTGTGAGTGTGGTAACATGAGCTGAAAGGGTGGAAGCAGTGTGAGCAGGAGCAGGAGCAGGAGATTCTAACTGCTGTAAAAAATCATCTTCCCAGGTGTGAGGTTGAGAGGTAGATGATGGAGCTGAAAGACTTGCTGAAACTGAGCTTGTGCCAAAAACTTCCCTGTTGTAGTAATCCATCACACTGATGGCCCACGAGCTGCGCTTGAACAAATGTTCCAGGTAAAAGTCATAGTCTTGACCATATTCAATCTTTGTGGCTGAGCCAGTCGCCATGAGCTTCTGGTCATGTGTCAATAAGAAATGTGCCTGTGAATGAAAAGGTATCAGTATACATGGAAATTCAAAGAGACCATGTTGAGGAATGTAACATGATGTTAGTAGTCACTTACCACTATAGCAGCACCGGCAATAACACCCTTCATTACACACTGCATGTCCCAATGCTGACCCCTAGCCTTTGGATGTCCTTTTGTTTTCCCAGAGAGTGAAGCCTTCCGAATATCTCAACACAGATAATCTGACAGATGAAGTCAGTGTCTGTATATTGCTTTGAAAGCGGCTGAGAATGTATTGCTTACTTTGACCATAATGGGCATTTTGAGGAAGTTGTTGGGAACTATTACAGAGGGATTTGTGAACAGGATGGGGGCCAGACATGTATACTCATCCTCACCATGCTTCTTTAGAAGAGCAAGAAGCAGCTCATTCTCTTGCTTTTCAGCAGGCCTAGCAGTGAATACAGTTGGATCAAGCTTTAAACTGGAGAAAATTAAGCCTGCACAGTCCTTGAGGCTATGTAGTATGTTCAACCTTTCAGAGCTGACCGCAGCACAAAACTAGGACACATGTAAACATCAATGACATTGACATCGTGGATTGGGGCAGTAATAGAACATACCAGGGATACAAACTGTGAGTAAGTTTCCATCACTTTGTGTAATGACTTGGGTACACAGTGATAAAGCTTGGCTGTGGCACCATTGAGCTTTGCCTGGGGTGAGGCCCGGCATGTGTCGCTGCGTGGGCTGATGTTTGGTTGGGGAGTTGTTGGGAAGAGCCCATTCATGACCTAAGAGTAGTGGAACATCATGTATTTCTTGCCTGCGCATGTGATTTGGCTGTCAAGAGCTGATGTCTTCTTGAGGACTTTGTTATGGTGTAGGTATCACAACCTGGCTAGGCACTAGCTATAATAATGCAAAACCAGTATAAGTGAGTCTCAGCTCTACCTAGCTGCTATACTCGCAGAAGCAAGAGCATTCGACCCTAAAGGGGACGCAAGGAAAGCGAAGATCCACAAGTGAGTGCTGATCAACCCTAATCAAATGCGATGAAATGCGAAGAAAACGCGAAGGAATGCGGTGAAACGCGATGGTCGCGCGAAGCGTGGGAAAGTAGCGCGCGAAGTGCGCAAGTGTAGAGAGGGCGTATAAATGATGCTGGGATGTGAACCAAGGCAAGGAGGACGGATGCTGGATGGATAATAGACAGATAATGTGATTGCCACTAGCTATAGACAGATGCTAGGGACTACAACAACGGATACATGCACTGCATGGAACTAACTGGTGATAGATGGTGACTGCCAGAAGCTAAGTTGTTCAAAAAAAACAGACATGGCAACTCTAAGTCACACATAAGCGCCTTCCCAGGGCTCGGAAGCGAATCGGGAGCGCTCTAAGTATGTGAATGATGTAATGTAAGGGTCCATAACGAAATAATAATCGTACGATGCCAAACATAGTCAGATATAGTAATAAATGGAATGCGACGCACCAAGGAACTGGCTGGACAATGGATGGATGCTCCTGCAATGATGCGCACTAAATTGTGATGAAATGCGAAGATGCGCGGTGAAATGCGAAGATGCGCGGTGTGATGCACAAACTTGGCTAGGTAGTAGGATCACTCCCTAACCAATATGTGGCCAATACCCTGCCTAGCTGCTATGTCCTAGAAGACAGTGTTTGACCCTAAAGGGTTTCTGATCTAGGCTCAAGCTCAGAGGTAGTGAAAACTCATCAAACTTCAGACTGGTACTGGTGAAAGGGAAACATGCTTATATAAGCCACAAATGTAATGAATGTAAAGTAAAGTAAGTAAAGCTAATATCAGCCCAAGGAAAACTTAATTGTCACAGCGGTGAAACACGAAGATGCGCGGTGAAACGCGAAGATGCACGAGAACGCGAAGAAGTGCGAGAACGCGATGATGCGCGATAGAACACGATGATGCGCAATGAAATGTGAAGATGCGCGAGAATGCGAAGATGTGTGATAAGATGTGAAGAAGTGTGAGAACGCGATGATGCGCAATGAAATGCGAAGATGCGCAATAAAATGCAATGATGCACGATAGAACGTGATGATGCGCGATGAAACGCAAAGATGCATGATAAGACGCGAAGAAGATGTGCGATGAAACGCGAATATGCACGAGAACGCACACTAAGTGCGAGCGCAGGAATGCATTGCGCGAGTGCGGGAAAGTGTCTTGAGTCTGGCGCGTTATTGCAGGGAAGCTGCACATAATATGTGGAATCGCTCTACACATGATGGTGATGTTGTGCTGTGAAGCCCAGTCGTCATGAGCCGTAAAATAGGCCAATACCAGCCTGTAGAGAATTGAGTCTCTACAACAGCTGCATGCTGTAAGGCTGGGCATGAGTTCGTCAGGGAATTGCAAATGGATTGATGAAGTTAGAAAAACAGGTTGAGGAATATATGAAGAGATAGATCAAACGTGTTAGATGAGGACTTTTTCTGCAAGGCTTTAGGTGTTACAGTATGCTTGTCTCCTATTCATTTTCTTTACTCATTGTATTACATCACAACCGCTTACTACTGCCATCGCTAGATGACTGATGTTTCCCTTCTTGGATCGCTTACCTCTTGTTGCACATACATACTTAATTAGGTGGTTGTCTTCTGTCGTCATGCCTGCCCTAAACCTCTCCTAGGATCCCTTATAAATACGCGCCTTTGCACTATGTAGTTCTTTACTTTAATCTTACTGGGTTTTACCTGATACTTGACTTCCTTCATCTAAGTCCTCCAAGCTTAGTCGTCCAAACCGATTTCTGAGTTAGAGCACTCCTCTTCCTCAGTCCGAACCCTTGAACCTACAGTGACTTACAAAACCATTACAATGTTTGGTACTTTTTCAGTGTACAAATTATGGCGCCTGTATGCGTGGGAATCACACTTTATGTTGGTGAAAGATATTGGAGAGCCAACCCCTGGCTACACGTGGACACCTAGGTCACGTGATTTGGCCCAGGGGAAGTGAAGATATGACTATTTTAAGACAAGGATACCATTGTAACAGTTTTGCAACTATTGATAGGGATAGTAGGATCTCAGTCAAATAAAAGGATAGTTGCTGTTACTTGTTAATATAATTAGAGATATACATAAAAACATTATGTCTGAGTTTGAAATTAGTCCCATGCTTCTTTGTTCTCAACCATTACCACCATGAGATCTCTCTCTACCACTCAAAAGAATACCATCCTCTCTCAGCTTGATGCTGGTCATTCTACCCGCTCTATTGCCTCTACAACTGGTATCAGCACTGCTACTATCTCCAGACTTCGTTCCAAGGAGCATTCTTCCTTACAAAAGTCCACTGGTAGTCATCCAGCCAAGCTTTCCTCTGCCAATATTTGCCATGCTATCCATCTCATCTCCACTCAGAAGGCAGAAACTGCTGTTCAAGTGACCAAATCTCTTTCAAATATTATCAATCAACCTCTTCATCCAAGTACCACTGGCCACTACCTCAAAAAGCTGGAATAAAGGCTGTAGTCAAGTCCAAACACCCTCTACTGTCTGCCAAACATCGCAAAGCCCACTTAGATTTTGCCTATGCTCATAGAGATTAGACTTTGGAGGACTGGAAGTTGGTCATATGGTCTGATGAAACCAAGATTAATCGCCTAGGGTCAGATGGTTGCAAATGGGCTTGGAAAAAGTCAGGAGAGAGGCTCAGTGACAGATTGGTACAAGGAACTGTCAAGTTTGGTGGAGGTTCTTTGATGATGTGGGGCTGTATGACCTGGGAAGGAGTTGGCTATGCTGCTAAGATTGATGGTAGAATGGATGGTGATCTTTACCTTCAAATTTTGAAGGATGAACTTCAGAATTCCCTGGAGTTTTATGATCTTAATCCTTCTGATGTCATCTTTCAGCAAGACAAGGACCCTAAGCATACCTGCAAAAAGGTCAGGGAGTGGTTAGATGACCAGGAATTTAGGACTATGGTATGGCCTGCACAATCTCCTGACCTTAATCCCTTGGAATATCTCTGGGGTCACCTCAAAAGAAGGCTTGTAGAGCATGAGCATCCCCCTAAGGGAATGGAGGAGTTGTGGAGAAGCATTGAAGAGGAATGGAACAAGATACCAGCTGGGGTGTGTCAGAAATTGATTGAAAGTATGCCTAGGAGGATTGAGGTAGTAATTAAAGCCAAAGGAGGTTATACCAAGTACTGATATTTGTCAATACCTTAATTATTATCAACAGTTGCAAAACCATTACAATGGTATCTCTGTCTTAAAATAGCCATATCTTCACATCCCCTGGGCCAAATCATGTAACCCAAGTGTCTATGTGTAGCCAGGGGTTGGCTCTCCAATATCTTTCACCAACATAAAGTGTGATTTCCATGCATACAGGCACAATAATGTGTACACTAAAAAAGTACCAAACATTGTAACGGTTTTGCAAGTCACTGTAACTCCAAGGTCATGCCTTGCTGTTAGCTATTAACTTCGCAAGCAGACTTCATTGTCGTTGCATTGTTAGACCAGACTCAACCACGAAGGCTCTCTTTTGAGTCTAGGTTGTTAGAACCCATCCCAGTTCGTAACATTAGGTCATACTTGGAGCAGGAACTGGGAATGGAATTCACTACTTGATATGAGGGTACATGGCTGTATATATAAGTGCGAAATGGCAAGGGTCTTCAGGTAGGACCTGACCAACGATTATGAGAGGATGGGCACTGAAGGGAGTGGCACTGGTCCTTACAGGGTAGAATGAATGGAGAATATGAGAAGGAGGAGTAATCTTTGGTATGAATGGGTATAGTTTGATATTTTAATGAGAGTAGTGATGTGAAGGGAATGAGAATTTGTTGTAAGGAGTGGCTAGGCAGTGCTGGATGGCGACAATGGTGAGCTAATGAAGGTAAGAAAAAAGGGTGTATTGGCATGACTCGGATACAGAAGGTAATGCCTTCTGTATCCGTGAGTCACGTGGATGGGCGCTGCCTCTTGTCGTGAGTTAGAGTTTGTGCGCAAAGGATCATAGATCCTTACAGTGCAGGCACAGCAGCCTGGAGTACTAATAATCTTTCTTGAGAGCCTGTAGCTCAGACCGCACTGTATTATATGATTGCTGGGCAATTTCAAGTGCCTATGAGTGAGAATGAGTGAATACATATGTTAAATCAGAAATGAGAGTGAAAGAAACTTACCTTGTGGACCTCATGCATAGGTGCATCTGGTTGAGGGGCCATCAATATCCTTGTCACAGTCCCCACATCACTCTCTGCATCAGATATGCCGTCTCATTCTGAATCACTGTCAGATCCAGAGCCAGTGTCTTCGATGGCATCAAGCTCTGCGGTGAAGTTTCTGGCATTGTCTTTGAGTGGGGCTCATCGAGGCATGGTGATCTGTACCTGAGAAGGTAGAACAACAAAGGAAAGACGGAACACAATCCAACACTCACCCAGACTTCAGTTGTTATAGAGAATTCCCTAGGGTTATTTATGTATAGAGTGCTGCTGGGCAATTATGTTGCAGCATCCAATAAGACAGTATGATTATGTCAAAGAGACACTGCACTGTGTTTGATGTAGACAGTTGAGCATGTGTCAAGTCTATTTAGGCTTATTAGTAAGTTTATGCTGCAATAATGTACCTTGCTGCATGTAATCAAATGTGCTCAGAGCATCCATGCTGTCGATGAAAGTGGGATGATGAATTGCCCAAACCTTCTGCTTCAATCCATCTGTAGATCACTAAGGTTAGTATGCAAATGGATTGGGCTCAAGTATGAGCAATGTACATGGGAAATACAGGAGGAAGTACCATCACACCAATTCCTCCACCCGTTGTTCTTCCCCCCACTACCTCGTTCCCTCCCACTAACTCTGTCAGCCAGTGCATCTGTCACCAATATGGCTTACAAGGCTACTACAAAGACAACAAGTGTGTTGAAAAATGGGGCCCTGGGCCAGAAGGGCCTGGTACCATGTGTGACTGCTGCAGAAAAAAAAATGAAGCATGTAGAATGGTGGGGAATGACCGACATAAATGTGGGTGGCAGTAACAACGCTAGTGCAGCTACATTGCACCATATGGATACCATCCCTGTCAGTGTGATTAATGGGATGCAGAGACAGTTTCAGTCACAGTTGCAAGTCTTTCCAAGCTCAGTGTCTTTCATTGCACCTGTGCCTTTACAGGAGAAGAAGTGTGCTAGTGGGTCTGCAAAGGACCATGAAAGAGATTGGAACTGTGACCCTCCCTCCCCACCTATGATCGCCACTCTACAGACCACAGATGATGAAGACCCTGGATGAAGACAAAGGGATGTGATGTCCTCTGGTGGGTGAAATGTCCTCTATTCTATCACCCCCTAGTTGACACAAATTGTCGCTGGTGTGCCTGTATCTTCATGTGAAGAAACATATCACTGTCGATATGATCAACAATGATAAATTCACCTTGATGTTCATGGTCAGGGAACAAAACAGCACCACAGATGACAGACGCGAGTGGAATAAATATGGAGTTTGCTCTAGGAATAGCCTTGACATGAGTGAGCTTGAGTTCATGGTCAATTCTGCGATGACTACCAGTGCCTGCAGTGTATGGCTGAACCAGCGCAAAATCAAAAGAGCTGTCAATATCTGGGAGATGGCACTTGAACATGAGGATAAGCTTAAAAAATGCTGATCGTTCTGGAGTGAGCTGTATGAGCGCACAATCATAGCGTGGTTGGCCATGGAAACTCAGATTGCACCAAAGGTAATCGGTAGCTTGTTTCCAGTCGATGGTAGATTTGTAGTTTACCTTTAGGTAGCGATATTCACAAATCTGGAAGAAAGTCAGCTCTAGACATTGAAAGATACAATCAACATACCTGGAAATTGGTGGGTAGTGTAATCCACCTCCTCAGTTCACATTCATACCCAGGTAAAGATGTATTGAGAAATGTAGAGAACTTCCTATGAAAGTCTTGAAAAGCATGATCAGTTGGGCTACAGGTGTTCTGTTAAGGTCATACTCAAATGATATTGGATCCAAAGGGCTTCGGCCTCAGCTCGTACGCTGTGCCCCTTTCCCGAGTATAGCCCTGTATTTCAGAATACTATACTTATTGTATCCGAAGATCCGGATGGTTATCGTGGCATATCTGAAGGTCCAGATGACTATCGTATGATATCCAGATGTAGAGACAAGTATTGTATTCCTATCCGAAGATAAGGAATAGTATCGTATACTTATCTGAAGGGTGTCCGGATATCGGACAGAGGTATAAAGGCTAGTCTAGACAAGTCTAAGACTAGAAACTAACAGAATATAGACTATCCAAAGATAGAGTCAGATGCATTAGACTATTGGATACAATCCTTAAGTCTCGGAGGGTGACAAGAGTTGATAAGACTCGAGTCCAGATAACAGAATGAGGACAATCTAAGATGATATTCAAACTGGGGTGCTATAGGACATATACAAGAGTTTATATATGATAGAACTAAGTGAAAGGCTATGCACAAAGTATCACAATGTATAAGCAACACTTATTAGAAGTCAAATATAAGCCGGAAGTTAACATAACCGATATACCAGAAGGGAAGATATACTAAATGGAGGAAATAAGCAGTGTTTAATGTTATATGAACAGGATATGAATGAAGAAGCTTATCATGATGGATCTGGTATGGATCTGTGGATTGGATCTGATTGGATCTGACATCCGGAACTTTGGATGAGAAGCGTGAATGTATGGGATATGACATGTTCTCAATTTCCTGTATAGATATGAGCTGCTGCAGTGAACCGAGTTTGATATGTCCTTGTGCAACAGCCAGATTTAGATTGTCTTCGGCTATAGTGTCTAGATCATCAATTTCATCATCCTTGCGGTTGCGCTGCTCATTAAATGTGTCAACATGTCCTCTCAACAGACTGACAGCGAATTTATTTTGGTTGACACAAAGAATCTATGGTATTATTTAATTTGATGTGACACAATGTCAGGTATATAGCTCACCTGTTCAGCCACCTTCCTCCCATTTGATTGGCGTTTGTAAGCCTCTTTCAAAGGGCCATGAAGCTTTTCATTCAGACATGTGGTGTAGTTGCATGCTGCGCCTTTCATTCAAATATCACAGGTCACGTGTTTCCATAGATGAACCTTTGGGAAGTCCCAGTCGAGCCTTAAATCTTCAATGGAAGATTCTGTGGCACATTGGATGTAGTCCTAGAGTGAAATATTGCTTAACTTCCATTTAAAATTTATCAGAGGAAAGAGACCCTACCTTGAGTGGTGCTCACTGTTTGTACATTGAGACCAATATAACTGTCAAGCTGCAGATAGTTGCCAATGAGACAAAGCAGTTGGTTCCCTTCTGGGCTATTACTTTGCTTCAAAATGCTCAATGCTGCATAGAAAGATTGCTTTGCAGCAGTTAGATAGAGCAAAAGAAAAAAAAAATTGATACATACTCTAGAGATATCTTTTATCTTATTGCCATCACTGAACAACATGTGAATAATGGTGTTGAAATGATTGCAGTTGCGCCATTGAGGGAAATTAGCGACCCTGTGAATGATAAGTGTGAGAGCCACAAAACAATTCATTAGACTTACTGTTTTTCAAATAATGATTCTGCCTTGTGTCCCAAGGATTTGAGAATCTTTTCAATTCATTGAGTAGGTGTTTCCAAAGTCCCAAATGAAGGACATGTAAGTGGTTGAGGCTGATTGCATCATGGGGATCAGAGTGTGCAACAATCCATAAGACATTCTGGGTATTACATGATTGATGGATGTAAGCCAAATAGAAAGTTATGTAGCTTACCTTGACAGGGTGCAATCCAAGCACCTTCAACAGTTCTTCACTGTGAGCCTTGCTTTCCTCATACACATCAAGTGCAGCCATCACATCCTGCATTGATCGCAATTGAAATGACTTTGAGAGATCATGCAGTTCATCAAGTAGTACAATGCACACCAGACATGGGCACTTGCTATGATGGCCACGAATCAGAGACATCATACATCTACAGGTGCTGTTAGATCAAACATGTATCAGTACAATAAATTACGTACTGTTCTTCATAGTCAGTGGAAAGTTTCAATAAGATGGGAAATAGCCAATGTAGAACTTGGTCGAAGCACTTGTATGAATAACCCGTCTTCGAGTACTGCATGACCAGTTCCAGGAACTTCACAAACAACTTGTGCCTTATGACACGCTTCAAATTGGTGAAACTTTTCTTGCCTTCCTTGCTTGCGTCCTTGAAGACCTGCAATTATCACATTCATTAATTATTAATATAATCAAGGCATTATTTGATGAACATTTGATAACTTATGATAGGCAGCAGACCAATAACACGACTGCCGCCGATACCCTCACCATTCTGAATTTCTACCAGTAAATTTGTACAACAGACCACAACAGGATGCCCTTTAATGGTACCATGTTATGAGAGTCTCGTCTTGTTGGCATACACTATGAAGCAAAGGGGGGCAGCAATGAGATCATGCAGAAGATTAGACTACCGGTTTAAATCAGTGAGTGACATACTTATGAGACAATTGTTATGTACCTGGATGTCCCACCATTGATCAGCTGTCCATGGCTCATCATAGAACTGCTTGAATTCCATACCATTATGCTTATAAACATGTTGTGCGTCCCAAACAAAATGTGGCACGAGTAAGGGGTTTTCTAGTAAATCAAGGGCCCATTCCCATATGGGCAAAGCATGTACCTCATACACACACTCCTCTTGTTTGTATGGCACAGCGATATCATGTTTTGTAAACTAAACAAGTTTCTATAACACAACAATTCAAAAAAAGAATCAACAACATACCGGCAACACCTGAGTGGTAGCGCTACACAATACATTGCAAAAATCAGTATTGTTTTTCAGTGTGATTCTAACCTGGCCTGTTGCAATGTGGTGTGATGCACAAACTTGGCTAGGTAGTAGGAACACTCCCTAACCAATATGTGGCCAATACCCTGCCTAGCTGCTATGTCCTAGAAGACAGTGTTTGACCATAAAGGGTTTCTGATCTAAGCTCAAGCTCAGAGGTAGTGAAATATCATCAAACTTCAGGCTGGTACTGGTGAAAGGGAAACATGCTTATATAAGCCACAAAAGTAATGAATGTAAAGTAAGTAAGTAAAGCTAATATCAGCCCAAAGAAAACTTAATTGTCACAGCGTGCAATCAGAGATAGTAGTCCATCAATATGTGACTTGTTGAGGGAAGCATCGAGTGCGATGTGACAATCACATTAGCGCTGGGCAGATATCAGTGATTACGCCCACTTTTCCCTTGATAATCACAATGGAGCTAACAGACTGAACAAATTCCCATGACTGCCATTGCTTGTTGTGCGCTTATGCAGGATTTGGTCCAACATTGGTATCACACTCCCCATGTCCTGTCTATATCCGCTTACCTCCACTGGTGCATCAATTCCCATTATTATCATCACTAAAAACTACTGGCACAGGCCTTATTACATGTATCCTTGTGTTGCGCAGCACCAGTTCTCCAATTACCTACAGATATGACGCTCCGCGCTTACATTGCTACAAGTTTTGCCTACACATTCCACATATTTGTGCACTACAATATAAGGACCATCAGTAGATAGTTTTTACTCACTTCTCCTTCCTGTGGGCAACTGTCATATAGCGGAGTCACCTAGTAGTTCTCATAGTCTTGTGCAATTGTCAATTTCCTTGCCCTCTCTGTGTCCATGTGTGCTACTTGAGTCCCCCCGGTCATGTGCTACTACTTAGGTCCCCATTCTCGCAAAGTCGCACTTGTAACCCGATAAGTTGTGCACCTCATTGCATCTTGCACCAGTGCATTGCTTGCCAATACCCACTCCCCTCTATTGTTGCATCTCATGCCAGTGCATTGCTTGCCAATACCTGCTCTCTCTATTGTTGCATCTCGCGCCAGTGCATTGCTTGCCAATACCCACTCCCCTCTATTGTTGCATCTCATGCCAGCACATTGCTTGCCAATACCCGCTCCCTCTATTGTCGCATCTCGCGCCAGTGCATTGCTTGCTAATAACCGCTCCCCCATCGTCACATCTTGCGCCAGCATATTGCTTGCCAATACCTGCTCCTCCATTGTCGCATCTCATGCCAGCTGTTACAGTACGCTTAGACCCGATTCATTTTCTCTTTGCTTACCCTTGTATTACATCATGATCGCTTGTTGCCGTCACTAGATGACCACATTTCCCTTCTCGGTTGTTCTCCTCTTGCTGCGCATACATACCTAACTTGGTAGTCGTCGTCTACTGTCACGCCTACCCTAAACCTCTCCTAGGATTCATTATAAATACGCGCCATTGTACTATGTAGTTCTTTACTTTAATCTTACTGGGTTTTACCTGATACTTGATTTCCTTCGCCTAAGCCCTCCAAGCTTAGTCGTCTGAACCAATCTCTGACTTAGAGCACTCCTCTTCGTCAGTCTGAACCTTTGATCCTAACTTCGGGTACTTCTCGTCGTTAGCCTGATACCTTCGCAAGTCGACTTCATTGTCATTGCGTCGGCCCGACTTCGACTCAACCACGAAAGTTCTCTTTTGAGCTTAGGTTGTTAGAACCCATCCCAGTTCGTAACAAAAGATTAAAGTCCTTATCTGACCGTCGCCATCTGCGACGTCCCTTATTGATACCAGTTCAAGACGAGCTCTTGGCAGAGAACGTTCTGGTGGGAAAGAGATCCTACCCAGCCAGATCCTGAACCAGAAGAACCGGATACTCCGGAAGAAGAATTTCACGCGGCCCCCGAGTCGGCTATCACCGAACCCCGCCTGATCCCCACTGACATCGAAGACAGTTCGAGTTCTACCTCAACTTCCTCTTCAGACGAATTCCCAGAAGAAAGACCCCCTCGACAGCTATCAGCTCATCCCAGCCTCAGAATGTCTCACGCAACTAAAGAAGCTGAGCTTCGTGCCGGAGCCCCGGTTGCCTTCGATGGTAATATTAGGAAAGCCTCGCGCTGGCTACACTCTGTAAAAGCGTACTTCACCGTTAACGCCGCGATCTATTCTACCGACGAAAAGAAGGTAGTTACCGCCCTTGCCTACATGACGGAAGGCACGGCCTCGTCCTGGTCCGACACCTTCTACCAACTATGTGAAGGGAGATCATCCAAGTATGGAACCTGGGTTGACTTTGAGAAAGAATTTCGGGAAATGTTCATCCCCGCCGATGCGAGTATAGTCGCACTTAACAAAATTCAGAAGCTTAAACAACTTGGAAGAAGCCTCTCGTCCTATGTCGCCGAGTTCCATGCGCTCGTAGCGGTAGCCAACGTCAAGGAGTCGCACGTCCTTATCCATATGTTCAACTTAGGACTGAACGACGACCTCGTAAATGCCGTCCATCTTATGGGAGAGATCCCTACCGATTTCGACAAGTATGTTACTGCAGTCATCAAAATTGATAGTAACATGAAACGCGGTAAAACCACCATCGCCCTCACCCGCGCTAATCGACACCCCAACTATCGCCCCCAACCTAAGAAGAAGGACGATGACGCAATGGACGTAGACCGTCTCGACGAAGAAGAACGTGCCGATTGCATGGCTAAAGGCCTGTGCTTCGTGTGCAAGAAGCGTGGCCACCGTGCCAATAGCTGCCCTGATAAGAAAAAGAAGAAGGTCCCAGTTAGGCAAGAGAAGATCGAGGAAGAAGATGATGAAACGGAGAACCGCCGCCTTGCGGAGGATTTTTAATGTGGAAGACTGGTACGACGTCAGTATCTTCCAATGTAACAGTAAGACTTGTACAGGCTATTGGAGAACGAAAGGAACTACGCGTTCCAATGACTCTTATTTCCAAAACTCGTCTGAAAACCGTCGAAACCACCGCCGTTGTTGATTCAGGAGCGGCCGGAACCTTTATCTCCGAAGATTTCATCAAACTCCATAAAATCCGAACCCACTGACTCTCCAAACCCTTCAAAGTAACCACTGCCGATGGAAGTCTGACCAAGGGTGGCCCGATTACGCATTATTGCGTACTGACTGTGAAAATAGATGATTGTGCCATGATTGGCAAATTCAACGTCACGCGCCTCGGGAAAAGGGACCAGATTCTGTTAGGAATTCCATGGCTGCGGGCTATGGACCCCGTCATTCGATGGAAGGCAGGAACACTTTCCTTGCCTAGAACTCCCAAGTCCGACTTGATCGAAGAGGACGTTGATAACGAACGAAAGAAGAATGGATTACCCCTCCTTTTCCAGAAGAAGCCGAAGTACGAGCATTCCCAGCTTAAGAAGTCAGTGAAACCTGAATGCGTTGACTCCACGGTTCCGACGAAAGCTGAACTAGTGTCACCTGAACGCATTGACTCCACGACTTACCCCTCCGTGTCCATAGAAGAGATTCCCGATGAGGAAATGACGGTGCCCGAAGAGACTGCCCCCGTCTTCGATACAAAAGAAGATATATGGGGAAATTATGAACCTATGGTAACCGACATCACTACCTATCAGTTGCGGGACGAAGATGTTCTTATTGAGTACTCGGAAGACGGAACGGAGATGCGTCTTATCGAAAATGTTTCTTTTGATTCCCCTCTCACTAAAGACGGTACCTCCAAGGTCGAGATGAAATTTAGCAACAAAGCCCAGCAGTTCGCCATCGCCGGAGCGCATAGCGAGGTGGAACAGAAGAAGAAATCGTTTGAAGAACTTGTGCCCAACTACCTTCACGATTTTCGTGATATCTTCGCTAAAGATGGTCTCAATCGGCTCCCCCCTGAACAACCCGGAATTGATCACCGTATTGAAACGAAACCCGGCTTCATCCCGAAAACGTCGAAGATTTATCCCTTATCTGAGAAGGAACGGTCAGCGGTCAAGGCATTTATCGATGAGAATAAGAAGAAAGGTTTCATCTCCGAGTCGAAGTCCCCTCAGGCGAGTGGGTTCTTTTTCGTTGGTAAGAAGAGCGGAGAACTTCGCCCCTGTCAAGACTACCGGTACATCAACGACTGGACAATAAAAAACTCTTACCCACTCCCCCTCCCTCTCACGCTGATCGCTCGGTTACATGATGCCAAGTACTTCACCAAGATGGATGTCCGATCTGGGTATAATAACATCCGGATCCATCCAGATGACCGATGGAAAGCGGCCTTCACCACGGAATTTGGATTATTCGAACCTAATGTCATGTTTTTCGGTCTCTGCAACTCACCGGCTACGTTCCAAGCGTATATGAATCGAACCTTCCAACAGGAGATTAATGAGGGATGGTTAGTCATCTATATGGACGACATCCTCATCTTTTCAAAAACGCTTGATGAACATCAGCAACGGACTAGGAAAATATTAGAGATAATCCGTCAAGAACAGTTGTTTCTGAAACCGGAGAAATGCACGTTCGATGCCGAAGAAGTGGAATATCTCGGCATGATCATTAAACCCGGACACGTTACTATGGATCCCGCTAAACTCGATGGAATTAGAGACTGGCCTGTTCCCACCACGGTAAAAGAAACCCGGTCCTTTTTAGGATTCTGCAACTTCTATCGAAACTTTATCTCGCATTACTCTGATCTCGCACGCCCTCTAATAGATCTTACCAAGAAGGATGCTCAGTTCCTTTGGACCGATGCGTGTAATAAATCATTCCTGACCTTGAAAGATTGTTTCCTTTGCCAACCTGTCCTTCGAAATCCCGATCCCACTCGACAATTTGCAGTTGCGACTGACGCCTCCCTCGTGGCCACCGGAGCGGTGCTCCTACAAACTGATGATAATGGACAGTATCATCCGTGCGGTTATCTGTCCCAATCATTGAACCCAGCAGAACGAAACTACCAGATCTTCGATAGAGAATTGCTTGCCGTTATCCGGGCGCTCACTGAATGGCGCCATTATCTTGAAGGGAACCCGCACCCGGTTATCATCTTTACCGACCATAAGAACTTGCTCTATTTTCGCACGGCGCAAAAGCTAACTCGTCGTCAAGCACGTTGGCAGTTAATCCTTTCCATGTTTGATATTGAGCTGCACCACGTACCGGGAACCAAGCTGGTCGCCCCTGATGCATTATCTCGCAGACCTGATCATCTTCCTACAGATTCAGATAACGCAGACGTCACTCTGCTCCCTGATTCCATGTTTGTCCGCCTTCTCGATGACTCGCTACGTGACGCCCTCTCTACAGATGACCCCTCCTCCGATCCCATCTTTTCTACTGCTTCCGATGCCTTAAACGGCCTCTGCCTTCCCCCGATGAAGTCGGCGCTATCTGACTGGAAAATTGTTGATAATATCCTGTACTACAAGGATTGGGCCTATGTCTCCCCCACCGCCCGTCATGACTTGCTCCGCCGTCTCCATGACCACCCCACTGCGGGCCATCCTGGCCGCTTCAAAACCGAAGAACTTGTTAAACGAGATTACTGGTGGCCTGGACTGGGCGCCTATGTCCGCAAATACGTTGATGGATGTTCTCTTTGTCAGCAGATGAAAGCTGACACCCACCCGGTGACCCCTCCCCTCGTCCCCATTCCGTCTACCGCCACAGTGCCTTTTAGTTGTTTGTCAGTTGATCTTATAACTGATCTCCCTCCCTCCGGCGGATTCGATTCTATTATGGTCGTGGTCGACCACGGCCTTACGAAGGGGGTAATTATTACTCCTTGCCTGAAAACCATCACCTCAGAAGGCGTAGCAAAACTCTTCTTCAAACACGTTTACCGCAGATTTGGACTCTACAACAAGATTATCTCCGATCGAGGCCCTCAATTCATCTCTAAATTCTCGAAAGCTCTAGCTAAACTCCTCAATTATACCATTGCACCCTCTACCGCTTATCATCCGCAAACCGATGGACAAACTGAACGTCTCAATCAGGAACTAGAAACGTATCTACGGATCTATTGCCGAACCAACCCTGAAACATGGGTCGAACACCTTCCCCTTGCTGAATTCGTCCATAATCATAGAAAACACGATTCCCGTAACGCCTCGCCATTCTATCTTATGATGGGATACAACCCCAGATCGCTACCTCATACCCTAGCATCGTCAACCGTCCCAGCAGCTGAGGAACGCGTAAGACTTCTACAGAAGGCTCGAGAAGAAGCCATAGCCTGCCACAACATCGCTATGCAACGAATGGCAGAACGATCTCACAGAGTAAAGTATACGCCTTGGAAGGTCGGCGATAAGGTTTGGCTATCAGCAAAGAATTTGATCGTCCCAATACCAAAGAAGAAGCTCGGACCGAAAAGATACGGACCTTTCCCGATCAAAGCCGTACTAAGCCCAATCACTTTCACACTCCAGCTTCCTGAACAATGGCGAATACACCCCACATTCCACGCTTCGGAACTATCATCCTATCGCGAAACTGACGTACACGGCCCGAATTTCCAAGAACCACCACCTGACATCATCAACGAGGAAGAAGAATACGAAGTTGAGGCTATTCTTGCCCACAAAGGAACGGGTAAACGAAGACGCTATCTCGTATCTTGGGTCGGCTATTCCTCGGCCAGTAACGAGTGGATCCCAGAAGAGAATCTCGGTAATGCCTCCGAGATAACGAGAACATATAAGAAGAAGCATAAACTCGCCTAACCTGTTCCAATGTACTCGGGTAACATCGTTTGGCAACTCTCCGACTATCTTCGCCTTATCAAGTTTATCACCCTCAAGTTTCTCACTCTTACCAACGACTTCATTATGAGCTCTTCCTCTGACATCACCTCTGACCTCGCATCCGCCTTTGTCTCGCTTGACTCCTACCTTGATACCGTCACTAAGACCCTTGATTCCACCGACCTCATTAACCAAGAAGTCCGCAACACCCAGAACGCCTCTCCTCTTTCCACCGCCTCCACCGACTACTTCGCCATCTTAGAAGAAGTAGAGAACCAGACCCTCATTGAATCGGCGTGTCTTGATATTCAATATTCTAAAGACATAGATGAACGCCTCGCCCAGCATGACGCTACAGCCGTCGGGCTCCTTATCAACATTGTCCGAGCCGCCGAGCTCGTCGAACGAACCGCCAGAATCCTCCCCAATCCCCGTCACACCAGCATCCTCCTTCATTTACAGAGGCGTATTAGGAACCTCGCTGTACGTCTTATGCCTGATGACGCTAAGACTATTATTCGTGAAGTTGTCCACGAAGTATGCGAGCGTATTATTAAGAACCCGGTCCTGCGTCCCTACTCCCCTGATACACCTCTTCCTGTACCTCTGCCAGTTGAAAGCACTGCTTCCGCTTCACCTGAGGATATTACTCCTGGCTTACGTACTATGTCTCTTTCGACGATGGCTGCATTGCAAGTGTTGCAGGAAGCGGCTCCTCCACTTAATGAACCAGCGCACCCCCTCCGGAGAACGCATCGTAGACGCTCTTCCGGAACCTCTCGTAGAACAAGAGTTGCGCGTGCCTCCGCTCCTTCTCCCCCCGACCTTTCCAACCGTAATCGTGAACGCTCTGCATCCCCAACGACCTCTACCACGCCCCGCGTCACCATCGTAACCACCGACCCCGTCGACAACTTTGTTTGTCGTAACTGTCGCAACCCTGGCCACCGTCACAAAAATTGTCCCGAATATCACTGTCGTGTTTGTCGCGTCTATGCGCCGGGCCATTTCTCCGTCTTTTGTAAACAGCTTAAAGGCGAAGCTGTTCTTCCTATCGACTGGAAGGACCCCGAGTTTTATAGCGCCCTCGCTCGCTGGGAAGCTGATAAAGACGCGGCAGATCTCTGCATCACTGAGGAGCAAGATGCTCTTCTTCACCGTGATTACGATTGTGACCATACTCTGTACGACAATACTGATTGATGAAGTCGGTGACTTCACGATAAAAACGGGGGTAATGTTACAGTACGCTTAGACCCGATTCATTTTCTCTTTGCTTACCCTTGTATTACATCATGATCGCTTGTTGCCGTCACTAGATGACCACATTTCCCTTCTCGGTTGTTCTCCTCTTGCTGCACATACATACCTAACTTGGTAGTCGTCGTCTACTGTCACGCCTACCCTAAACCTCTCCTAGGATTCATTATAAATACGCGCCATTGTACTATGTAGTTCTTTACTTTAATCTTACTGGGTTTTACCTGATACTTGATTTCCTTCGCCTAAGCCCTCCAAGCTTAGTCGTCTGAACCAATCTCTGACTTAGAGCACTCCTCTTCGTCAGTCTGAACCTTTGATCCTAACTTCGGGTACTTCTCGTCGTTAGCCTGATACCTTCGCAAGTCGACTTCATTGTCATTGCGTCGGCCCGACTTCGACTCAACCACGAAAGTTCTCTTTTGAGCTTAGGTTGTTAGAACCCATCCCAGTTCGTAACACCAGCACATTGCTTGCCAATTCCTATTCACCGCTATTTTCATATTCTCTGCCAACATGCTACTTAACTACAAGTTGCACCCTGTCGCATTTCTTCATTTCGCACCCTTAGTTAGCTCAGCGCCCTAACCAGTCTCAGTTTTATTCAGAGTGCTATCACTGTCGGGTTGATATAAGGTTGCTATAGGTTGTGAAGTCCTTGTGGTTCAGCTTCCCTTGCATATAAGGATAAGTGGAACTAGTCTATTCAGCCTAGCTAAATTTATTATTTCACAGTGATTTCTGCAAACTTGAAGTCACCTTGTGAGGAGAAAGGGCACCATGGTTCTTCATTGACAGGAAGCCCTTCAGTAGTATCATGTGCATTAACACAAAACTCATTGAACACTTGGTGCAATGGTTCACCACCACTCGATGGGTGGTATTCCATCTTGAATTCAAGAGGCCGCTGAATAGACACCACAGGTTCAACAGACCCTGGCTGACTGAAGACTGACCAGAGCAATCAGTTAGTAAAGTTACAATTGATCAACATGAAAAATATACTCAGACTTACCTGGCATGTCAACACTCTCATTCCCATTGTAGGCCTTGATATTGTTCAGATCTATATCCATGGGATCAGCCAAAGAAGATGCAACTATGAGTGAGTGATATTTGGGGCATGCAGAGAGCGAAGAACAAGTGGAAGTACCAGGAGGAATGGAGGAATCTTTATCTGCAGTGGACTGACCATTATTGCTGGTGCTGTGTAATGGGCCAGCTATTTTTTCAGGAAGCCTCATCAACTTACAAGCCTTCCTTAGAGCTAGACATTGCCTCAGTATTAGATGCATACTGGCCAGTGATTGATTGGTAGATAGAATCAATTCACCTTGTTGCTGGTCCTTTTGATACTTGAGACCAAATATCTCCTGTTCCCTCTCAGCATTTGCACATCTCTTGCATGTTGCTTCATGCTTCTTGAAGCCCTGGGGCTTGAACTTTTTGTCACAGTGAGGACATGACAGCTGCCCTGTAAGTGTTTCTTCTGTATAGTTATACTTGCCTCTAGATGACACTGCAGCTGCTGCAGTATGAGATGGAGCCATAATAAATTGAGTGTTAGCTGCGTAATTATGACAGCAATGACAGAAATAGAGCTTGGTGTGGGCAAACAAAATGTCTGAATTCTCATGTCAATATGAGTGACCATAATGCTTGGTATATGTCTTATAATTGTTTCTGCAAGTAAGGTAATGGCGTTCTCATGATCACAAGACCTCTAAATTGTCTCACAAAACCTTGAAAGGTAACTTATAATGTGCCTTTTAACGCATGTGATCAAACTTGTAAGCTGGCAGTATTATAATGGTACTTTATCTTTTTCCGACAGTCAGCCTACTAGCTTCTAGTGATGGACGGGTCCAGTTTGGTCCAGTTCTCTGGCAAATTCTCAGAACCGAGAACCAAACCATAGGTTCGGTTCTCTCCACAAACAGAACTGTGGACTGGACCATCGGTTCAGTCCAATAATGGTCCAGTTCCAGTTCATCAAGGGTCCAAACCCTGAACCAGACCATCTAAATAGCCCAAAAAAAATTCATTGGCTGAGATGTAGAGTAGTGGAAGATAGTAGCTATATAATATAACTACTTGCTATCTTCATCTGCACCATCATGGAGGGCAGCAATCAGCATATCCAAGTGCTGCTTGGCATCACTAGCAGCGGATATGTGACCATTGTGGTACGCACTCTTCAACAACTGCAAGCTCTCAAAAACATCTGTTTTGAGATAGTTCTGTTGCTCGGTTCCTGTTAAAGACTGTTGCACACCGGTGCATACAATCTCTCAGAGGGGTGAGTATGACTGACTCAGAAGGGCTTTGGCCTCAGCTCATACGCTGTGCCCCTCACCTGAGTATGGTGCCCTTAATTTCAGATAAAGTCCAATAAGGTCCTAATGAAGTCCAGAGGACTCCGGAGGCAGATAACTCTGGTGGAGTGTCCGAAGGACTTCCGGATGAGCGCGGGAACTGTCCGGATGAGTGCAGGAAACTTCTGGACAAGTATTGGAAACTTGGATGGAGTTCCATCTACTTGATAGAAAGTGGAATAACCGCGCATATCAATCCTTAGTAAAGACATAGGGTGGAAATACTGCAATAGACACAGTCCGAGGCAGGAAGAGTGGTCCAGAGTTCTGGATAGGGGTTCTGGAGTGGATGCGGATGGATATAGACTACCCTTAGGTACAGATGGAGTTGGATAAGGATTGGAAAGAGTGTAAGTATCGGAAAGACAAGATTTTAACCTAAGGATACAATCCTTTAGGCTTAAGATAGAATCTGAGAATGGATGAAGTCCGGAAATGCGGAAGAGTGGAGCTCTGGCCTAGGGAATCAATCCCTAGGCCCAAAGGATAGAGAAGGGGTCCTTACAACACTAATGTGTGAGGACAAGAATGCTGCAAGACTGTAATATTCAAACTGAGGATCTATCGAGATGTACAGGTGTTTATATACTGTAGGTAGCTAATGGAATAATTAGAGGCAGTGTCCAAGGCTATATACATTAGCGCAATCAAAGGATAACGGATCAGTAAGCATAGCAGATAGGTAAACAACCGAGTACCGGTAATAGACAAGTAGCGAAGATATCGGGTAAGTATAGAACCGGTTATATGAAAGGTAGAGAATACTGAATAAAGGGATAGGCTGTGTTAATGTTATATGGACAGGTAATGAATAAGAAAGCTTATCATATTGGATCCGGAGCAGATAGGCATATCGGATCAGACTGGATGGACAAGTGGTAGTTGGACAAGTGCGATAGTGGATAAGACTGGAAATGGTTATGGATGAGGTCTAGGAATCTAATCTAAGAATTAGTCCATAAATCCAATCTATAGGATAGGTCCGGAATCCGGGATATGACAATTCCTGTCAATCCACTGCTTGAAAAGGCACATTCTGAGGGTGTAGAAGAGCCTTGTATGGGCAAGTAGTCTCTGGCCATGCACGAAAGAGTTGGGTACTGTGACTGGTGGTGCTGTACAAATCTTGATTAGTCAACTCATATGCTTGTGATAGCATAAAACTCACCCCCCACCAACCTACAATGTCATCAGTCTGCTTGAGAGGACTTCCAAGATAAGTTGTAAGTTCAGCACAAGGGTTCAGCTGGGTGCAATCTGATGTGAGACATGCTTGCACAGCTGCAAGCACCCAAAAACAGCCATACTGACCATGCAAGTCAGATGTCCCTTGTTCGTTGTCAGCCTCTACAGCAACAGAGATCAGGGCCACATAGTACTCATTGAACTATGGATATACTAATCAGCTTGTGATGACCACAAGGGGAAAAAAATTACCACCTGTCTGAGCCTATCAAGGCCAACATCAAATGATGCCTTTTCCCACTGATGTTCAGCATATGCAATCTTGACATTGGGGTTGAGTGCTTCAAAGCCAGTAACTGTTACAGTACGTTTAGGCCCCATTCATTTTCTCCTTTTCTCTACCGTTGTATTACATCACGATCGCTTGTTGTAGCTGTCGCTAGATGACTGATGGTTGCTTCTTGTTTCCTTTCTTGGTTGGTTACCTTCTTCGCGCACACATACCTAGTTAGGCGGCTGACTATTGCTTTCACGCCTGCCCTAAACCCCTTCCTACAAACTCCTTAAATACGCGCAGTTGTACTATGTAGTTCTTTACTTTAATCTTACTGGGTTTTTCACCTGATACTTGATTTCCTTCGTCTAAGCCCTCCAAGCTTAGTCATCTGAACCAATCTCTAACTTAGAGCACTCCTCTTCGTTAGCCTAAAACCTTTGAACCTAACTCCAAGGTTAAACCTTGCTGTTAGCTATTAACTTCGCAAGTCGACTTCATTGTCTTTGCGTCGTTAGACCAGACTCAACCACGAAGGCTCTCTTTTGAGTCTAGGTTGTTAGAACCCATCCCAGTTCGTAACAAAAGATTAAAGTCTCCTATCTGACCGTCGCCATCCGCGACGCCCCTTATTGATACCAGTCCAAGACGAGCTCTTGGCAGAGGACGTTCTGGTGGGAAAGAGATCCTACCCAACCAGATCCTGAACCAGAAGAACCGGATACTCCGGACGAAGAAAACGCAACCCCCGAATTGGCTATCACTGAACCCCGCCTGATCCCCACTGATATCGAAGATAGTTCGAGTTCTACCTCAACTTCCTCTTCAGATGAATTCCCAGAAGAAAGACCTCCCCGACAGCTATCAGCTCACCCCAGCCTCAGAATGTCTCACGTAACTAAAGAGGTCGAACTCCGCGCTGGAGCCCCAGTTGCCTTTGACGGTAACATTAGAAAAGCTTCGCGCTGGCTACACTCTGTAAAAGCGTACTTCACCGTTAACGCTGCAGTCTACTCTACCGATGAAAAGAAGGTAGTCACCGCCCTCGCCTATATGACGGAAGGCACGGCCTCGTCCTGGTCCGATACCTTCTACCAATTGTGCGAAGGAAGATCCTCCAAGTATGGAACTTGGGCCGAATTTGAAAAAGAATTTCGGGAGATGTTTATCCCCGCCGATGCGAGCATAGTCGCACTTAATAGAATCCAGAAGCTTAAACAGCTTGGAAGAAGTCTCACGTCCTATGTCGCAGAATTCCGCTCGCTCGTAGCGGTAGCCAATGTCAAGGAATCCCACGTCCTTATCCACATGTTCAACTTAGGTCTGAACGACGACCTTGTAAACGCCGTCCATCTTATGGGAGAAATTCCTACCGATTTCAACAAGTATATTACTACTGTCACTAAGATCGATAGCAACATGAAACGCGGTAAAACCACCATTGCCCTTACCCGTGCCAACCGACACCCCAGCTACCGCCCCCAACCCAAGAAGAAGGACGATGATGCAATGGACGTAGACCGTCTCGACGAAGAAGAACGCGCCGATTGCATGGCTAAAGGCCTGTGCTTCGTGTGCAAGAAGCGTGGCCATCATGCCAATAGCTGCCCCGATAAGAAGAAGAAGAGGGTCCCAGTTAGGCAGGAGAAGATTGAGGAAGAAGATGATGAAACGGAAAACCGCCGCCTTGTGGAGGATTTTTGATGTGGAAGACTGGTACGACGTCAGTATCTTCCAGTGTAACAGTAAGACTTGTACAGGCTATTGGAGAATGAAAGGAACTGCGTGTTCCGATGACTCTTATTTCCAAAACTCGTCTGAAAACCATCGAAACCACCGCCATTATAGATTCAGGAGCGGCAGGAACTTTTATTTCTGAGGACTTCATTAAACTCCATAAAATCCGAACCCATCAACTCTCTAAACCTTTCAAAGTAACCACCGCCGACGGAAGCCTAACCAAAGGTGGCCCGATTACGCACTATTGCATACTAACTATAAAAATAGACGATTGCGCTATGATTGGCAAGTTCAACGTCACACGCCTTGGAAAGCGGGATCAGATCCTGCTAGGAATCCCTTGGCTACGGGCTATGGACCCCGTTATTCGGTGGAAGGCAGGGATGCTTTCCTTACCTAGGACTCCTAAGTCCGACTTAATTGAAGAAGATGTCAATAACGAACGAAAGAAGAACGGATTACCCCTCCTCTTCCAGAAAAAACCAAAGTACGAACACTCCCGGCTTAAAAAGTCTGTGAAACCTGAATGCGTTGACTCCACGGTTCCGACAAAAGTCGAACCAGTGACACCTGAACGTATTGACTCCACAACTTACCCCTCCGCATCTATCGAGGAAATCCCAGACGAAGACATGACAGTTCCAGAAGAAACGGCTCCCATCTTTGATACTAAAGAAGATATTTGGGGAAATTACGAACCCATGGTAACCGACATCACCACCTATCAGTTAAGGGACAAAGATGTCCTTATCGAGTACTCGGAAGATGGAACGGAAATGCGCCTTATCGAGAATGTTTCCCTTGATTCCCCTCTTACCAAAGACGGTACATCCAAGACCGAAATGAAATTCAGCAATAAGGCTCAACAATTCGCCATCGCCGGAGCACATAGTGAGGTGGAACAGAAGAAGAAGTCGTTCGAAGAACTTGTACCCAACTATCTCCATGACTTCCGTGATATTTTCGCTAAAGATGGTCTCAATCGGCTCCCTCCTGAACGACCTGGAATCGATTATTGTATCGAAATGAAACCCGGTTTCATCCCAAAAACGTCAAAAATCTACCCCTTATCTGAAAAGGAACGGTCAGCGGTCAAAGCATTTATCGATGAGAATAAGAAGAAAGGTTTTATCTCGGAGTCAAAGTCCCCCCAAGCGAGTGGGTTCTTTTTTGTTGGCAAGAAGAGCGGAGAACTCCATCCCTGTCAAGATTACCGGTATATCAACGATTGGACGATAAAGAACTCCTATCCGCTTCCCCTTCCTCTCACACTGATCGCTCGGTTACATAACGCCAAGTACTTCACCAAGATGGACGTCCAATCTGGGTATAATAATATCCGGATTCACCCCAACGATCGATGGAAAGCGGCCTTCACCACGGAATTTGGACTATTCGAACCCAACGTCATGTTTTTTGGCCTCTGCAATTCACCGGCTATGTTCCAAGCTTATATGAATCGAACTTTCCAACAGGAAATTAACGAGGGTTGGCTAGTCATCTACATGGACGACATTCTCATCTTTTCAAAGACACTTGATGACCATCAAAAGCGTACGAGGAGAATATTAGAGATAATTCGTCAGGAGCAGCTCTTCCTGAAACCCGAAAAGTGTACGTTCGATGCCGAAGAAGTGGAATATCTTGGCATGATTATCAAACCAGGCCACGTCACTATGGATCCCGCTAAACTCGACGGAATTAGAGACTGGCCCGTCCCTACCTCGGTAAAGGAGACACAGTCATTTCTGGGATTCTGCAATTTCTACCGAAACTTTATCTCGCACTACTCTGACCTCGCACGCCCTCTGATAGATCTCACGAAGAAAGACGTTCAGTTCTTGTGGACTGATGCGTGTAATGAATCTTTCCTGACCTTGAAAGATTGTTTCCTTCGCCAACCAGTTCTTCGAAACCCTGACCCTACTCGCCAATTTGCAGTTGCAACCGATGCTTCCCTCGTGGCCACCGGAGCAGTGCTCCTCCAGACCGATGATAACGGACAGTACCATCCTTGCGGATACCTGTCCCAGTCTCTGAACCCAGCAGAACGAAACTACCAGATCTTTGATAGGGAACTACTCGCCGTTATCCGAGCACTCACTGAATGGCGCCATTACCTTGAAGGGAACCCACACCCGGTTATTGTCTTTACCGATCACAAGAATCTGCTCTATTTCCGTACTGCACAGAAGTTAACCCGTCGTCAAGCATGCTGGCAGCTGATCCTTTCCTTGTTTGATCTTGAACTCCACCATGTCCCAGGAACTAAGTTAGCCGCCCCTGATGCGTTATCCCGTAGACCAGACCATCGTCCCGAAGATTCGGACAATGCGGACGTTACTCTTCTCCCCGATACCATGTTTGTCCGCCTTCTCGACGATTCACTTCGTGACGCTCTTTCTACGGATGACCCATCCTCCGACCCCATATTCTCCACTGCCTCCGATGCTCTGAATGGCCTATGTCTTCCCCCTATGAAGTCAGCTTTGTCTGACTGGAAGATTGTCGACAGCGTCCTGTATTACAAAGACCGTGCTTATGTATCCCCCACCGCTCGCCATGACCTACTCCGCCGTCTCCACGACCACCCCACTGCAGGCCATCCTGGCCGTTTCAAAACCGAAGAACTCGTTAAACGCGATTACTGGTGGCCTGGCCTAGGCGCCTACATTCGTAAATATGTCGACGGATGCTCCCTTTGTCAGCAGATGAAAGCTGACACCCACCCGGTGACCCCTCCCCTTGTTCCCATCCCTTCTACTGCGACTGTACCCTTCACTTCCTTATCAGTCGATCTCATCACAGATCTCCCTCCTTCTGGTGGATTTGATTCTATTATGGTCGTGGTCGACCACGGCCTTACGAAGGGGGTAATTATTACTCCTTGCCTGAAAACCATCACCTCAGAAGGCGTAGCAAAACTTTTCTTCAAGCATGTTTACCGCAGATTCGGACTCTATGACAAGATTATCTCCGACCGAGGCCCTCAGTTCATCTCTAAATTCTCGAAAGCTCTAGCCAAACTCCTTGATTACACCATTGCACCTTCTACCGCTTATCATCTGCAAATCGATGGACAAACCGAACATCTCAACCAGGAACTAGAAACGTATTTACGGATCTATTGCTGAACCAACCCTGAAACATGGGTCGAACATCTTCCCCTCGCCGAATTCGTTCATAACCATAGAAAACACGACTCCCGTAACGCTTTGCTATTCTATCTTATGATGGGATACAATCCGAGATCGCTACCCCATACCCTAGCATCATCGACGGTCCCAGCAGCTGAGGAACGCGTAAGACTTCTGCAGAAAGCTCGAGAAGAAGCCATAGCTTGCCACAACATCGCTATGCAACAAATGGCAGAACGGTCTCACGGAGTAAAGTACACGCCCTGGAAGGTTGGCAATAAGGTTTGGCTATCAGCAAAAAACTTGATCGTCCCAATACCAAAGAAGAAGCTCGGACCGAAAAGATACGGACCTTTCCCAATCAAAGCCGTACTCAGCCCAATCACTTTCACACTCCAGCTTCCTGAACAATGGCGAATACACCCCACATTCCATGCTTCGGAACTATCATCCTATCGCAAAACTGACGTACACAGCCCGAATTTCCAAGAACCACCACCTGACATCATCAATGAAGAAGAAGAATATGAAGTCGAGGCTATTCTTGCTCACAAAGGAACGGGTAAACGAAGACGCTATCTCGTATCTTGGGTCGGCTATTCCTCGGCTAGTAACGAGTGGATCCCAGAAGAGAATCTCGGTAACGCCCTCGAGATAACGAAAGCATATAAGAAAAGGCACAAACTCACCTAATCCTTTCCAATGTACTCCGGTGACATCGTTTGGCAACTCCCCGATTATCTTCGCCTTATCAAATTTATCGCTCTTAAGTTTCTCGCTCTCACCAACAACTTCATTATGAGCTCCTCCTCCGACATCACCTCTGATCTCGCGTCCGCCTTCGTCTCGCTTGACTCGTACCTTGATACTGTTACCAAGACCCTTGATTCTACCGATCTCATTAACCAGGAAGTGCGCAATACCCAGAACGCCTCCCCTCTTTCTACCGCCTCATCCGACTACTTCGCCATCTTAGAAGAAGTAGAGAACCAGACCCTTATCGAGGCAGTGTGCCTTGACATTCAGTATTCCAAAGATATCGACGAACGCCTTGCCCAACATGACGCCACAGCCGTCGGGCTACTCGTCAACATCGTCCAAGCAGCTGAGCTCGTTGAATGTACCGCCAGAATCCTCCCTAACCCCCGCCACACCAGCATCCTCCTTCATTTACAAAGGCGTATTAGGAACCTCGCTATACGTCTTATGCCTGATGACGCTAAAACTATTATTCGTGAAGTTGTCCATGAAGTATGCGAGCGTATTATTAAGAACCCGGTCCTGTGTCCCCATTCCCCTGATACACCTCTTCCTGTACCTCTGCCAGTTGAAAGCGCTGCTTCCGCTTCACCTGAGGATATTACTCCTGGCTTACGTACTATGTCTCTTTCGACGATGGCTGCATTGCAAGTGTTGCAGGAAGCAGCCCCTCCACTTAATGAACCAGCGCACCCCCTCCGAAGAACACATCGCAGACGCTCTTCCGGGACCACCCGTAGAACAAGAGTCGCACGTGCCTCCGCTCCTTCCCCTCCCGATCTTACCAACCGTAATCGTGAACGCTCTGCATCCCCTACGCCCTCCACTGCGTCCCACATCACCATCGTAACCACCGACCCCGACAATAACTTTGTTTGTCGTAACTGTCGTACTCCCGGGCATCGTCACAAGCACTGCCCTAAGTATCATTGCCGCGTCTGCTGCGTCTATGCACCAGGTCACTTCTCCGTCTTCTGTAAACAGCTTAAAGGTGAAGCTGTCCTTCCTATTGACTGGAAGGATCCAGAATTCTATAGCGCCCTCGCTCGTTGGGAGGCTGACAAGGATGCCGCGGACCTTTGCATTACTGAAGAGCAGGACGCTCTCCTTCATCGTGACTATGACTGTGACCATACTCTTTATGATAATACTGATTGATGAAGTCGGTGACTTCACGATAAAAACGGGGTAATGTTACAGTACGTTTAGGCCCCATTCATTTTCTCCTTTTCTCTACCGTTGTATTACATCACGATCGCTTGTTGTAGCTGTCGCTAGATGACTGATGGTTGCTTCTTGTTTCCTTTCTTGGTTGGTTACCTTCTTCACGCACACATACCTAGTTAGGCGGCTGACTATTGCTTTCACGCCTGCCCTAAACCCCTTCCTACAAACTCCTTAAATACGCGCAGTTGTACTATGTAGTTCTTTACTTTAATCTTACTGGGTTTTTCACCTGATACTTGATTTCCTTCGTCTAAGCCCTCCAAGCTTAGTCGTCTGAACCAATCTCTAACTTAGAGCACTCCTCTTCGTTAGCCTAAAACCTTTGAACCTAACTCCAAGGTTAAACCTTGCTGTTAGCTATTAACTTCGCAAGTCGACTTCATTGTCTTTGCGTCGTTAGACCAGACTCAACCACGAAGGCTCTCTTTTGAGTCTAGGTTGTTAGAACCCATCCCAGTTCATAACAGTAACTCATCAGTATCATGATAAGTGAAAAGGTATGAACATACCAAGGCAAATAAAATATATGTTGGTATCCTTCATTTTGTGATACCACTTCACAATATTTTCCAAAGCCTTTTGAATTGCATCACTGACTTTGGAAAATTGAGGGAGCTTGGCCATGTTTTCCCATGACTTCTGTAAAAATTCAAGGACTGGAATCGTCCACCAGACAGAAGGGTTGCATGAGGTAGAAAAGGTTTGTGTAGCACTTGCTGATTCCTGTCATTGTTATCAGTGTATAAAGCATATAAAACATGTAGCTAGTCGTAATGATGAACCTGTAGAACCTCATGCATTAACTTTAGTTTTTCCCAGTCCCTTCTGTTGAGTCGAAAATCTGCATAGGACTTCCCTTTGAGGTTTGGAACATCTCCACTGTCATCAGCGAGCTCCACAAAAAGATTGATGCCCTACTGAGATGCCACAATTAGCTTTTAAAACATAGTATATGAGAGAGACGTGCCTTCTGAAGTAACAGCATGCATGAGATGAAACTATGCATTGAAGCCCAGTGTGTCCACACACACTGCATCAGCTCAAGGGTAGGAACATCTGCCTGCTTACATGATCGAGCGAAAAAGGCATGAGCCTGCGGTGATGCACGAATCTGTCATATGTACCAGTCAGTAGAATATCAGAAACAAGGGCTGCAAGATAGCATACCTGCTTTACAAGTGCTAGTGCCTTTCTGATTGTGTCCCCAACTCCAAATTCCTTGTCATTGTCATCATCCTCCTTCCAGTCACCCTCAACATCAACATCCTCCAAGTCAGCCTCTAAAGCATCCAGATCAACATCTTTACCCTCCAGCTGAGCACATTTTAATGCTGCCTTGATCTTTTTGAGAAGCTTGTGAGCTGATGTCAGCGAGACAGTAGTGACAAAACATCCAGCAGCAAGGTTAATGGTATGTTTCATACATCTGTTTGAACAGTGAGATGTGCAAATATGTAGATGCATACTGTGGTTACCTGACATGACCTTGTACAGGATCCCACATCTTTGCACTGGCATCCTTATCAGCATTGATGATATCAGCAAAGGCATCAAGGTACATGTCGTTACTCGATGCATTATCACAGGTGAACCAACCAACCTGATTGTTATTTAGTATCTTAGTATCACATAGATTCAAAACAAATGAAAACTTGCTTTTGAATGAAGACTATACTGGTCAACTGTGCACACAAGTAAATTAGCCATATTTGCTCCAGTATGGCGTCCTTCAATGGGTGAAAAGGCCAGCTGCTCAGTTCACAGTTTCCAGTCATTAGGTTTATCTGGTTGTGTGTGGATATAATGGCCGGTAACAGACAAAAATGGATCACCAGGGTCGGATGTCCAAGCATTGAATGTGAACAAAACTTTTCCAGGTATGTCCTACAGCAAGTCCACTGTTAAGATGGTAGATATCTTAAAGAGAAAAGGAAAACACCTTGAGAATATCTTTTAGACAAGCTTTGGTAGCTGCTGCTTTCTTCATGATTTCCTGGCAAATGGCCTTACAGTGCGGAATGTCATTGTCAGATAAAGATGGTTGGAGGTATGTTAGTAGCCAACAGAATGGGCCTTTTTCCATGAGTTGGAATGCTTGTAGTTTTGAATTAGATATTGCTCCTACCTTGATGATGAATGGTATAGCCTTACCTTGTTCTCACACACAATCAACTCCACAACATAGTCAAGAAGGCCACTGGTTGTAAATGCAGGTGCGCGTGGCTGATGAACTACGATCCCATCAAGACTTCATTGACTGAAGTGTAAGTTAACGACCAAGTCAAATGTCAGTGCGGGATCAAATATACCTGTCGAGGGTTCCAGTCACATCAGACCTTGGACATGCCCTTTCGTTCAAGGGAATACCTAATTTCTTGCAATGTTCTTGATAAACCTTGATATGATCGCGATGCCTGTATTCTGTCATCAGCATAAATACATGAATCACTGATGTAGAATACTTGCCTCGAGATATGAGTACAGAGGGTTGACATGCTGCCCTTGAAGAAGCATTGTCTCATGGCAATACCATTCTTTCTAGTGAACACAGTTTTAGGCATCTTTAAAACAAAAAATTGGAGGCCTACTGGCAGACTGTGCACATGTGTCCTGACTTGACCAGCCCAGTATGTGGGTCTACATAATCATTTTTCTTGACAAAGATGGTATGAACATCTGCGGTTCATTCAGCCTTAGGACAGCAAGTCAAACCCTAGTTTGTACATGAGAAAATTGCAGATGAAAACAATCCTAGTGACTCACCTTACAGTCCACATCTCCCATAGCTTTCGTTGATGCATATGCATGCTCTGCATCATCCTCAGCTTCAGTGTCACCACCTACTGCATCAGGATGATCAAGATCAGTACCACCAGTATCTACATCACCATCGGATTCTCCATCATGAATGGAAGGAGTAGGGCTTGCAATAGTCTTGCATGCGACCCATCATCTGGTAACAGCTAGATCATCGGCAGCTTTTCATTTACCTTGGGCAGTACTGGACAATGCAACATTGTCAGGATCAATTATCCTCATCAAAGGTCAGGGTGCTCAAGTAGAACGATGAGCACTGGCTATGATAGCTGCAGGGGGAGTGGCACCAGTAAAGAATGGATGTAATGGAGTAGTCATAGATGAGGAGGGGATAGGGTGCTCATCATCCACATCATTGAACCATACCATTTTGGACACATCTTTTAGCTTGCCATTTGGGCCAACAGTGCTGTCAGACATCATGAGTTGTGTTCGGTCAATGAGAAGTCAGTTTGCCAGCTAATATACCTTTCAAATGGTGCAAACAGGTCATGGAAATGGAGGTGCTGATGGGTTCAAGATATCATTCAATGATAGATCAAGACATATCTTGCAACAAATTGCATGAGTTGCCAATTGAAAATCGAACATAACTTTGTCGAGTGATTTTGAAACATAGTGTCATCAAGGAGTCTGACTCACAGATGCATGCCGCTGAGAGTAAAGCCTCAATATCTGTCAAATTAATCACTATATAGAGCAAAAACATATACAAGATGAGCGAAAGAAGTTGAGCTTGTACCACAGTTGACAATGTGTCAAGCAACTTGAATCACATGAACCAGCAAATAGAATGTAGATGCGGCCAGGTATATCTTTATTTCACTTCAAAGGTACAACTAATACTGATATTAGACTACAACATACTGCTTTCAGATCTCCCCCGGTCTGCTGTATCTCTGTGGTTTGAACAGATTCAGCAATTCCTACAGGTTGTCGAACCAGGAACTGGACTGATGATTTGGTTCCTCTCATTGCCCGAACCTTGGACTGGACTTCGGTCAAGTTCATAATGGTTCGAGTTCGAACTGCGGTTCTGAACTGAACTTGGCCATCACTACTAGCTTCATAAATGTAAAACGGTCAACTGCATACCAGATAAAACTCCTCCATTGCATGCAGCTTATATAGACAGCATCACTGTGGTTGCATCAATATACTGGAACCATGTTCATTATTCCTTCACAAAATGCAGCACGGTCAGCTTTACCTTGAAACAAACCCGAGCCATGCTTGCATCTCCAATTAACGATTCCAGCAAAGGCATAACCATGACTGTGATGTAAGTAAAAGGAAACTACAGATGTGGAATAAAATTAGTCCAAGCTACTGTATCATATATGCCAGGGAGTAGTGATTGAAAGCTCATCAACATAAGTACAATTAGTACAACCTGTGCAATAATATATATGAAAAAGCTGATGAATGAAACATACAATGCAAATGCCTTGATAACTTTGCTACAACTGTTCACCCGCATCACACAGTCCACCAGAAGAATAGATGCCAGTGCAGATACTATCGCAAGGGAAGCCGCATGCCATAATATCTGCTCTGCATACCCCCAAAACAAAACATTCCAGCCCAGGCAATGTATCCCTCCAAACACTGCCCTGCTGAGACATCCAATGAGAAGTACAATCATTGGACGGGAAAAGACACTGCTCTCATCATAGCCACCTATTGACAAAACCCGACATGAATGGATAGAACAGGGGGGATAATTTGAGCTCAAACCCATAAGACTGAGAAAGGGATAACTGCAATTGTCCAAAAATTCATTCCGACCTGTAGTGGGGAGTGTCAGATACATATCTCTAGAATGGAGGTGAATTAAAACATTTTCAAGGAAGAACGTTGACAACATACTTGTCAAGTAATGGTCTTGGCCGAGAGGCAGTTGTTTTCCAACAAACAGCATAAGGACATCTTATATCCTTAGGCTTCTTCCACCACAAGCCATAGGCAATGCCAGCCAGGGCAGCTAAAGCGGGGGTATCGAGTTCAAGCAGTGTGATCAGAAGGTTCTGGACATATTGGGCAACAAGCTGGAGGATGAACCACAACAGCTGAAGAATGGCGATGCCTTTGGATAATGCATCACCCTTGCTTCAATCTTCAATGTCTGCCTCTACGATGATGGGCATTTTTACAGAACCCTCATGGATAAAGCGCTTAAGCTCCCTGGTTTTAAATGTGGCTTGTGGCTTTCCATTGACGTAGAGCATGAATCCACCCATCCATGCAAAAAACCATGTGTCACTGTCCATCCTAAGAGACATTCATTGGGAAATTAGTTACCACACCAAGGGGCCAAACAGGTAACAGACCTTCAAAATTGCAACTTGCAACATGTGGAGCGCTCAGATGTAGGCTGATTGTATCCAATGTTGAAATTTCACTATGCAATGTAGCAGTGCTCTCTCCCATCTCTCCATAGCTGCTGTGGGCCTGGTGAAGTTGTGCATTAAAGGCATAATTGAAAGCCTTTGCAGTGTTATGAGCACTTATAAACTGACATGTGGCCAAGGTAATAATGAGTTCTGGGGCAATCAGTGCCATGATCATGATACCTAGGTGACGAGATAAAACAGTGAACTTCCCCTCATCCATCCCCAGGATGTTTGGGTGAATTGCAGTCCATGTGCATGCGAATAGAGTCACAGCACAACTCCAGATTATATCCCACAAGGATCCGGTGTTACTGTAAGATGGAGGGTCACTGGCATTGAGTGTGGTGATACTGGTGCCATTGAGGCTCAGCAGTGAGGAGCAAACAAACGAGACATGCAACAGTAATAGGATAGCCAAGAGTAAAAGAGTCATTATATGAAATTGAGGATAAACATCTGTTCAATCTGCTCCTGTTTTTGAGTGTGTGATTGCACGCATGCCTTGAGGCTACCATAGCCACCACTGGCACAGGGAATTGAGGGCAGTACACATCTGTCCCACACAGAAGGGCTGTGCAACATTGAATGAATGCTAACCTAGGTTCCTCCATTGGGGCATTTATTTCAGGTAGCTGAAAAAAATAAGAAACACGATTGTGATGTACTTCTTTGTGATGAACTATGATGTTATAGGTGCACATTTATTATTGCGCATTGCACGGCCTGTGCGGTGCCCATTTTGGTAACCTGTTTGATGTGCGGCCTGCACAGTGCCCATTTTGGTAGTCCATTTGTTGTTGCCCATTATGTAGTCATCTGAAATGCACAACTCATAAGTTTGCAGGCATGCGTTTGCAGAGAAATGACCACTTGTTGCAATGAAGAACCCTCTCCCACTCATCATGGAAATCAGGGAATAGAGCTTGTTGGGATACAATGAGATGAGTAAGGACAATCAAACAATGTATACTATGCTTCTACTGAAGAATCAAAAATTAATTTCTCTGCAAGGTGGTTACAAGCTTCATCAATGAATTGATCAGCGTGATTGAATGCTGCTCCCTCCCCGATAATCTTGAACATAAGCTCCTTGCACCCTCCACTAACATGCCCAAACTGCAAATCTTTGAAGTGTTTGATGGCTTCACAGTATGGTTGCGGGTTTCATTCATCAAGAAGAAAACAAGCCATGCCATTCCACCAGATAGCATGCCAGTCCTCATTGCAGCCTACTGGATCTTGGCAGTCATTAGCGTGCATCAAAATTTTGGGCTCTTCTGCAGCCACAATACGATGATGTTCTTCAAGAGCCGCTTGCACATAGACCAAAGTCATAAATACGTCAGTGCCCAATAGCTCCTGGTGTTGTGCAGTCAATTGGGTAATGGGAGTGTCAACAAGTCACTTAAAAGCGAATGGGAAAAATGTGCTTGTGTTATACCATACAGTGAGGTTGATGAGCTGAGCAGGGTGAAAATGATAGCAGGTAGACTGGATGCAAGAAACAACAAAGTTTTGAGTATGAGAACATTGATACATGTCACAGAAATGCAGGAAATTTGACAGTTCTTCAATGGTGTACTGGCCAGTGCGTGCTCTACAACTGGTTTAGCAGCTTGATGAAAAGCTCATAGAACAACAACTTACCTGCCAAAGGTATGTTCAAGAAATAATTCAAACATCTCCCGCATTGTACCATCAAGATGGATTGGCCTCTCATCACTCTTCCCGTCCATTTCTTCCAATCCAGCAGTTTCAGTAGCAGAAAACATGTCATTGAATGTTTGGGAATTTGAGGACAAGACTGAGCCACAGAGCCTATATAACACACTATCAATCTATTGGTGAGGGCACCCAAACTGTGTAAATGACCTTGATACATCAATTAAAGGAGCTTACCTGAAAGAATGACTTGCATTAGAAGAATAATAGACAGGATGTCGAGTTGGCAAGGTGGAAGTGCCTGGCATAATTTCTACACTTTGACGTTTGACGGAAATCAAGTTCAAAAAATGTTTGAAATGACATGGCATAGCACATCACATGAGTCACAGATTGATGGACTTACTCTTCTACTGCTTCCAAATCATGATGGAGATCTAGAGCGTCCATTTAACCTTCGAATTCTATGGTTTCCAGTTCATGGAGAACATTCACTCTGACACTTACTCACTTCTTATTGACACTTAAATCAAGGATTCTACCCAGCATGGACCCCTCTTTGACATCCTAAGTATTATTCTTTGCTCAAGTGCAAGTGGATATCTGATCAGCACTCCACCTTCAGTGAGCGCTTGGTCACCTTCACTGCTGTTGAAGGCATCTTCTTCTCTGGTCCTTCTGCATCCATCTTCTGGCTCAAAAAGCATGGTCTCATGTTTCCAATGAGCTCATCAGCTGCGATGAGCGTATGCACACCAATTTTGCCTCCTTGCTCTTTAACCACCTCAAGTTGCCTGCACACTGAGGCCATGAAGCATAAAATTACCCAGGCTGTCATCATTGAGCAGGAATTCTTGACAGGTTCATCATTATTTTCATTCCATCTATCTTATGCTGACCATCTCTCTGGATCCTCTCCCTGTTGGCCTCATTGGCACGAATATCAATTCTTGCTTCCCACATGTACTATATCATACACCCATTATTTTCAGTGCATGGTGCATTCCATTTCAACACTGCCACTATATCTAGCAATGACAACACATTTGACCTTGACGCTGGAGGAAGAATTTTGTGACAGGTTTGTCATTAATTCTTCCCACATGCACTATACCATACACTTATTATATTCAGCGCATGGTGCATTCCATTTCAACCCCATCTCCATGGGTTTCAACGCTGCCACCATATCTAGCAACAATGCTGCCACCATATCCAGCAATGACGACACTTTCGACCTTGACACTGGAGGAAGAATTTCATGACAGGTTTGTCATTACATTCTTCCCACATGCACTATACCATATGCCCATTATGTTCAGTGCATGGTGCATTCCATTTCAATCCCACCCTCTACCTGTTGGCCTCATTGGCACAAATGTTGGATTGTTCATGTACAGATGAATGATGTAGGATAAATAGCACAATATGAAATTAACAAACTTATTTTTTTTTGCTTCGTGCTGTTTCTTACGATATGTAGATATATGCAAATGACTGGCTGTATGTGTTTGGATCTACATCATCTGTGTGAGTGAGTGTTTGGTGAAGCATGTGCATGAGCATCTTGTCGCTTGAAGTTATTGAAGTTATTGTGATGCCTACACTACCACAGATACTTCCTCATTTCCACCTTGCACAATGGCTCATACCCCATGGCCAGCTAACTTCCTTGTTGCCTATGATATATTGTCAGACATTTACAGATGCGCTTATCGCATTCTGAACCAAGAGGATGCAGACCCTCTTCAGCTCACATTTCATTTAGAGGCCATAACGGCTGATGCCATACCATTGCTTGAAGCATTTGAAGCTGATCCTCAAGGACCGGAAGTGCAGGATTGGCTATCTGATGCTGCTACTTTACTGGGGAGTTTGTCTGTTCAATTATCATCATTTCAACACAATATCGAGACTCGGTGATTCCCTTTGTTCTTTCCACTACATTAAGAACTCACTGACTGCATTGACAGGGCAGATGGTAATATTATATTTCCAGAACCAGTAACCTTGTTGAAAACAAGACACCCAGGTCACCCAAAGAAGATCATTGACCTTGAATTTCTTGCCAACGCATTATCCAACTCTCAACAAATCAAGCTTAGGGAACTGGCAGATTTATTAGGAGTTCATAGAAATACTTTGCGGCTCTATATGAAACACCACGGTGTCCAAAGGAAGTACTCTGAACTCACAAATGCTGATCTTGATGTTCTTATCAGGGAGCTCAAGAAAAGCACCCAGACTCTGGAATTCGATATATTATTGGATATCTTCACAGGCATGGCATCCACATGCAGCATCATTGAGTGGTACATTCACTTCGTCAAGTAGATCAGTTGGGGCAGGTCCTGCGAGATCGATGAGTCAAAAGACAGCAAAAATATTATGTCAAGCAGCCCAATGCACTCTGGCACATGGATGGCTATCATAAGTTAATTTGATGGGGGATCGTAGTCCATGGATTCATTGATGGCTTTTGCAGGATGGTAATTATATGTTTCATGTGTTTATAACAAAGCAGTCTATTAAAGCAGCCTCTTTTCTATCAGATAACAGCACTGAACGCCAGTAATAACAATCGTTCAGCTACTGTTTTAGACTTATTCAAACTCACAATCAGAGAGTATGGCACTCCTTCTCGTGTGCAAGGCAATCATGGCAGAGAAAACCTTGATGTCGCTACATATATGATAATGAGCAATGGTCCACGCTGCACTTCATTTATGTGGGGATCGTGAGTTTGTCTTGCTTTGCTCAAATTCTTTTAGTTGCTGACTCCATACATAAGCTCTACACAAAACTCTCGAATTGAATGGCTGTGGGTTGAAGTTGGCACTCAGTTCACTAGGCGATGGAGGGCGTTTTTTACTCGACCCGAAAATTGGCATATGCTCAACCCACAGAATGCTAATCATCTTTGGTTACTTCACACACTTTTCCTTGATGATATCAATCAGGATTGCTCTGACTTTTGGGCAGAGTGGAATTGCCATCCAATATGGGGTCCTGACACAAACGACAAGAGTCCAAAGGTAAGTTCATGGTTATATTTTCAACTTGCTGAAGACCTCAAATTTATCCAGGACCTACGGTTCCTGGGATAAACACTATTTGGTATCTATCGTGAGGATTGCGAGGGCATTCACCCTGATGTGATTGAGGAGTACTATGGTGTTCATGGTCACCCTGCATCCCGACAACCACACCAAACTGGAGCAGGACATCCTGCTGACAAAGAAGATGATGCGGATGAACAGCTGCCTGACATGATCAAGTTGATTAATGACCAGCAACAGCAGAACATCCATCACAAAGCCATCAGAGTTCCTTCACACAGGAACACTTTTGGTACTGATGAAGAAACGCAACAATTTTTTGCTGTTCTTGCTGAAGTTGTCGCAAAGCAAATCACACCAGCATATTGCCAATTGACACCAGATGAATTGGAAGACAATCAGTATCCTGCGTTTGAAACTATATGTGCTGGTTGATGAGGTGTGAAAGAGCTTCAAGTATCCCTCACAGAGCCAATATGGTTTCATTGAGCGAAACTATGGTGCCCAACCTTACTAGTTTTAACTACGTTTTTAGCCAATAGGGATTAATTGGAACATGCGCTTGTTGAATAAATTTGAATTTTAACTTAAATCTTGTGTGTTGAAGTCATTCCTATACCTTGAGCTTCCCTGATGCAACTTGCTTGACCTGTCCCACAAAGCAACAGTATGAACCAGGAAAACTTCTGCAGAGCAGCTGATCCAAATGGTCAACTCTGTGACTGTGAAGATTTCTATGCTCGACATGGGGATGAAGGACACTGTGCTGAGTGTGGACATGGATGCAGTAAACATCCTCAGACTCGGAGGACAGTAGACGCTGAACATTCCGAAACACCCCAGGACAAAGAGGCTTGTCCAAGTTCCTCCAGTACTGCTGCAGTGAAAGAGATCTTTAACCATGTAACTGCCAAGTGGGGAGGCTCGATTATATCAACTAAAGCTGCCAGAGAGGAGGCGTTGTCAACACTTTCTTCTACCCATCTTGCGAATTACAGTAAACTGTCAAAGGGCCCAGGACCATCAACCAGCTTGCAAAAGGTAATGTACTGCCAATACACTAACAAAGTTATCTGCATCTTATGATTTGCTCTAGACTCGGAGGGATACTAGTAGTTCACAACCTACTGGGAGCCAGGCAAAATGGAGTACTGCATCTGGAGCATCATTTCATGTTGCATCAGTTGGCATGATCATTTGTGGTGTTGATGTGAGTCGCAAACTTTCACTAATGCTCAAAAACTGATATTTCTTCAGTGACATGGTGTCATTAGAGTGTCAAAAGCTCCATCTAAGAATGGTTTGGATGAGATCCAGGCCATGAAGAATCACAGATGTTATGTGGATGAACAGGTGACATTTCATCATGATTGGTCTTACTCCAGAATCACTCAGCTACTATGTAAGTTATTTCCAAAGGTTTTTGATTACCTGGACATGGAGAGGTCCAGGAATGCCTCATCGTCACAGTCAGCAGGCCAGGATGAGAAGCCGGTTTGGAGGCTTTTGAACAAAAGTGGGCAAGTATTGACTGTCATCAACATTGTGTGTCCAACTGGAACAGACTTAGCCAAGCACAAGGGCTGGGACAAAGTGAGCATAACAGAATCTCACCTTTGGTTTGGTATGGTTGCCACTATATACACCTGATCGCTGTGCTAATAACTTGTGTTAGTCACCAGGAACCATATTCCAGACACTGTGTATGAATCCTGGAACACCCAGCCCATTATAGCCGGTTCAGATTTCGAAGGCGACAGTGACAATTCAGAGCTTTTCTCTGATGTAGACAGCATCAGAGATGATGCTGACCATAACCCTGAACTTGCTAGCTCCTTGATGGAGATGGATTTGAGTGATTCTGGAGATATTCACACTGACTACAAAGGTAAAGGTAAGCAGAGGATCTTGAAGACACCAGCGGTCAATGGTCAGTCTGCATTCTGTTCCAGTTGACTTCGACAAATAAACTAACAATTCTGTATCTAGCCAAATGGACTCACACAGCACTCTCCCCTGATGAATCACCAATGAATCAGAGAGTGGTGGTGAAAAGACTCAAGAGTGGTAAGTTGTCCATTGCATTTTATAACATAAATCTGGACTCACATTTTTCATTTGTTAGAAACAACTGCCATCCCACATTTCCTGTCTATGGAGTCCCCTCCACTTAGTCAGCTGAGGCTTCCGAGTGCACCAGCTGCATGCACTATCCCTGAGTTATCCTATCCAGTTACAATTGTCTCTGTGAGTGACAATGATATTTTGTGGCGCCACCAGCCTCAACCCAATGACCCTTTTGCACTGGCGATGATCAATCCCTGGGAATCCGAATATGTTATCAGGCCTGTCCATTACCTCGTTTGATGCTTTGACATTTCAGTATGATCTTGTCTACGTGTTTCATTGCATTTTTTTGCTTATCTTGCACTATACTTCACTACTGCAGCATGATACTTACAATACTCTTTGAGCTGGATGACTTGGGCATGAACAACTAATGATTTTGCACTTTCATTACATCTACATATGACAAGGACAATAGCATCCCCCCTTCTTTGCTTTGATGTTGACCGTTTGACATGCAAGATAGTAAGGGGACACATGTAGAATATAATGCAGCCCTACAGACTAGCAAACAAAAGGAAAAAGTACATGGTGGGAGCCCAAGTTACCAATTGAACGGGCAGCGTGCAGACTTTACAAAGGGCAGCGCGCAGACTTCACAATAAGTACCAAACGGGCACCGCGCAGGCCGCGCAATGCGCAATAATAAATGTGCACCTATAACATCATAATGAACGAGTGCTAGCTGAGTTACTCTCACTGTCACCTGTCAGCAACGCCCTAAAATAAATCTGAAGGCTTTGGCAGAGTTCCAGATAGAATAAACCAAATAGATATTACTGCGACGGTAGAACAGATAAGAACGAAAACAAAGATCAAAACCGTAAACGAGCTCATAGTCATCATACATTCGAGGTCCGCTAGTCCCAGAAGGAAGCAACCCGTTGTTTTCATCACAATACCCCCCTCCTAAGACCGATGTCCTCATTGGATCTGTCTGAAACTTCCTATTCTCCAGTCATACACTGCTTGGGTTTCCGGTATGGAATATATCCAATCCTCTCGTCGTGGGATGTGAATTTTGACTGGTGGATGATTGTTTTCACGTTTCAGGAAGGCTTGGAAGGCTTCGTTCATTCCTCAAATGTCTCTCTGGCTCCCAAGTACTTTCTTCTCGCGGCTGACCTCTCCATTTGACTAGGAATTCCTTTTGTCCTCGCCTCATTCGACTATCTAGTACTTGTTCAACTTCAAACTCTGGTGTTCCCCCAAGATCTACTGGTGGTGGTGGCAGTGGTTGTTGTTGTAGTGGGGATTTGGGCGAAATATAGGGATGAAGAAGAACAGTATGGAAGGTAGGATGAATTCATTTCCATGTACAGGGAAGATTTAACTTGTAGGCACGTTCTCCAACCTTTTGAAGGACTTTAAAAGGTCCAAAACGACGGTCATTGAGTTTCTTCGATGGGTGGTCTGATTTCAGGTGAGTGCCTTCCAAATAAACTAAGTCTCCAGGTTGATACTCTGGGGCATTCTGACGATATTCATCATAGTGCCGCTTCATACTTTCTGCTGCTCGTTCTAGGGCTATAGCTGCTTCTTCAGCAAGTTTACCCATACGCGAGGCAAAGGCATCTGCAGACTCCGTCTTGACATGTGTCTGAGGTTCTATGCCTTTATGGGGATGACGACCATAATTGAGGAAAAAAGGAGAATACCCAGTAGATGAATGGACCTTGTCGTTATAATTAAATTGGGCGAGCGGTAACCATTCTGCCCAGTCATCTTGGCGATAATTGGTAAACAGACGAAGGTATTGTTCGATTTCTTGGTTAATTCGTTCTGTCTGACCATCTGTCTGTGGATGATACACTGTTGACAGATTGGCTTTGATTCCAAGAAGTTGATTAAGATCGCGCATGAAGTTGGACGCAAATTGGGAACCTCGATCGCTAATGACCCGTTCTGGAATGCTGAAGTCTTGCCATACTTTATCTCGATACAACTGCGCTAATCCTTCTGAAGAAAGCTCTCCATTTGTTGGCGTAAGCCGAATCATCTTGGACAACCGGTCCACAACAACGAGTATGGCATCTCTCCCTTTACTCATGGGAAGCTGAGTTATGAGGTCTACTGAGATGAATTGCCAGTTATGTTCCGGTATTGGGTTAGGTGAGAGTAGCCCAAATGGTTTGGCAGGAAAGGTTTTAGTGCACTGACACTTTTCACAGCCACTCACATAACATGTTACATCCGCGTGTATTCGTGGCCACCAATAGGTCCGTAATATGAGTTCAGCCGTTTTGAATCGTCCCAGATGACCTGATACAGGAAGGTCATGGTGATCATGGACAATCTGATTTTGAAGGGGTCAGTCGTTTGGGACATAAATGCTATTCTTCCATAAACTCAGCCCCCCTTCTACCTTCCAGTCTTTCTCACCTCTTCATACAGCTTCTTTAACAAATCTCTCAATCTTCTTCGATGCTCGAATTTTCGATAAAAGTTCGTCTCCTTCCATTTCAACCTCTGTTGCCATTGTACTAAACCATTCTTCTTTTAACAAGACTCGATCCTCATTATCTTCCTCCCCCTTCCTATGATCGGCCCTCCGCGAGAGAGCATCTGGCTTTCCGTGCGAACTCCCAGGCTTGTGGACAAGGTGAAAGTTGTATTCAGCAAGTTCCAATGCCCAATGTGCCTGACGACGATTAAGCTTCTTTGCCAACATGAAATATTCAAGATTTTTATGGTCGGTCAGGATTTGAAATGTATGTCATGCCCCCATGAGATAATGGCGCCATTCACTGAGGGAACGCATAACGGCAAGAAGCTCCTTATCGTGAATATCATAGTTGCGTTCTACGTCAGAAAGTGCATGAGAGAAAAACACAACGGGATGCCATTTGCTGTCGTCGTCGTCCAGTTGAGATAGAACAGCTCCAGTGGCATAGTTGGAACTATCCACTTCTACACGAAATGGTGCATCATCCTTTGGCATTATTAGTACAGGTGCTGTACTAATAGCCCTCTTGAGATCCTGGAACGCCTTTTCTTCTTCGACTCCCCAATGCCATTGTTCCTTGCCGGTCAAACAATGTAGAGGATGTGCGATTTGTGCAAAAGCACGAATAAAACGACGATAGTAGTTCACAAATCCAAGGAATTGCTGAAGTTCTCGTTTCATAGTAGGACGAGGCCAATCTTGTACTCCTTGCACCTTTATAGGATCCATGGAGACCTCGCCATGACAAATGATAAGTCCTAGATATTCAATTTGGGTATGCTCAAAAGCACATTTTTCAGCTCTGAGATAAAGCTGATTATCGCGTAGGATTTGAAGGACTTCTCGAGTGACTTGTCAGTGTTCTTCCAAGGAATTGGTAAAGATAAGAATGTCGTCCATATATACAATTACGACTCCACAGCTGATGAGATCTCGAAATAGATCATTCATCATAGTCTGGAAGGTGGCAGGTAAATTTGTGAGACCAAAGAACATTACTAGCGGTTCATAAAGGCCATGATTGGTCGTGAACGCTGCCTTCCATTCATCTCCCTCCTTGATACGAATATTGTTATAACCCCATCGAATGTCGAGTTTGGTGAAATACCGTGCGTCTCGAAGTTTATGTATGACCTCTGAGATAAGAGGGAGAGGATAACGATTTCTAACAGTAGCTGCATTCAATTTGCAGTAGTCCTGAACCGGACGAAGTGTTCCATCCTTCTTCTTAATGAAGAAGAAAGGGGACGCTATTGGGGATTTCGAGGGTCGTATCCGTCCAGTACATAGATGTTCTTCAATGAATTTATCGAGCTCTGCTTGCTCCACGAGGCTTAAAGGATAAATTTTACTATTGAAGGGTTCGATTCCCGGCTTCAACTTGATAGCATGGTCCCATTGGCATCGCTCTGGTAAGCGGTCGAAAGATGCTTTCTCAAAGACCGGCATGAAATCTTCAAGATATTTCAGGAGTAACTCTTCTAATGACATCTTCTCTCCCTTCTTAAGTGCGTCCTCCACTAACTGGTGAGACCGTGTCGTCGTGGCACATAGTTCCATCCATTCATAAACTTTCTCCCAATAAGGGTCCTTTACAGATCCTGGGTCCAATTTGGTAACAAAAAGACGATCACCTTCTTCAAGACCAATGCTCTCCGACTTCTGCGTCCTTTTTATATCATCTTCTGGTTCGGAATCCTTTGAGCAGGAAGTGCTTTGATAGCAAGTTAATGGACAACAATTAAAGGTCAGGTGACCCATATGCCAGTCGATGGATGGATTATGCTTGCGGAGCCAATCATACCCAATGATAATGTCAGTCTTTCCAGTGTTGATGACAGCAAAGGTGAAAACTTCGATATGGTCTGCAATATGAAGACGTAATTTGACAATGGTTCGAATAGGTCCTCCTTCGTTGTGTGAACCATCAGCATTATACACTGGAATTGGGCGTGGAAGGGACTCAAGAGTTAGCCCTTTTGCTCACGCGAAGCCTTCATCAATGTAACAACCGGTAGCACCGCTATCAAGGAGTGCTTTAAGGTCAAAGGTGCGTTGATCGGTCAAAGTACTGATCAGGATCAGGGTAATGGCTGCATTCTGATTGACTTTGCAGATCCAGGTGCGTGGATGCTTCAACTCTTTCAATACCTCTTTCTGCACTTCTTTATCCATCCCTCGTAGTTGGAAGAGCAACTCCGCTCGAACTTCTGAAGATCGCTGGCGATTAGCCCATCGTCATAATGCCTTCAGCGCCACTTCATCGGTGTTCGTCAGTCTTTCTTGAACCCATAGGAGAGACCCTTTCCTATTCTTCTCCTCATCTTCAGTACGTTTTTTCTTTCTGCTTTCCTCTTTCTTTTGCCTTCTAATTCGTTTCCGTTTTTGATTTCTTTCCTTCCTTCTGGTGATTTCTCCAGGTGCTGATAGATCGCAGTCACAGGATTTCTCATTGGTAGAATCACGACTTATCGTACAGTCTGCCGGTGAGGTAGCACCCATTACTCCGGCTTCCCTGAAAACCCTCATCTCCAACTTGATTATTTCTGATTCCAAATATTTCTTCAACTTCCTTCTTCTGTTCATCCACTAAACTTTCAAACATTGCCCTTGCAGTCTGCCATCCCTTGGGCTTGGAACAGTTGCGAGAAATATGACCCATTTCTCCACAATTATAACATTTGATCGGTCCTGCATGTCCACACGCTCGATCTAGGTCCATAGGTTGACCTTGGCCAGGGAAGGTACGTGCGCTTCCAGTATTAGAACCCGTAATGCCTGTTTGACCTCCTGTGTTCATATTTGTGCCAGTCGTCCCTGTTCCTTGATTCGGATAAACTCGTCCTCCTGCCATATTACTCGGCCTCATCCACCCCAGTCCTGATTGACCTTCTCCAAACTTTCTTCCACTTTGAATTTCTCCTTCACTCCTTTCATTTGCTCTTTTATTCCTGTCATACCTCTTGGCGTAATCCCTCCAGGCTGTCAGGGTTCGATCAACCTGTGGAGCTGCTACAATGGCATCGAAAGTCGGTCTATCAAGGTTCTGTTGTAAGACATCGAGTAAGGCCTCATCGTTGAACCCGGCAAGAGTTGCAAGCTGATCAAATTCTGCAAAATATTCATCAGCAGGTTGCTTGACATTTTTCTTCAGCGCATGTAGCTTCACTTGAGCAGCCCGCCTTTTATTGGGGTCATCAAATATTTCTTTTAACTTCCTTTCAAATGCTGTCCAGTTCACGAAGGCGATAGTCCCCTCTCTTAACTCCTTTGTAACGTTGGTTGCCCAAGTTCCCGCAAATCCCTTTTTCATAAAGGATAAGGCGGTAACAATCTTCATTTGATCGTTAGCGTATACGGCTGATTTGGCAGAGAATAAGAGGTAGAGTTGGCTCATAAAGGGATCAAAGGTGTCGTATTTTCCATCGTAGACATCTGGTTCTGCGACTGATGCTTTAGGAGGTGGTGCAGGTTGTGTCTGAGGAACTGGTGCTGGTTGATTCAAGATTTGAGTCACCGCTTGTCCAAAATCCTGTTGTCCTTGTACGAGCTGTGCGAGGAGTTGAAACAAGGCCGATGTATCTCCATTACTGGGAGAGGCCATGTTTTGGTCGGTATCAAGTGAATTGGTGGTAGATGACATGATAGGGGTCGACAGATAGAATAATTCTGGTGTTAAGAGTGTGTTTTCGTTCTAATGTCAGCAATGCCCTAAAATAAATCTGAAGGCTTTGGCAGAGTTCCAGATAGAATAAACCAAATAGATATTACTGCGATGGTAGAACAGATAAGAACGAAAACAAAGATCAAAACCGTAAACGAGCTCATAGTCATCATACATTCGAGGTCCGCTAGTCCCGGAAGGAAGCGGCCCGTTGTTTTCATCACATCACCCAACTGCAACCCAACTGCAACGGAGTTTGAAACTCAGACGCCAACTTGGCAACACGTCCGAACGATGGCGCGCACTCGAGTTGCAATTGGTAAGATCTGACGCGCTAGTTTGCATCAGTATCCTCATACACCTACGCATGTGCAGTGACACACGACACTGACATGTGACTGGCATCAACTTATCCCATTCCTTCCAGCTTATCCTTGAAGCACACCGACCATGGCGAGCACCAAACATCTCGACTTCCACGAAATAGACGCCTGCTTATTCGACGTATTCGGTACCGTCCTTGACTGGCACAGTACGGTCACTCGTCAAGTCGCCTGCCTCAGTAAAGGACTGCTTCTCGAAGGTAAATAGCAACTCTCCCATTCACGTTAAATGATCTCATACTGATTTCATATATAGGACGCGGTCGATTTCGCAGAAGAATGGAGAGCCGGATATTATGCTCATGTGTAAGTCTGTCGCTCTTCGATGTTGGTACCCAGATCATGACGTGAACAGTAAAAATGTATCACAGGGCGGAGAAGGTACCGTCAACGCAGACATCATGCACCGACAAGTAATTCCTCCTCCATGCACACGACCTATGTTTGACCATATCACAGATACTGGATGATATGCTCACCACCAGCCACGTTGGTCTCATCTTGAAGACGTCTGGGGCGATTCCGATCGTGAAGAACTAACCATGATCTGGCACAACTTGGACGGTACGAACTTTTAGGAAAATCCTGACCGATCGCCCCTTAATTTTATAAATTAGCATATCGGGACACCATTCCCGGCTTGACAGAACTCAAACGCCAAGTCAACATCCTCGCTCTATCAAACGGAAACTTCAGATTGCTTCTCGATCTTGTAATCGAGTCTCCACATTACGAATCAGACCTTTCCTCTAATCAGTGTTATAGGCAAAGAAACAAAGTGTTCCCTGAGATGGTATATTTTCATCCGAACTGTTTGGATCCTACAAACCGTGCGTCTTGATCGCTTTTACAATCCCCCTCGCCCCTGATGTTTGCGCAGGAACAAAAAGGTTTACGAATCCGCAGCGTACCACCTTTCTTTACCTCCTCACAAAATAGCAATGGTCGCTGCACACAGGTTCGACCTCATCGCTGCCACTAGCGTAGGCTTCAAAACGATATATGTACCACGCCCTACTGAAGATTTGCGCGAGGTTAGGGAGAGTATGCGTAGCAAGAAGGATGGCGGCGAGGTTGATACGTGAGGCTCGGGAAAGTTGAAGCTCGTACTTGGTACATACTATGTAAGTCCTCGATGTATTGCGAGATTATCACTCATCCATTTGTATCGCATCGTTACAGAACGAGTGAAGTCGACTTACTGGATCGATGATTTTCGCGGCAACGATGCGAGCGAATAGATCATATCTCATTTCACAAATGCAGTTTTGAATTCATAGTCGTTGAGAGGAACTCTATGCGTAAGCTCTCTTTGAGAGTCTTCAGAGATCCTAGACAAGCAGCTATAATATCTGATGAAGACGTTCCTCCGAAGTTAGTCACTTTTACGGAACTATCACTGACTTCAGAATTCAAATACAAAGTAACGATTATATTTCTTTCATCAATTGATCTAGCTAGGGAAACCATCCCAACTGAACAAATCGGAGGACGGAACGACATAGACAACGTCTAAGCACCACCTTGCTTCAATGCATGTTTACGCTAGATCAATGCGTCTCCGGATGCTCATGACTCATTCAGGGATGCATTGGCTGCATTCCATGACCAGTGTGCTTCATTTTATGCGAGGTGTTACCATTTGGTCTGGGAAGACCCACTTTCAAGCACAGCTTGCTCTGCAATATCTTCGCCGCCTGTAAAGTTCACCTCCCCTCCAGCTGTGACGTGTTGATAGACTTAGCAAGATTTACATGTAATGCCGCATCTCCTCCATTGCATGCAGCTTATCCAGACGGCGTTGTGGTCGCATCAATATACTGGAACCATGTTCGTTTCTCCTTCGCAAAAATGCAGCATGGTCGGCTGTAACCTTGAAACTAACATGAGCTATGTTCGCATCTCTGATTAACGATTCCAGTAGTAAAAGGTATCTTAGCAAGTTCATAACCATGACTGTGACGTAAGTAAAAAGAAACTACAAATGTGGAATAAAATTTGTCCAGGCTACTGTATCGTATATGCCAGGAGGTAGCGATCGAAAGCTCGTCAATATGAGTACAACTAGTGTAACGCGTGCAACAATATATATGAAAGAGCTAACGACTAAAGCTAAAATTGTGATAGCCCCGTTAATATCATTCGCACCATTCAGCCAAATAGCGTAGCTACAAAACAGAAGAATAAATACAGGCACGAATACTATCGCAAGAGAAGCTGCACGCCATAGTATCTGCTCTGCGTGCTCCTGAAACAAAACATGCCAGCCCAGACAATGTATCCCTCCAAACACTGCCCCACTAAAACATCCAATGAGAAGTATCATGTTTTGATTGTAGTAAACATTAACCTTATCATAGCCGCCTAGAGACGGAACCCGACGTGAATGGACAGCAGAGGGGGAATTGAATGGGCCACTGCCCAGAAGATCGAGAACGGGATAGATGTAACTGAACAAAAGATACGTCCAGCCTCCAGCGGAGAATATTGCATCTACTTTTCTACAATGCATGTGAATTAGAATAATTTAAGGCAAGACGAATGACGACATACTCGTAGGCTAATTCACTTGGCGGAGAGGCAGTTGCTTTCCAATAAACGACATCAGGACATCCTACGTCCTTGGGCTTCTTCCACCAAAAGCCATAGGAAATACTGGTCAGGGCAGCTACAGCAAGGGTGTCGAGTTCAAGTAGGGTCATCGGAAGGTTCTGAACGTAACGGGCGACAAGCTGGAGGACGAACCATACCAGCTGAAGAATGGCGATGCCTTTGGATAATGCGTCACCCTTACTTCGATCTTCGATGTTTGTCTCCATGATGATGGGCATTTCCACTGATCCCTCACGAACAAAGTCAAATAGTTCGTAGGGTTTAAGAGTGGCTCGCGGCTTGCCATTGTAGTAGAGCATGAATCCACCCATCCACGCGAAAAAACCATGTGTTACAGTCCATCCTGTGAGACATCCGTTCAATCAAAGTTAGTCACCGCACTGATAGGCCGAGCAGGTAACTGACCTCTAAAATCACAACCTGCAACCTGCAGAGTGCTCGGATGTGGACTGTTACTTCTATCTGATGTTGGAATTTCATTTAGCAATATAGCTGTGCTCTCTCCTATGTCTGGATGGTCGCTGCGGGTCTGGTGATGTTGCACACCAAAAGTATCATTAAAGACCTTTGCAGCATCACGAGCACTTAGAAACTGTATTGTGGCCCAAGTGATCATGACTTCTGGGGCGATCAGCGCAATAACCATGATGCCTAGGCGACGAGACAAAACAGTGAATTTCCCCTCGTCCATACCCGGAATGTTTGGGTGAATTGCAGTCCATGTGCATGCGAATAGAGTTGCAGCGCAACTCCAGATGATGCCCCACAAGGTTCTGGTGTTACTGCAAGATGGAGGGCCACTGACGTCGAATGTAGTGTCACAGGTGCCATTGAGGCTCAGCAGTGAGGTGCAAACAAATGGGATGTGCGATAGTAATAGGATAGCCAAGGGTAAGAAGGTCATGATGAGATTGAGGGCATACTTCTGGTCAATCTGCTCCCGTCTTTAAGGGTGCGATCACACGTATGCCTTGAGGTTACCATACGTACGTCCATAGCCACCACTGGCACAAGGAATTCAGGGTGGTACACGTCTATCCCACGCGGAAGGGCTGTACAACATTGAATGAATGCTAGCCTAGAGTCCTAGTCCTCCATGGACGACGATGGGCATTTATCTCAGAAAGTTGAAAAGAAACACGATCGTGATGCATTTCTCTGGTGAATGAGTCCCACTGCTGAGTACTGAGTGCTGAGTGCTGACTGCTGAGTGCTGAGTTACGCAGCGGAGTTTAAACCTCAGACACGCTAGTGGCAACGCGTCTGAAGATCTGAAGGATGGCACGCGCAAGGCTCTAACGAGTTAGTGAGAAGCGGCAAGGTCCCAGGGATCTCACCAAAGAGGCGCACATTCAAGCCGCCATATGTGAGATCATGTGAGACCTCGACAGCAGTTGCCGTGAAACGATATGCTCACCACTTCGCGCGCGCGCGCTGGTCTCATCTTGCAGACGTCTGGAGTGAATCCGATCGTGAAGTTTCATCCCGTATGTTGAAACAATGCCCCTTCATTTTATTCAACACAACATCGTCTTATAAGTCCCACAGACAAGGCCATCACCATATGGCATCTATCAGGGAAGACTGTGGCTCCCAAGACACTACATTTATCACTTTCAAATCTTTAACTAGCCATGGTAATTGGAATGCTGAGTTGCTCCGCACAACTTGCCGGAGAGTTTGTGGGTGTCTTGATCTAAGTCTCAGAGGTGCGTGTACCGGCCCTTTTGTTACTTCTTCACAACCTCAACCTGCATCATATATCATTAGACGCCATGGATACCATGACGAGGCCTGAAACTGTAACCTGCACCATGTAACTATAAATCCAGGGCCAGCCTCGCTCTCTTCATCTAGCTAGTCCGCCATATCCATCCCTCCATTCGATTTCACTGTCTACTCTCTACCTACTCCGTCGTTGGCGTATGGCCGGAGAGTTGACACAACTCCTGTCGGAAAAGACTGGGTCGCAGGCGATTCTGCAACAAAAGTCTATAACGCAGTAGAAACAGACAAGACGTATGTACTCCTTGACCTGTTGTTCAGCTAAAATCGTGATCACAATTGACAGTGATATCCACAAGCTCTTGATTTCAGGAATAGTACCACTCCCCATCGTCATTCATGTCCACGATCAGCGAGGATGGAAGACCTGGCACCGTTCAGGTAAGACGTACCTCTGGTATTTAACGTGTTCTGCATGCTTACCTGACTTTTACCCACCAGTCGGTTCAACGCGGTGAGCAATTCACAAAAATGTCTCTTCATTGGTTCAAGACGGATATATAGCTAAGGACACCATCCCAATTCAACAAATTGGAGGACTTCTGTGCGGGCGCAACCTAAACCACCAACTTGCTTCAATGCATATTCATGTGAGATCAATGCGTCTCCGAGTGCCCATGGCTCATTCATCTATGCATCAGTTGCGCTCCATGGTCAGTGTGTTTCATTTTATTCCAGGTGTCACCGTTTGTTTTGGAAGACCCACTTTCCGAGTACAGCTTCCTCTGCGTTGTCTTTGCCGTCTGTAAAGCTCACCTCCCTTTCATGCCACTGAAGCTGTGATTCGTCGATAAACTTTTCAGAATTTACACTCCTCCATTGCATGCAATTTATGTAGACGGCGTTGTGGCTACATCGATATACTGGAACCATTTTCGTTGTTCCTTCACAAAAGTGCAGCACGGTCAGCTTTACCTTGAAACCAACCTGACACATGCTCGCGTCTCCGATAATCTAACGATTCCAGTAAAAGGCATAACCACGACTGCGACGTAAGTAAAAGGAAACTACAAATGTGGAATAAAATTGGTCCAGGCTACTGTATCATATGTGCCAGGGGGTAACGATTGGAAGCTCATCAATATAAGTACAATTAGTATAATGCGTGCAACAATATATATGAAAATGCTAGCAAGTGGAACAAGAGACGCGAGTGTCCTGCTAACTGCGAATGACATGTTAACTTCGTCCAAACTGTTCAACCAAATCGCACAGCCCCACAGCAGAAGAATAGATACCGGTGCGGATACTATCGCAAGGGAAGCCGCACGCCATAATATCTGCTCTGCGTGCCCCTGAAACAGATCATTCCAGCCCAGACAATGTATCCCTCCAAACACAGCCCCGCTGAGACATCCGATGGAAAGTATAATGCTTGGACGGGAGAAGACACTGATATTATCATAGCCACCTACTGACGAAACCCGACGTGAATGGACAGCACGGGAGGAAATTGGTGCGCCCAAACCCATAAGACTGGCAACGGGATAAACACAATTGACCAAAAAAACACCCCAACTTTCAGTGGGGGATCCCACATCTACTTGTCTAGAATGCAGGTAAATTAAAACAATTTCAAGAAAGAACATTGACGACATACTCGTAGGCTAATTCGTTTGGCAGAGAGGTATTTGTTTTCCAATAAACAGCATGAGGACGCCTTACATCCTTAGGCTTCTTCCACCAAAGGCCGTAGGCAATGCAAGTCAGGACAGCTACAGCCAGAGTGTCGATTTCGAGCAGTGTTGTCGGAAGATTTTGAACGTAACGGGCGACAAGCTGGAGGACGAACCACGCTAGCTGAAGAATGGCGATGCCTTTGGATAATGCGTCGCCCTTGCTTCGATCTTCAATGTCTGCCTCCATGATGATGGGGATTTCCACTGATCCCTCATGAACAAAGCCTAAAAGTTCGTTGGGTTCGAGAGTGGCCCGCGGCTTGCCATTGATGTAGAGCATGAATCCACCCATCCACGCGAAAAACCCATGCGTCACTGTCCATCCTAAGATTCATTGGGAAATTAGTTACCATACCGAATGGTCAAACAAGTAACCGACCTTCAAAATCGCGACTTGCAACATGCAGAGCGCTCGGACGTGGGCTGTTCGCTCTATCCGTTGTTGGAATTTCACTAAGCAAGGTAGCTGCGCGCTCTCCCATATCTCCACAGCCGCTGCGGGCCTGGTGAAGTTGTGCACCAAAGGCATCATTGAAGGCCTTCGCAGTGTCACGAGCACTTAGAAAATGACATGTAGCCCAGATGATCATGAGCTCTGGGGCGATCAGTGCAGTCATCATGAAGCCTAGGCGACGAGATAAAACAGTGAATTTCCCCTCGTCCATACCCGGGATGTTTGGGTGAATTGCAGCCCATGTGCATGCGAATAGGGTCGCAGCGCAACTCCAGATGATGTCCCACAAGGTTCTGGTGTTGTTGCTGGATGGAGAGTCCCTGACGTCGAGTGTAGTGACACTGGTGCGGCTCAGCAGTGAGGAGCAAACAAACAGTATGTGTAACAGTAATAGGATAACCAAGGGTAAGAGGGTCATGACGAGATTGAGGGCATACCTCTGATTAATTTGCTCCTCTCTTTAAGGGTGTGGTGACTGCGGTCCCACGTATGCCTCGAAGCTTACGTCCATAGCCCCTACTAGGGTGCAGGGAATTCAGAATGGTACACGTCTATACCACGCGGAAAAGCTGTGCAAGATTGGATCCTAGGGTCTTCCACGGAAGGCGATGCGGGCACCCATCTCAGATAGCTGAAAGCAATAAAGAAGCACGATCGTGATGCGCTTATTCGTGATGCTTCAGAGGAATGACAAGCAAGCCTGCGGGGACTTTAATTTTTTGACTATTTTTACATTTACACTAGATGATATAAGTAGCACATGGGCCTCTTGTGAGCTGTGCAAATGTTGGAAAGAGCGGAAAGAGACGCACCGCTGTGTAACAAAGTTGTTGAAAGAAGTGATAAACTCGTTCTTCAGACAGTTGCCTTCATCATCACCAGAGTCTGGTTCATCTTTACGCCCACCATCAGCAACACGATCCCGCTCTCCTCCTCGTCAGAATTCTCTCAGGAGCTGAAAGTACGAGAAGAACCTGCGAGTGGGGAGCCAGAAGCAGAACTGACGGCACTGGAGAGGTTGTGAAGGAGTACTGAGGGTTTGAATTTGTTGCTGGCCTTGTCGTCGTCAGCTGCTGGGAATTTGCGAACAGTGAATGACAATTTGGATGTCGTCGTGCAAGATACAGCAAGCATTGACCTCGAATCGTGAGAGCGTTTGAAGGTCACTCATGTGAGTATATTGACTGCATTTATATTTCTGTGGATAGTACCCTGCTGGCGAGTGGGGCAAGGAGGTTTGAGATCTTGAAGCTTGAAGGTGCCTTTCAGAAGCTTGAAGTTTGGACATCCGACACTAGTACTGGTATGGATTCCACGTTCCGCGTTCAATAACGTTCCATACTATGGAACGTTATTGAACGCGGAACGTTGAACTCGTGATCTTGGTATGATTATGTAATGATCAATCTTTCGATTGAAGTTGACGTGGCTTACTTTGTTCATTACCGGTTTTTCTTGATATGATGGTGATACTGTGATACATCTTGCACTGCGATTCATGTTAGTCCGGGAGATACCAGGCACCTTTTGACACATGCTCAACTTACACAGAAACAGCGATGGACTCATTGATCAGACTTTTCTTCGATCGCGGAGGGTCATTCCATCCAAAACGTGACGCGCTAGTTTCATCGGTATCCTCATATGCATATGCAGTGACGCACGTCAAGTACTGACAACTTATTCTAGAAGTACACCAATGTCATAGCGAGCACCACATGGCGCTCCGACCCGCGCGAAATCGACGCCCGCTCATTCGACTTATTTGCGCAGTCACTCGCCAAGTCGCCCGCCTTAGTGAGGTACTGCCTCTCGAAGGCAAGTAGCAGATCCCACTCTCGTAAAATGATCTCACACTGATCACATCTATCAGGCTCACGGGACGCGATCACTTTCGCAGAAGAATCGAGAGCCGGATAACGCAGATATCATCCATTGAGAAGTAACTCGCTCTCAGACATACATGCACATGACCTGTTTTTGACTATATCACAGATATTGGACTATATGTTCACGACACCGCGCTGGTCTCATTGCAGAAGTGTGGGGGGAATCTGGTCGTGAAGACCTCTCCATGATTTGGCCCAACTCCGATGGTACGAGCCTAAGTCAGAAAAGTTCGGAATGATTGCATTTATTGCTTCGATTAATCTAACTAGGGAAACTATCCCAACTCAACAAATCAAAGGACTTATATGCGAGTATGATCTAGACCGCTAGCTGGCCTCGACGCACGTTCACGCTAGATCGATGCGTCGATTGCGCTCCATGGCCAGTGTGCCTCATTTAATGCGAGATGTCACCATTTGGTCTTGGAAGGCCCGCTTTCCAAGCACGCGATATCTTTTCTGCCGGTAAGGCTTGGTCCTTTTCATGCCACTGTAGCTGCGGTGCACTGATATGCTTTGCGAAATATGCATCAGATGCTCACATCTCCTCGATTGTATGAACTGTAGTTGGCCTAGACAGTGTTATGGTCGTATTCGAACTGTGTTCGGGCTTTGCCTTGAAACCAACCTGCACCGTGCTTGCATCTTTGATCAGCATGATAATATGCGAGGTAAGTAGAATAAAACTACAAATGTGGAATAAACTTGGTCCAGGCTACTGTATCGTATATGCCAGGAGCTCGTAGCGATCGAAAGCTCATCAATACAAGTACAAGTAGGGTAAAGCGTGCAAAAATATAAATCAAAAGGCTGGCAAGTAGAATTAAAAATGCGATAGCCTCGCCAACATTGCTCCAGTGGTCCAGCCAAGAACCGTCCAGCCAAAAATGGTCCAACCAAAAATGATCCAGCCAAATGGCGTAGCCATTCAGCACAAAAATTGATAATGGTGCGAACACTATCGCAAGGGAAGCCGCACGCCACAATATCTGCTCTGTGTGCCCCTGAAACAAAACATTCCAACCCAGACAATGTATCCCTCCAAACACTGCCCCGCTGAAACACCCAACGAGAAGTACAATGACTCGATGACGGTGAGCACTATCCACATCATAACCACCTATAGACGGAACCCGACGTGAATGGACAGCATGGGGGGAATTAAATATGCCAACGCCCATAAGACTGGGAAGGGAATAAACGTAAGTCAACAAAAGATCAACCCAGTTTTCAGCAGCGAATATTGCATCTACTTTGCTAAAATGCAAGCGAATAAGAATAATTTCAACCAAGAATATTGACAACATACTCGTAGGCTAATTCACTTGGCGGAGAGGCAGTTCCTTTCCAATAAACAGCATAAGGACGTCCTACAGTCTTAGGCTTCTTCCACCAAAAGCCATATGCAATGCAGGTCAGGGTAGCTACAGCAAGGGTCTCGAATTCAAGCAGTGTCATCGGAAGCTTTTGAATGTAACGGGCGACAAGCTGGAGGACGAACCATACCAGCTGAACAATAGCGATGCCTTTGGATAATGCATCACCCTTGCTTCGATCTTCTATATCCGCTTCCATGATGATGGGTATTTCCACGGATCCATCGTGAACAAAGCGCTCGAGCTCATTGGGTCGAAGAGTCGCTCGCGGCACGCCATTGACATAGAGCATGAATCCGCCCATCCAGGCGAAAAAACCGTGTGTCACTGTCCACTCTGAGACAGTCGTTGAATGAAGTTAGTTATCATACAAAGGGACGAGCAAGGAACCGACCTCTAAAAGCGCGACTTGCAACATGCGGAGCGCTCGGATGTGGACTGCTTATTCTATCCAATGTTGAAAATTCACTAAGCAATGTAGGTGCACTCTCTCCCGTATCTGGATGGTCGCCCTGATGAAGTTGTGCACCGAAGGCATCATTAAAGGCCTTCGTAGTGTCACGAGCACTTAGGAACTGCACTGTGGCCCAGGTGATCATGAGTTCTGGGGCGATCAGTGCCATTGTCATGATCCCCAGACGACGAGAGAAAACAGCGGATTTCCCCTCGTTCATACCTGGGATGTTTGGGTGAATTGCAGTCCAAGTGCATGCGAATAGAGTCGCAGCGCAGCTCCAAATAATGTCCCACAAAGATCTGGTGTTACTGCAGGATGAAGAGTCACTGATGTCAAGTGTAGTGACACTGGTTTCATTGAGGCTCAGCGGTGAGGAGCAAACAAATGGGATGTGAAACAGTAATAGGATAGTCAAGAGCACGAAGTTCATGATGAAGTTGAGGGCATACGTCTGCATGATCTTCCTCTCTTTAAGAGTGCGGTCGCACGTATGACAAGCCAGGATTAAGCGCCAAGGGTTCATGCCTCGAAGATACCGTAGCCATCCGAGTCATCGTTGCAGGGAACGTACGTTGATTGCTAGTCTGGGGTCCTCCAGGGATGGGAAAGCAAGCTCAATGAGAATGATAAGCCTTCGACCAAAATGGCATTTCAGCCTGTCGCCCTGGACCAATTACCCTTACCGTGTCATTTAGTGCTTGGCACAACTCCGAGGCTGACCATTGAAACTCGCGTCCGTCCAGAAAGGTAGTCTCTGAGTCTCATGTGCAGTATGAAAGACTAAGTCGCTGTTTACACATGAGTATGATAGCTATCACAGGCTAGTAGTTACCTGCTAAGGGGTCATGCGCGCGAAAGCTGTCGGAGCATGTTCACTGTCAGTGTTTGACACACTATTACGTAGTGGAGACACAAAATTAATGGGCGGGTGAACGGAAAAGGCCGTTAGCACTTCTTTCTACTCGCACATCAAGAATATGTCGTCAAGTTTCTATTTTCTCACCCGTACTCCCTCTTGCACCACTACAGCTATTCTCAGATCATGGTACGCCTCGCACAGTAGCCTACCTACCCTCTTGTGGACCCGACCTGTATATCTCTCCAACCAATTAATAATATTCGAGGCTGGCCGCACACCTCCGCAACTCACTCACCTTTCTCTTTGGACAGATCCACAATCGGACAAGAATGCATTTCGCGCGCCTCCATCCATATACTTTGAATTTTTTTTCTTCAGGTTTGCAAATCTATTTGTTCTGAATAATCCCTTCTCCACGAGCGTATGAGCGATGCTCAAAGATAAGCTGAAGCGAACATTTTGAGAGTAATAGGGTCTGGGGTTTGATTCATCGTGAATGCCGTGAGGGTTCAAACTTGTTGGAACATCGGAACCGGCGAGTAAGGTCCGAAGTGTACAGCATGACGGGCCATGCAGGAGGAAGTTTGCCTATGGGAGACTCAGTGTAACGAGTTGAACGTATGAATTTCTGTCTAACCCTTGCTTTGCATCTCGCTGTCGCAAGCAAACCAGACGGTAAGTCATGGATTTACTGCCGTTCTCAGAAACTTAACTATATAGCATGATTGAACACTTTTAGCTCACTTCGGAAATTCTCCAGTGTTCTCCTGCTTCTCACCTAATGCAGCACATATGTGAAATATTGCAATGAACCATGACGCAGTAGCTGACCCAGCCTCATAGCCTCAGAGTTACTGGGTCTCGTTTCATTGTGGGAAGTGACATGATGGACAGTAATTCTCCAAGAACTTGATCAGACACGACTCGGATTATCCACTGGACTTGCGGTCATAGTATTTATGATATCGTGATGTGATCTTCTCGTCGGTTCAGAAACACATGGTGACGGAGTTACGGTGCGCAAATATATATATCTCCAGTGGCGTTACACAGGAAGTCATCCCCTCGCGATTTTTTCCTATGCAGGGAATTGACAATCGAAGTAGAGACCATTCCTTAAGCATTAATGGAGCAAGGCGAGAATTTGTCCTATCCATCTAATATGGCATGTAACACCTCCTTTTCGCCTCCTTCAACTACTTATAAGCTATACCGCGAGGTTGGGCATTCTAGGCGTTTTCGGTCCTCCCACAACCACGCTTGTTAGCTTTGTGACGTCTATTACTCTGGATTATGGAGCCATCCTCGTTGGTGGTTTGCTGGGCTTCGGGTATGTGATAAACCTTGATGCAAAAATATGATAACTGTCTGACGGAACTCCTCATAGCTTGTCGGGTTGTGTTAACATGCAATTCATCGTGTATTGCCGAGTGTATTTTTGCGACAGTTGGCGTACCAAGTCCTTGGTATGGAACTTTGTCTTTTCAAGTCCGCATCTTTTGACCGTCTTACACAGGTAATTGTAATATGGTATGTTCGAGTGTCTCGTTGCGTGTGAGACGATTGTCAACGGAATTCAGGCTGCTTGATTTGTGTCATTCCGCACTTGTTGCATGCGCCCTCTGGGATTCCATCATTGCGACTGATGGTGAGCTGAATAAACTTGACATAATCCCCTGGTATGTATGATATCATTATTTACAATCAGCCGAAAAATTAATGCACCATCAGGAGTATTGGTGTGATTAATCGCATCTTGGACGTGTTAAACTGTCATTAATGCGGCCCCGTATAGCCTACGATTGAACTTACTGTGCGTTTTCACTCGTATGGAGCTGCACAATGCTGAAATATTCTCCAGGCTATAATTACCCTCATCGTACAAAGGTTAGCTATGTCATACGAGAAAATATGGTTTTGACTCGACTGTGTCAGCTTTTTTGCGTACCGAATCTATATATGTTCGTACTTGTCTTTTCTTATTTCCACACACTGATGTCGGTGGATAGTGCAAAAGAAGAGGCTCACTGTAGTGATTCCGATTGTAGGTTTTGCATTTGAGAGTTTTCTACTTAAAATGATGTTGTTCCCCCTCCAGGTTGCGCTCTCTTTTGTTCGTTTAGGTGGGTGCACTTTGGTAGTGCAACAATGTGAACTTATTCTGACGTTTTCACTTCAGTTATGGCCAGCAGTGAGTTATTCAGCACCCACACGTGTGATTCCTCCAATCCCCAAAACTTTGCTAGTCGCAACGTATCGGATGTGAGCAATGTTTAGGACATGATTGCTAGCCACTGAAATTCATTTTCCGCAGGCTCAGCTTGCAATCATATAGCGCATTCTTTCAACGTGATTTCTCATTTGTGGTAGTGGGCAGCTTCACAATATTGACATACTAATAGGATTTTCTTGGATTTTCACGTTGGGACTTTCGCTTGCAGCACTCGTGGATATCATGATCACAACTTTCATGTGCTATTTCTTTCGCAAAAATCGACCAACGTTTACAGAGTAGGTTATCATATAGCCTTCAACGTATAACTGATATTTATTCATCTGATAGCACTATCCGTATCATCGATGCCCTGACGGTCTGGACAATTCAGAATGGCTCGATGACAAGGTATGACATAAATACAGGCCATGTGACATCTCCTGAGGCCACCTTATAGTGCTGCAGCCATCGCGACATTGCTTTGCGTGAGCATCCATAATGTTCCGTTAGGTTTCGATCACTCAAATATCACAGTGGAAAATTATGCCTGAGAACCGCATATTCTTAGGTCTTCACTTCGTTGTAGCAAAATGTAAGCCATTTAGAATTCTCATGAATGTATCTCGTCTAGATATTAATGGAGCAGTAAATGCAAACTCCCTCTTAGCTACGTGAGTCACAAGTCTGATGTGGTGTTTACGGCTGCAGTTCAAACGGGTGCTGTAGTCTCAATGCCAGAAAGCAAATCCGGGATGGAAAGAAACACACTCCTACAAACGATCGGCCTATGTCGATCGTCTTTCGGGAGAACTTTGAGCATGCACCTGAATCTTTGATCAGAACAGAGATTCTCGGTGAGCACCATGGACATTGTCATCAAATGATATCTTGCATCTTACACAACTATAGATGCAGTTTAACACTCGCCAACTGAAAGCCGTAGATCAACGTGGAAACTTGGTGCGTAGCTCTGCCATGTACTCTCAATATAACCCTATCGACTGTTGCAGTTGTAAGTGAATATTGAGGTGGAGACAGACAGCGGCGCAAACAATGGCCTAGTCTGATGTCCTGTAATTCGACCACTATGCTAATGATATCCTCACGATCCCTCACGACATCTATTTGTATTGAACATGCGTCAGCACCTCGCAAATATGCCCTACATACTCACTTTCCTTATGAATGTACTAACGATGCGAAAGTCGCTCAGGCCTTCCTTGATATGTCTTTGGGCTGCAAGACACCCTGTGCCGACGCACATACCGTGGAGGTGATCCGTGCGTTAACGAAGTAGCGGATTTTCGGAATTCTGAGTTTAGAATAGTACTACTACGTACAGAATAAGCCGAATCATTTGATATACTCACTGTAAACTTGTAAAGGCACGTTAAAGCTGCGTTGAAGGCATAATTGAATGGCACGTGACAATCACATGACCGTGTATATAGCGATACTCGATGTCTACAATTCTATTATTAACGTGATCTTAAAGCAATAATCAAAGATAGAAAAGATCAATCGATCATTATGAATGTCGACGCATATAGGGGTCATCCTGTAGGTAAGACCCAGATGAGCATTGTGAAAACCAAGACGCGTCAAGATGACGCAAAGCAGGAGTACATACAGGTAAATGCATCTGTCACTTCGGCTAACGGGCTTTCCGTCAATTCCTTAGCGCGGCTGTCGGCGCTTTGTGATAATAGAGTCATCCAACGCCGCGAAGATGCTGTATGCGAAGCTATCCAGACAATGTTGTTTTGCGAGAGGACTAATCCGTAGCGTACTTGCAGACCGGCTTTCCTTCACTTTCGCAGGTATGGGCATCACTGCGAACGGGAGTGCCTTGGTTTTTTTGTATGACTGCCCCTTTTGGCATCAAATTGAGTTGATGTTCTCCTTGTTCGAGACAGATTCGAGACAAGTGGAAAGCATAGCTAGTTGCAGGAGCGTGTGTAGAAGAGATTTGTGTATCACCAAGAGTTGGATGAAATCGACGGATGGTTACTTGCAGTACCGAGGTTTCGAGATTTTATAAACCTGGGACCTCATTGCACTGAGGATGCTCCGCTTGTTGTGGTAACGGTGGACTATTCCTCGAGTGGTCACTGGTGGAAGTATGTTCAGAACAATGGTTCATTAACTGAACAAACCAGACGTTCAGGGAGCTACATCGCCTATTTGCCCTATTTGAAATACCATTGAACCACGCATGTTCCACCGGTGTGTGGGATCTGTAGACGGGATGATGAGCAAGCAACTGTTCGCTGAATCGACACAATACAACTCGTTACCACTGGATAGACTGTCCCACGTGTTAGGAAGGGAAGCGTTGCCAATTAACACCAAACAACAGCTGAGCACCCAACATCTAACAACCGACATTCATCGTGTGTTTTGGAATGTCACTGTTTAGTGATGCCTGGAGTCATCAGTGCGAACATAATATGGATTCGGGACTGGGCATCCTGCTACATATAACACCTCAGTTCTTCGTCCCTCGAATGGTCGACAAACCTCAAGACGCTATAGTGCATGCAATTGAGAGGGAGGAGGCCACAACTCTAGGGAAACGTAATGCATACAATTTCGAGCCAAGAGATATTGCGCGTACTCGAGGTACTCCTGCACCTCCTTTGCTGGCACCAGGTGCTATGGGCAAAATCAGTGGCTAGTAGTGATCAACATTCAGTGAGAATTCCCTGTGTCGTGATGTGAAGACTCAATAATAAAATATAGGATCAAGTTGTCTCTTGGGACGTTATGTGTCAATCACACCCTAACCGTTCATACAACACTCCTTTCTTGACCGAACAGTCTTCCGATGTATCAGCTTCGGCACAATACCAGTCAGATTCAATTTTTTGCAACGTAAATCGCATAACAAACGAGACATTTAGCACATGACCCTTGCCGTTCAACCTGCATGCAAGTGTAGTCTGTGCGAATGAACTTGAGCTGCTTGAGTCGTTGAGAATGACTTTTCTCGGAACTTCGTCTTTTCTGCACACGTGGAATCCAATTTCAGAGACGTTCGTATCATGCGAAGGCCCGGGCAATCTGCTAAACACGCTGATTATCAGTGGCAAGGATGAGACGACGAGCAGCAGGTGAGCAAACAACTTCAGTTCAACATATTTGTCTAATAGTCTTCTGAAGCAATTTTAGACATTGGTACTTTGATGCGACGCTTGGAGGTATTCCTGAGTGCTTTACGAACGCGGTAGGTTCCACGATGCTAATCTACGAAGTCATGCTAAATGAGAATGTAGACGCAAAGAGGACAGTGAAATGGTCCGTGCTTTCTCGCATGTGCTCTCTATGATGCTCGTTTATTTACGTGACCAGCTTTATTGTGGGCCCCTTTCTAACCCCTGCATCCCCGTCTCTTCGAAGGCCCTATCTATATTATGGGGATTTAGAAGAAATTGTCTTCTCTCTAGCATCACTTTGCCAAAGGGTACGTTCACTGATGTTTTCTCGTTTACTTCTGACATGCTCTACCAGGGCCTTGGACTGAGTCCCTCGCAGTATTCGCAATTCAAGATGAAACCAGTGGCTCTACTTTCTCGTATCTACACGTATCTCGATACCCATTTTCGCAAATCGTCTTCGCAGTCTTTGGTTGCTGTGTTCGCTTATCTCCTCACAACGTCCTCGAAAAACTACTTGCAGGCATTGTGTCGCTTGGTTGCCTACGCTGACAGCAATAGCCAGTGGGCAGCAGCACGTCAGTAGCCCCAGCGGACTGCAATTGGTCCGTTGGACATCGAAGACTTTGATCAGGCGTCACCTGAGGATGACGGAGTTCTCTTTGCTGAAGATGATGAATTACCGTCTTTTATACCACGCGATTTGGCGGAAGTATTGCCAGCTCAAAAATCTCTCAAGTTGCTCATTGCCGCAAAACCCGGTCATCCTGTACTAAATCCCCCGGTGCGACGGTCGTTTATCATCTGGGTCTGGTCAGCCAGAGACATTCAAGACTTATGGAGAACGGGGTCCCTTAGCGGGACTGGTGACGTTGCGCCAACCATCGGCCCCCACAGTCTCCCTGATCTAGTTTCGACTGATAGTAATCTCCATGGGTGCGGCTATCAGTTCGACCTCGTCGAATTCCGGATTTTCGATCTGGAGTCTGGCTCAAATGAAGGTAACACATTCAATGAGCGCTCAATGTACGCTGCATTTGGAAGCTTCATCCTGTCCTTCCCACCCGTACTCCCTTCAATCACTCCGGATCTGGGTCTCCTGACCAACCTGGTCTTTTCTCCGCTCATTTCAGACGTCGCCTTCCTTTCTAGCGCACTATTATCGATATTCCTAGACCAGAACTCGTTCCTCTACATGCATGACTATTTGGTTCCGCTTCGTTCACATATACTCCTGACTTCCCCATCATTCAAATCCCGACTCACAGCTGCTCTATTCTCTGACGCCGATGACCGCGAGGTTGTCGCTGGAGGTAGAAAACCATTCACACTATCCCGCCAGAGAAGTAGATCTGCCACTGGAGTGACCCAACATGGCACCTGGGGTTCTGACCTCAGCTTTTTCTGAGAACAGTCATCGTAGACTCTCAGGATACACGTTCATTTGGCCCTGATGATAGACAGCAGGAGCAGGAGCTCAGCTCGAGGCACATAGCAGAAGAAGCTGAAGTCTGTCTTGGGTTCGCCATCAGAGATCTCGCTAGCGATACGGGACGTGAACGATGGCTCAACCCGCTTTGTAAGCTATGTTTTTCTTATACATTTTACGTGCACGCCAAGCCATCATGCGCATTTAGACATCGAGTAAGTAGCGTCGTTTTTGCTGCAGATCGAACATGCTTCATAAATTTCTTGATCAGAGCATTAAACTTCTTGTGTCTTGACTACAAGTTCCTCCCTTTGGACGTGATTTTCACACCGGACACTACATCCAAATACCAAAGGATTTTCGCGTTCCTTTTATGTCTAATCAGAGGTGGGCTATACTTCTACATATGTTCAACGGAAACTATGTAGTGGAATCTGCCATTCGAGCGGCTTTCCGCATGACGCACCAGAATGTGCTTTTTCCGACTTTGAACCAATCCAGGAAACTTCTCAGTTTCGTGGCGCATTTGTTCGTGCCACCCTCTCCGCATACATATTCGATGTGGCCATTGGGGGCAACTTTGATGCGTTCCCGGCTCGAATCACTGCGTGTCGTTGGGGAACAAGCTCTGAGTTTACTGATGTCTTTTCGGTCGCTGACACTCACTCCGCTGTCTTGAATGACAATCTTAGTACTTGTTTGATGCGATCGGCCCAACGAGCAGCTGGTGACCTTCTTCGTGGGAGCCTAGAACTTATCCCGGTGACCTTAATGACGGGCGGTTGCAAGAGTGCCAGGCGTCATCAGTTCTTGATGTACTCTTTGCTGCATCTCGCGAGAAAATGTCGACCCTGGTATACAGTTGACCGTTTTACATTTATGAAGCTAGTAGGCTGATTCCGGATCCTTGCAGATCAAAGTCTTAGAGGTCTTGTTGGAGAAGGATTTGAAATCATCGCAACGCCAGGAGCTCCTGTTTGCATTGAAGGGACAAAGCGATGTTCACCACGCCCCTGGTGGTGTGGAGGCATTGCGCCACCTTATATTACGCCTCGACATCAATGAATGGTGGAAGGACTTGAATTCGTAGTATGAATGCTACAATGCAACATGCAGTGATTCATCTAATATTGCATGAGAGGACGCGTAGTATAAGTTCCCGTATTGTTGAATATCCTCCCATTCCATTGTGCTCGCACCGTCTCTCGTATCCTGCCTCACATTTGAATGCGATACTACGTGGGGAACATGGCATATCTCTGGAATGGCACCCTCAAATGTGGATGTTGAACGCTGGGACTGCGGGCGATCAACATCTAAAATCGCAGTCATAAGCGCTGCTGTGCTGCAACCATACTGCAGGTCTTCTTCGAGATAAATCACTTGTACACCTTCCCCTAAATAATTTTGTCCTTTCTTCGATATTATGGTGCCGCATTGTTGCCAATGAGCCCCCAACCCCCGACCACGTCCAGAACTTCTGCTTCGACATCACCACATTGTAATTCTACTGCAGACTTTCTGATCAACCCATGGTATAAACGAGATATCAATACTCGTGGAACAGTGCACATATCGGCACCGCCCATCACTAGCGCTGTCGGGGATTGAAATATTTGATTCATGCGCGCTCAAAATATTGTGAGGATGAGTGCAGGTAAGATCGTTTCAAGGTATCGAATAATATCATTGTGCCACAATGATGGCAGCCGAGTGGTCCAGTGACTGACAATGTGGAATAGGTTCAAGTTGGACCTTGAATTCAACTAGCGAAGAGCAAGATCTTCTACTAATAGGTCGGATTACGAAGACTAATTAGAGTGTTAAGGAAGCTAGTTCTATCGCGATTTGAATTTCAGTGGCATCAAAGGCTTAACAATGTGTTGCATAGCATGATCATCCGCGTTCATGTGTTTCTCATCTCCATAGAGCATAAGCGCTTGACTCTTACGAAAACTGCAGTGACACTGCCAACACCATGTCCATGAGGAGCTGCACCACTGTTTCACGATCATAATGCTATTGCATTTCTCGACTCTCAATTTCAATATGCTCAAAGGAGCGAGTAACAACGAGATGAGTCTCGTCGAATTGGATGCTCCTGAAGTGCGACAGGCTAATGCAGTGATCAGGCTTCAGGGTGCAACTCCTGTGACTGCACATATGACAACCAGATGTGAAGAATAGACTCCTAGGAGGTGAAAAATGGCGTCCAGGAAGGTGGCCGTGCTATGGAGAATAACTGATTAATTGGTGATGCCACAGACCGGACCTCATGACATAGATTATTCCCCCTTGTCAGCCTCGCAGCTCGAGCGCTCACCACTCACCAACCAAAATAGAAGCCCTACTTGAACATAAATCAAACCACCGTCACTGTACTTCGCCGCTACCCGGCTGCTCTGACGCAACATCGATCATAGCAGTGCCAAAGCTTGGACTCGTGTTCGCATAGCGGGAAAATCAGAAGTCAATGTGACTTTCACTTGCAACTTGGCATTGAAACGTTCGTCGTCCACGGGTGCTGCAGCCACTTCTGAATCCGAGCACTGCACCTTCAAGTCATGGAGTTTATTGTGGACACAGCCCACCACCGTATGTGTGCAGGATCATCAAGATCAACAACGTCAAGCCGACTGTTAGAACTAGTCTCCCATGGTAAGAAGAGAAGGAATTGAATGATCAAGTCAGCTCACTGGTCCAGATTATGTAATTTCAACTCAACTGACTCGTAAACTCGATTGATTGGCTGGACTACTGGTCCGTATCACTCTAAACTCGTTTCCGAATCGTTTCAACTCATTAGTCCTGTCTGTGTCGATCATCTACCTGATTTTTCCACCTCGACTCGATTCGATTTGCCTCGGCGGCAACACTAGATTCGGAGACATCCGTGTCAGCGCTAGTCAGCCTGCAGTGCGGCCGTCACATTAATGTTGCCTTCTTGTTGGCATGCAAAGGCAAGGCAGGGGTGAGGAGTTTGATGACTGCTGAATCCACACTCTAGTCTTCCAGGAAGCAGCGGAGCTCTCCTTATGTCCTGTCTCTAATTACGGCATATCAACTTCGTCTCACGCGCTTTTGTGCTACTTCCAAGGCCCCTGATCATCTCCCAACATCTTCACATACACCGGTCTGCTACGCGTTCGCTTACCATACATTCGAGATACCTTTAAAGAGAGTGGCGGAATGAATGGAATTATGCTCTCAACTTTACCATGGCCCCCCTGCCCTTCACCTCGGCTGCTATCCTCTTACTGTTATGCATCCCATTTGTTTGTGCCTTACCGCCTGTCAATTGTACTGGTAACCCTACACTCGATATCGCCGTATCTCCATCCAACAGTCACACCAGAACCTTGTGGGACATCGTTTGGAGCTGCACTGCAACTCTATTTGCATGCACATGGACCGCAATTCACCCAAATATCCCGGGTATGAACGAGGGAAGAATAATTATTTTCTTGCGTCGGCTATTCATCATGATTCTGGCGCTGATTGCCCCAGAACTTATGATCACTTGGGCCGCAATACAGTTTCTAAGTGCCCGTGACGCTGCAAAGGCCTTCGATGATGCCTCTTATACGCGATCTCATCAGGCCTGCAGCGACAATCTAGAGAGCACAGTTAAATTGCTCAATGATTTTTCAACATCAGATGGAAAGGTCAATCCACATACGAGCACCCCGCGTGTTTCTTCAAGTCGCAATTTTGAAGGTTTGTTGCCTGCTCAGCATTCCGGTGTGGTGACTGACTTCGTTCAACGGATGCAACACAGGATGGACTGTAACATATGGTTTCCTTGCGTGGATGGGTGGATTTATGCTATACTATGATGACAAGCCGCGAGCCACTCTTACACCCGAGGAGCTCAAGCGTTTTGTTGATGAGGGCTCGGTAGAAGCACCCATCATCGTGAAGGCAGACATAGAAGGCCGAAGTAAAGGTGACGCGCTATCCAAAGGAATCGCTATTCTGCAGTTGGGGTGGTTCGTCCTCCAGCTTGTCGCCCGTTACATCCAGCACCTTCCCATAACCCTTCTCGAAATCGACACGCTGGCTATAGTTTCTCTTGCCTGCATTGCCTACGGCCTGTGGTGGGACAAGCCTAAGGATGTGCGACGTCCTTATGCTGTTCATTGGAAAGCACCTACCCCCCCGCCAGGAGATTTATACTACGAGTATGTCGTCAATACTCTCACCCGAAATCATACTTATTCGCCCATATTCTAGTACAGCAAATCAAGAATTCTCCCGGGATGAATGGCATCATTATCTTGTCATTCTCATTTATCCCTTGAGGAGTCTCATGGGCACCGCCGTGACCATTTCTCCCTGTGCTGTACGAGAACGTCGAATTCCGTCTTTAGGCGGCTATGATGTTCATAATCCTCATGATCGCAATCATGTCATTACACTGTTCCTTGGATGCTTTAGTGCCGTCATAACTGGAGTAGTGCATTTTCTGGCCTGGAATTACTTATTTCAGGGGCAGACAGAGCAGATGCTATGGCGTGTAGCTTCCGTTGTGACAGCGTCCACATCGGTTCCTTGTCTTCTGATATTTGGCTCGGTCATAGTGCTGCATGTTGTCTATGACAGTTGGATTGTGAGACTTTCTGTTGTTACCATCGGTTTCATATATATCGCTACACGCATCATGGTAATTGTACTTATATTTTCAAGCTTGCGATCGCTGCCCCCTGGCGTATACGATACAGTAGCGTGGACCATGTTTGTTCCACATTTTTAGTTTCTCCTACTTACATCACGATCATGATTGTCCTCTTTCTGGAATCGTTGCTTTGATAGCTTTCTCACCTCTTCATCGTTTCCGTGGCGTCTGACTCATTTTCCAATCTCATACACCTTCCCGAGTACTTATACCAGCCTGCCTTGTACGCTACTCTTCTGGTCAGTAGAGCTTTGCAACTGGGTCGTTTATCGCTGGTCTTCAAGCCTGACTGTTAGTTGAACATTTTGTTATTTGAGTTTGCGCTTGTAATTAACTGAAATCCTGGCGACTGGTATTTCAACGGTGTAGAACTACAAAATGCACGGGTTATACAGAATCGAAAGACTTGATATCATAAAACGAGAACGACATAAGCGAAAACTGCTGTCATGACAGATTGAACGAATGTTGGAAGATAAAAATTGAGCAGAGCGCGCTCCAATTTCTTCTCTACCACATAAATCGAGAGCTCAGTGGAGGAACCTCCGTCTTCCGTCGGTTCCTCACTCAGCTTTGCTTTCCCTGTATACCTTGAGTGTCAGTGAATTACGTTTAGTAACTCGCACAACATACTGTGCCTTTATTTTTTTCTGCGTCTTTCTGCTTATTATCATTCTGGTTAGACTATTTTTCGATCAGCCCCACATATGACCTTGAGCGGAAGACTTTTACTTACAGAACCTGATGAGGACAACCCATTGGCATTGGAATTGGTAGCTCCATTCAGACCCGGCTTCGGAGTCCGCACTGGCTCTGATTTCGCCTGCGACTGCGCGCCCTGTCGGTTAGTGGCATGACTGTTGAGATTGAACACATCATTCAAAATCTTGTCCAACTCCTCGTCGCCTGCATCAGCGGAGGTCGGGCTACGACACCCGCTCTCCGCTGCGCTCCTGATCGCACGCTCGCGAGCCTCATGTATCCCGAGGATAGTGGGCATCTTTAGCCTTGCACCCTCCTCGGCGGACATCCGGCTCGCCCGCTTGCACAGGTGCTTGTATGCAGGCAAGAGAAGTGATTTGTCGATATTGTATCTGTCATACGTGGTGATTTTCTCAATGGGTTCGATGTCGAGTTTCTGGAGCTCGTCGACGGCAAGCTCCTTCATTTCTGGGAATTGCCATTTGGTGGAGAGTTCGAGTATGGTGAACCAGTGATCTTTTGGTTTGCTTTCGCACCTGTACGAGCTGTGACGGTGATCAATTACGATGCCTGCGAGATGTAATAGTTTGGATTATTTCTTACCGACTATACCAGACCCATAAGAATTTCGCAAAGTCGGCGGCGTTTACATCATCAAGCCGAAACGCGGTGGAATCAGAAGTTCCCTCCTTGGGGGCTCTTGCAAATTCCTTGGCGAAAAATTGCGACTCTCGCTCAAAGAAGTATCTGTGCACGCAAAATAGAGTGCCTTGGACCTGCTCGCATGTGGCGATCAGCGCAAGAGAGACATGTAAAAGTTGTGGCGTACGTGGAAGGTGACATCACCATCTTTAAGATAGTATTCAGGGTGATGGTGCATTTGGGATATGCCATTGTGAGAGCCGTGTGCCATGGTTGATATGAGGGTCGTGTGCAAGAATGGTTTCAGAATTGACCGCAGCTCGCGGGAACGACGCAGTCATTTTATGCGCAACTCGAGCGCTTGAACGCCAGAATAGCACTGTGATTCGTGAAGGTATCCTGTGACGACCGAATCACGTAATCCTAGGATTTAGAAGTCTCTTGTTTCTTGATTCGGGTAAGTGTACTTGAGAAGGAAAGGTGAATCATGACCGATTACGCGGCCAGGACCATCATTAGAGCCGATGAAGCCTGATATCACAATAACACAGCATATGAACGCCCACAAATCGAAGTCTGATGCATCAAAGATAAGACAGCCTGAACATGAGGCAGTCATGTGCGTTCTGAATTGAATTGCTGCGGAGAGCCAGAACTATTGTCCCGAAGAGACAAGTTAATCGTTTGGGCAATAAAAATTATGATATGAATTTCGTAAGATGTAAGTCAGAAATGTAGCAAGTATGTATATGTGTCCTGTTCGATATTCTGCGAACGGCACCATATGCATACTCGCTGCCACTGGTAGGCAGTACAGGCACAACACACGGAGAAACAGACTAGAAAAGAGGTCCTGCATCCCTGGCCCTGGCACTCTGAAGTTGAGGTCATCAAGGGCGTCGTATGAGAGATTTAAGCTGTCGTCGAAGGCATAGCTTATCGTCCAAGTGAGGAGCTCCTTGTGTCTACCAAACCGCCATTAATATTATTATGAAGCCTTTTGGTACACACAAGGAGCTCTGGCGTGAAAAAATGACTCAAGTCGCTGAGTGTGCTGATGAGATGAAACACGAGAGAAAGCAAATATTGAAAACGGTACAGTACCACCGGCAACGCCCGAAAGAAAGACTTGCTTACACAGCACCCTTCTTGGGACTATAGATGCGCTTGAATTATTGATTGCCTTCCAACCTGCTTTAAATTTCGCCCTTGTTAAATGTTTCGTGCTATATCAAGGCATTTCTGAATTCCCTTGTACGAATCACTGCACACTGTTCGTGATATGGATGTCCTCAGAATATTTCCTCGATTTGCACTTGGGATTTTCATGTAACTGCCTTGTTAACTCTCCACGTCCTCTGCGGCTCCACTTCAGCTGCAGTTATTCAGTTTGCCCCGACAGCATCACTACTCTTCGCAGTCTGGGTACCGGAGCTTCAATAGCATGTTGCAGAGTACATAATGAACAAAATTTTATAGACTAAGGTATCGTGCAAACAGGATAACGTATGCGACTACTATTGTGATGACAGACTTGATGGACTCGTAAGGGATAAATAGACAAGTGCGCGCTCCACTCTCTGCTTTATCAAGAATTTCGTCGAGCGGACAGCCGAACAACTATTGTCGTTCATCGATTCGTTTCTCATTTTCTCCCCTACATTTCTCCGGCATCAGTGGATGCGTTTGGTGAATTAGATTACATACCGTTCCTGTATTTTTATTGGCGTCTTTCTGCTTGTTATCATTCTGAGAAGAGGGGTTTAAATCAGCCACATAATACACTCAACCAATCTGAAGAGTTTTACTTACTGAACCTGGTGTAGACGATTTATTGGCTCCATTCACATCCGGCTTCGGAGTCGGAGTCTTGACGATTGGCGGTGGCTCTGGTTTCCCCTGCGGCTGCGCGGCCTGTCGGTTAGCGACATGACCTTTGAGACTGAATACATCGACCAAAATCTTCTCCAACTCCTCGTCGTCTGCATCAGCGGAGGTCGGGCTAAGACACCCCCTCTCCGCTGCGCTCCTGATCGCACGCTCGCGGGCTTCCTGTATGCCGAGGACAGTGTGCAACTTGAGTTGCTCACCCTCCTCGATGGACATTCGGCCCACACGCTTGCACAAGAGCTTATATGCAGGCAACAGCAGTGATCTATCGATCTGGTATCTGTCGTACGTGGTGATTTTTTCGACGGGTTCAATGTCGAACTTTTGGAGCTCGTCGACGGCTAGCTTCTTCATTTCAGGGAATTGCCAGGCCGTCGAGAGCTCCAATATGGTAAGCCAATGATCTTTTGGCTTGCTGTCACGCCTGTACCTGCTGTATGCAGTGATCAATTATGATGCCTGTGGGATATAATAATTTAAATCGATGCTTACGGACTATACCAGACCCACAAGAAATTCGAGAAATCGGAAATGGTTACTTTGTCGAGTCTAAAAGCACTCGAATCTGAAGTTCCATCCTTTGGTGTCTTGGCAAATTCCTGCAGGAAAAATTGCGACTCGACTTCGAAGAAGTGCCTGTGAACACGAAAGAGCGTGTCTTGGACCTGCTCCCATGTGACGATCAGCGCGAGCGCGACATGAAAATAGGTGTGGCGTACGAGGAATGTGATATTACCATCTTTCAGATAGTAGTCTGGATGGTGGTGTACCGGAGAAACTCCATTATGGGAGCCGTTTGGCATGGTTGATCGATATCGATATAATGCTTGTGAGTGAGGGTGGTTTCAAAATTAGTCGGAGTTCGCGGTCACGGCGCGGCCAATTTATGTGTGACTCAGGCGCTTGAAGAAGTAAATAGCCACTGTGATTCGTTCGAAGATATCCAGGGACGATCTGCTAGAACACGTACTAACTCCCGTGATCCTAGGGTTTGGAAGCCTTGTGTTCGTCGATTGAGAGGAGCATTGGGAAGGAAAGGCGATTTTTGACCACTATTAGGCAATTGATGAAGTTCGATACAATAATCGTACAGCATTTTACACTAATCCAGTGTCAAAGATAAGACAGCCTGGACACGAGGCAATCAGGTGCGTTCGGATCCATTCAATTGCTGCAGGAGCTAGAACTGTTGCCTAGAAGAGACACGCCCATAAATTTCATAAGAGACGAGTCAAAATGCGGCGGGTATGCACGTGTATCCCATATTCCACTTACAGAACAGAGCTCCACATACATAAACGCTACTTCCATTAGATACACAGGGACAACACACGGAGAAAGATAAAGAGAAAAAAGCCCGATGGTCGGAAACCGAAAGCATCGGATTCAAGAGAGCCCGAAGAGAGCGTGTGCGCTGAGTAGCGGAAGCCGCGACGTTATCATCTAAGTGACGAGGGAGGAGCTCGCTCCTTGTATTTCCAACACCGCTATAAAGTAACAATTTAGTCGTGAGCGACAAGCAGAACAAGGTCAGATGAGAGTTCAGGACCACCGGCAACACCCGAAGGTCTTACACAGCATTGGAATGCTCTTTGACTGAGATTGTCCGACTCACCACCTCAGGCTAGTGCACACCGATGCTCCTCGGATAATTGTCTCTTTCATTTGCAAGACTTCTATGTGGTCGACATGCAGTCTTCTGCGGCTTCGCTTCTTACGCGATTGTCGGCTGATTAGCACGGGTTATTATTTTACGATCTGCCACACTCGCTGCTAGATCTAACGATGCTATCCCTGTATTTTGCTCGTAATCGACTCACAACCACCACGTAATTAGCTCGCCACTACACTTGCCTTCAATGCATCGCATTCTATGGGAAACGGCTCAATGCACCTTCGCGTTCACGCGCTTCCTGAGCGTGCTCGACAGCAGAAAGAGTGTGGCCAATATTTTGTAAAGTACGTTGTCGCCTTCTATTCTAGTAATGTTCTTATCTTCACCTATCTCACCCAATTCTCAACAGTTGTTAGCTCCGAGAACAAAATACGAAGTCACCTCTGGCATAGCCGTTTTCGTCGGATTGTGTGGTGTGTTTTCTGTTGCATTTCGGGACGTATACATCTAAAGTAGAGATACCCAGCACCCACGAGCTATTCAAATCAGCTGTAAACCTCATGAAGGCATGCATAGGCGTTCAGCCACCTCCTGGTAGTGCTGCCGGAGTACCTATAGCCGGCAATGAGGCGCATATATCCTTTTCGAATTTCCAAAATATAAGGGGCAAGACGCATACATACTGCTTTCTGTGATATAATTTACGTGTATCCAACCTTCTAACACATCCTCGGTGTATACGAACGCAATATCCCGCTAGTTTTCGCTCAGAGCATCCACTAAATCGACGACGCAGATATATCCATCTTATCGAAGCTCTGACTGCTGATGTATGTACTCGGTCAAAGGGCAGAAAGCCATGTCCAGGAGCCTCGGGCCTAAGGAAGAACACGTTCAATGCACACGCGCAGGTACGAGGGTTGGCCAGGCTCCCAAGGCATAGACAGCTATCTGCTACGTAGTGCATAGAACCGCATGGATATGTTAGCATGTAGCATGCTCTCTTCTGAGTGATGGAGGAGCTATCTGCTTCATTGCCATATTTCACATGATACGAACCCACATTGACTTAGGTCTTCCATTTCTACAGCAAACGCGGGATCACTTTACCTGCTCACGTCATCCCAGGCTAACGCTCAACAGTCACCAAATTACCATGCAATGAATGCCAACACTCTGATACTGTGACAAGTACTTTATTCACTCATATCACGTACTACTTGAACTCAACATCGCCTGTACCCATTTCCCAATCAGCAGCGCCCTACACATTTCTCGATTAGCAGCAGCACTGGCAATATGAAAGCAGAAACATGACTCACTAATGTGTCACTACCAACATGCAAATTGGCCTGCTCACTCGCTGGGAGTAAAAACGCAGACTCCCTTCAATTTCTAATTTACAAACACAAAAGGTGCGTCATCAAGTGAAAATTGGGTGCAAAGCAAACTACCCCTACCAGAGTTGGACTGCAGATCAACCTTTGATTGGGGCAGCAGTCAGTGGTGAGGTAGCAAGCGCCCCCCTTTGGGCTACATGCACTGACAGACATAGACGCTGTCAACGCAACAATCACGGCGAGGTAGGAGAAATGCATTGTTTGTATATCTGCTGAAGAGCTTGAATGGTCTATTTGAGGTGAGAGAAGATGAGTCGCTTTTATACTATTGCGAAAGATAGTGCTTAGTAGTGTTGTAGGGGTTACGCATGACGGATAATATTGCACGACGAGATTTTAGGCAGAACCTATCCGCTCCGGCCATTCAAAACAAGCTGAGCTATAATCGCTTCTTGGACCTGTACCAAGTGGCACCCCGAGTAGGACCCCGTAACTACTCAACTAGCATAAGGCGCAACAGCGCCAAACTGCCATACGGCGCCAGAGCGCTACCCAACCTGCTCATAAGCACAATAGTTATTAAGACTAACCCACATAATGTCAACAAATCCTTTGGAGAACTCCCAGAACTCCCAACAGTCAAGACCCAAACAACATGCAGCCATGTTCAGGTCCTCCAAAAGATCCATTCTGGAACTTCTTAACGACCCTGCAACTGCCTCAGACATAATCAATGAACATACAGCAAGAATAGCTTTAGAGACTAGGTTGTTCATCACCCCAGTGGCAGAAATAACCATAGATACACTAACTACAGCGCTCCTGGAATTCTCGGTTCAAGCACCATCCCTCACCCCAATGCACATAGACATAATCTGTGCCATAGCTATTCTCCTTTTCAAAACTGACCATGAACAAAAAGCTAACATAATTTCAGATGCAGTATGCACACACTTAGAAAAACCTCTTACTTGGCTAAACAAGATGATAGACAATACTCCCACAGACGGCGTCAACCTTGAATCCCTGAATGAAGCACTAAAGAAAATGGAAGCATCAGTGGACAAAATAACAAATGCAATGAAAGAAATGAAGGAATCAGTTGATAAGCTTGCTCCATCTATTAATTCAACGCAAGGAAACAACACTAACACTGTTAATATAGAATCCAGCCTTGAGAAACTACAACAAGAGATGACCACATTAGTCAAGGAAATGACCCAAAAGAACAGATACAAGGCAGCTCTACTCTCTGGACTAGATAACAATGCTGTTATGAACTGGGATAGGTTCTAACAACTAAGACTCAGAAGAGAGTTGTTGGAGTTGAGTCTTGGTTGAGCAACACAACGACAATGAAGTCTACTTGTGAAGCTAACAGCCAACACTAAGGTTCGACCTTAGAGTTGGGTTCAAAGGTTACGACTAGCAACGAGGAGTGCTCAAAGCTAGAAATCAGTTCAGATGACTAAGCTTGGAGAGCTAAGTTGAAGGAATTCAAGGATCAGGTAAAACCCAGTAAGATTAAAGTAAGGAAACTACATAGTACAAATGCACATATTTATAGTGAATCTTGGGAAGGTTTAGGGTAGGTATGTTGAATGAAAGTAGCTACCTAACTAAGTATGTATGTGCTAGCAAGACGATAGGCCAAGAAAGGAAACATGTTATGAGTTGAGTCATCTAGCGACGGCAGTAGGCGATCATGATGTAATACAATGAGTCAAGAAACAAGAAAATGAATATAGGGTAAGCATACTGTAACAAATGCTAATGACCAAACCATCCATATAGCAACCAGAGATGCAATCAAAGCATGCCAGATCCTCATCAATGTCACTCTCAATGGTCCGGTAGCCCCAAAAAAGGTATCACATGCACAACTAGCCAAGAAAATTCAAGAAATGTTCCTAGTTATCATCAACTTTGACACACCAGACCTAATCATCAAGAATGTCACCCAATACCACAATGGAGGAATGATCATCGAAATGACCACAGCAGAGGCAGCTAACTACCTCAAACAGAACAACATAAAAGAAGAATTCATCAAGAACCTAGACCTGAAGGCGGTCTTCAAAGACAGAGCATATCTGGTAGTAATATAATTTGTCCCACTAACTTTCAATCCTAACAGCAAAAATAAAATCTGCAAACTTGAGCAAGAGAATGACAGGGAAGAAGGAACCATATCAATGGCATGCTAGATCAAACCTCCCAACAAGAGAATGGACCAACAATGAGTTGCCCATCTCCTAGTTACCCTCGAGAATCCCAACAACGCAAACAAAGTGATATGCAATGGAGTCACCCTGAACAAAGAAAACCTATTTGATGTGCTAAGTGTCAACACTATGGTCACATAGCTCAGGAATGTACATCTCACCAGGATACCTGTGCTAACTGCTCTGAAGACCACAGAACCAGCAAATGCAACAACAAGTAACAACAATGCTGCATATCATATGAAAAAGAGGGCCATGCCAGCTGGGAATGAAGTTGCCCAGATTTCAAAAGACGATGCATGGACATAGACAAAATATACCCAGAGAACACCATGCCCTACTTCCCAACAGACAAACCATGGACTCAAGTACTAGCTCCCCCAAAACCAACCAACATTCCCATCATAACTCAACAACAATGACAAGAAAATCAATACCACAACCAGGATACACTAGACAGACACCTCAATCAAAGAGGATCAAGACCACTAAGAGGCACCTTCCACCTACCATGGAACACAGGATTCTCATCAAGATGCTCCCTGATGGCCTCAACCTCTCACTCCCCCTCACCAGACCTCTTCCACTCATTCACTAATGTCTAACACACCTGATGATCAATCGGTAAGACTACAAATATGGCAAGAAAATTTAAACAAATCAGATATGGCACAACACTGTATACTAAGCAGTCCATTCACTGTGAAAGCTTTCAATATAGTCACACTCCAGGAACCCTTCATCAACACTCTAGGCAACACTAAGGTGACCCCAGACTGGAACATCATATACCCTTCACATAGGTTCACCCACAACAAATGATCATGCACAGTCACATTAATACACAAATGGCTAGATACCAACAACTGGAGGCAAATCCCATTCCCATCTTTGGATGTGGTTGTTATCCAAATGAAGGGCACCTTTGGAAAGCTCACCATCATCAACATCTATGATGACAGTAAGCAACAGGAAGTCCTACCTGCACTAACTGCATTCCTAGACAAGGAGAGCCGACTTATCCGTTGTAGGTATCACAACCTGGCTAGGCACTAGCTATAATAATGCTAAACCAGTATAAGTGAGTCTCAGCTCTACCTAGCTGCTATACTCACAGAAGCAAGAGCATTCAACCCTAAAGGGGATGCAAGGAAAGCAAAGATCCACAAGTGAGTGCTGATCAACCCTAATCAAATGCGATGAAATGCGAAGTAAACATGAAGAAATGCGATGGAATGCGGTGAAATGCAAAACGTGCTGAAGGCGTGTGCGGGAAAGCGAAACATGATGGTCGCGCGAAGCGTGGGAAAGTAGCATGCGAAGTGCACAAGTGTAGAGAAGACGTATAAATGATGCTGGGATCTGAACTGAGGCAAGGAGGACGGATGCTGGACGGATAATAGACGGATAATGCGATTGCCACTAGCTATAGATGGATGCTAGGGACTACAATGACGGATACATGCACTGCATGGAACTAACTGGTGATAGATGGTGACTGCCAGAAGCTAAGTTGTAAAAACAGACATGGCAACCCTAAGTCGCACATAAGCGCCTTCCCAGGGCTCGGAAGCGAATCGGGAGCGCTCTAAGTATGTAAGTGAGGTAAAGTAAGGGTCCATAACAAAATAATAATTGTATGATGCCAAACATAGTCATATATAGTAATAAATGGAATGTGACACACCAAGGAACTGGCTGGACAATGGATGGATGCTCCTGCGATGATGCACACTAAATCGCGATGGAATGCAAAGATGCGCGATGAAACGCGAAGATGCATGATGGAACGCGAAGATGCGTGATAAGATGCAAAGATGCACGAGAACACAAAGATGTGTGATGAAACGTGAAGATGCATGATGGAACGCGAAGATGCGCGATAAGATGCGAAGATGCACAAGAACACAAAGATGCACGATGAAATGCAAAGATGCATGATAGAATGCGATGATGCACGACAAAATGCGAAGATGCACGAGAACGCGCGCTAAGCACAAGTGCGGGAAAGTGTCTTGAGTCTGGCGCGTTATTGCAGGGAAGCTGCACATAATATGTGGAATCGCTCTACACATGATGGTGATGTTGTGCTGTGAAGCCCAATCGTCATGAGCCGTAAAATAGGCCAATACCAGCCTGTAGAGAATTGAGTCTCTACACCATCCCTCATCTTTGGATCACCTAGTTTTCTAGGTGACTTCAATGCACACCACCACCTATGGGAAGAGGTCAGGAATACTCACCTTTGTACCCCTCCAGAGGCTCTAGAAGTAGTGAAACACATAATCAAGTTAATGGCCAACCATGACCTACAAATGGCACCACCAAGAGACAAACCCAGACTCCAATTGACTAGCAGCAGCAACTGGACTAGACCAGGCAACGTTCTCTGCACCTCCCACACACTCAAATCATTCACCCTTTATGACATGGCACCTAGGTGACATCCTCCATGTACTGACCATGTACCCATATACAGCACATTAGACCTACCCATCCCTCAAGCATCCACATCAGTCATGTTCAACTACCGAGACATTGATTGGGATAAATTCTGCAGTGCCCTCAATAGAAATCTAGCCAAATTTCCAGACCCAGAAGCTATCATGACAGAAGAACAGTTCCAGGCCACCACCACTAACCTCAAGATCGCTATCAGACTAACTATTGAGCAGAAAGTTCCAAAGACAAAGCCAAGCCCACATGCGAAGAGATGGTGGATGAAAGAACTAACACTGATGATGAAAAGGAACAACAAGCTAAGTAATATCTTTTACAGAATGAGAGAACTACCTGAGCACCCTAGCCATGCAGAACACCAGTGATATCGAAATAAAGTAATGGAAGTGATCTGCAAGATGAAGCAGGAGCACTGGATAGAGTACCTAAAGGACTTGGACTGGTTCTCCCCAGTCTACCACTAAGACTCGAATACCCTGCAAAGGGGTTCAATTGGTATTGCCAAACGACTATCCACCATCCAATGCCTCGCTGCAATAGCAATTACCAGTGCCATGAGAACTACCACAACAGACATCCTAGAAGCACATGCTAATCTCTACCCAACCACCCTCCTCCTGCAAAACGTCTGCCACCAGGCCATCCTACATATCACCTCCCTCCCAGTCACCCACCCACTTCATGTGCCAATCCGTAAAGCTGCCAAACATTATGTCAGATCCCACCGAACATCCCTTCATTGGTTCACCCACCAATTTGACATCTCACCTAGCACGGTCGAAACTCTTATACCAGCACATCATCCACCTATGGCCAAGAACCCATGGACCACCCATATCACTGCCAATAAAAAGGAGGCCATCACTGAACATGAACAACTAAGTGACCAGATCCAAGTCTATAGTGACGGATCCAGACACAAAGGAAGGGTAGGAGCGGCAGCTGTGCTCTTTCAAGCAGGGCAGTTACCCAGAACACTACCATCAGGCTTTTGACCAGAGTATGACAAAGATTTAGCTGGCTTTATCTCATATATAATATCAAAAATATATATCACAATTGTAGATCACATGATAAGGGAATGGATAGGCAGACTAAGCTGGTGGGATCTCCCAATGCTACAATATTGGCCGACCTACAGTACCAAGTTATAACCTACTAGCACATTGTTGTGTTATTGTCAAATCAATCTACTTTTACATAGGCAGCTTCTAACTGCAGAACATACAATCACTGACAGTATGTCAGCATATTATACTAGATTATCATGCTATAGCAAGGTGCTGATTACCTACCTGATATGTCTGGCTTTACATAGGCAGCTTCCGATGGCAAATTCTGTAATTGCTGACAT
>JABBWL010000559.1:0-26849 GCA_016758765.1 Suillus cothurnatus | reverse complement strand
CGACGTACTAGACACGCCAGTTGTCCCTAGTAGCAGGCAGAACAAACAGGGTAGCGCTAAATAATCTTCCATAGTAACCAAATTCTAATAAATCAAGAACAGCAAGATGTACTGATTGTGACGATTAATCAACATACCTTCGAGGTTCTCATTCGTCTCTGCCACATTAATGCGCCCTGGAGCCTATACACCCATATAAGATCAGTAACCGAGTAGATATGTGTGAGCATGCCACAACAAACCTGGAATGACCGACGGCATCCTTCGCATCAGCTAAGTGGGGGCGGTGCGCCATGGTGCGCGGAGATGGTTGTAGTTGCAAGTCAAGGAGGGAGCAGGAGATTTCAAAAGAATTTTAACAAACTTAGCCGAGGTGACTGAAACTCAACTCTAATCCGACAGCCAAGAAGATGATTTACAGAACTGGTTGGTGGTGGAATAGCGAACATCTGAAGAGAAGAAACGGGGTCTGAAAATACCTGTTGGTAAAGTTGGACAAGTGTCTGCTTAGATGTATTGATTCAGACAGAATGTCCAAATTTTGCGGCCCATCGTATTTGCGTTTGGTTGCAGGGGTACGTCCGTTGAGAGTCGTGTTATACACGCTATCTTCCTCTGATTAGGATCTGGTTAAAATCTGGTTTCCGCAATGGGTTATCATTCGTATAGTGCAGTGAATAATAGAAACCGAGGGCAAGGAGCAAAAGCGCTTGCCGCTCTGCTGGACGTGTGGTACACTACTGGTAAGTCATATTTTGAAACTCCGCATGTGGCGTGTGAACCACACGTAATCACAATGTTTAAATGGTCGCGCGTTCACCTTTTCATTCCCTCACCATTCACACTTCGCTATCGTTCCTTTATGGGAACTGTTGAGCCGTGGGCTCTGGCATCGTGTGTTGGTTGACTCGCAGCCAGTAAAATGTCGTTGATGTTTAGGCTTGCGAGTCCTGTCTTCCTAAGTCCTATCTTCCTAAATGGTAACTCTCTTAACCTCCTTCCCTTGCAGAAGCGTGTGGGACTGCGACGGACGGTCGACATAGCTCTCATGACTGCATAACGCCGGCTGATGCCTCCCTCTTGATGGGTTGTTCATGACCGCACTTGTACAGGTCAAAGTCTTCATTTCCTTTCAAGAGTGCTCATGATCATGGCGATTTCGTATGTCTATGTTGACGAGCCATTATCTCTCTTTCTCAGCGTCCTGTTCAGCCCTACTGTGTGCTTTCTGATACCTGCTTCACCTTGTGTCTTCCGCCGCCCCCCTCTCTTTCGTTCTAGACATGGGTTTGGAACTCGATTGCGTCGGACGCCTGTTCTGCGATGGTGCACCTCCTTGCTGGACTATGTGACTGCCGTCATGTAAGGGAATGCCTCTCCTTTTATTTGGCCAAGGTTTATGTGACCGTTGGAGGAGGGACTGACCTTCATTCGACCATTGCTACTTGTTTACTGGTACACCTCAGCACTTGTGGGTGCACGTGATTTGCCATCACTAATCCTTGCGCTAGCTTCATTGGAATCCGTTTAGTGTCTTCGATTTTCATTTTATTTAGAAGACATCTTTCTACCATTATCTCATCCATCAGGATTCTTGTCCTGTTTCATTGTTTTGTATACGTCAGTACTCGGTGCCTCCTATGGAGGAATTATACGCCTCGACGCGTTTCTTCCGCTATTAGCGGCTTTGACGGAACATGGTACTATACCATGCCTTATTAACAGTATCTTCCCTTAGACACGCGAGACCGTGTTTACGGTCTTACACTTGTTTTTCATTTGCCCAACTCTGTCCGCACTCGCATCATTTGAGCCTTGACGAGGATTATAATGTCACATTGGTCTGTATACACTTGCAACACATGACCCTGTTTCTGGTCGTTCGTCTTCATTTCCTTCCGTTCTGGTCAAATGGACGCATTTCAGAGGCCTCCCGGCCCTCTCCCTGACAGACTTTAATTCGGGACAAGATAATAGATCTGCTGTGACGTGATACATGTTGCTTCACCAAAGTCATTGGACTCCGTTCATCACGAGTCCTCCTGGTATAGCATAACAATTTAATTTTGTTATATCTTTTTTTTCAACCCTCGGATCAACCATGTACCTTCACATTGCTGACTCGATACGAGTCAAGAGTGGTATAGCGCAGTGATTGGATTCATTTGCTCAACCCTTGCTCCAACTTTCCATGTCAAAATGTCAACAAGGCTTATTTTCATTGAAATTGTATCATGCATGTATGATCTATGAATTTGTGTAGTCTGACGGAAAGCCACACGGGAGAATATCTCGCAAGGATGATTCCTGATTATCTTGATTGGTACGGGCGTCAAGACAAGGTAAGGCATAGTTTGTCAGCGTCGTACTGGTTCGTACTGGTGGTCTGATATTCACTACAGTTTCGCACAATGAACATGGACCGGATGCTAGAATGCAGTCGTTCTCGTGTTTGTAACGGTTGGTTGAACGCGAAGCATCACGCAAGCTTTCGACGCTTTACCAACCTCTTTTCCTTAGCGGTTGACTTCTGACCCGCTGCACCGTCCAACTCCCCAGGAAAACGACTGTGGGCCCTTTGCCACATCCTGACTATTGATACGGATCGAGTTCTGTGCCTTCTGCCTCTTCGTAGCAGTGGACTTGTGTCCTAGGGGTAAGCGCTCGGCTTTGTCATCCGTGGGCCATGCAAGGTCTGGGTTTTGCAGGTAAGCACGAATCATCAAAGGGAACCAAGAACGTCTTTTTAGATTCTGAAGCTCCTGTTGATACTTTCCGTAGGCCATGTTGGCAAGGATACCGGGCCAAAACGGAGTGGTCGAGGTCTCAAGGGAAGTCCCTTGCCGTTTCATAGGCATGAAAGTCTTCTTTGGATGGAGGGACCTGGTTAACGAACGGCAAAAGGAGGGTTGATCTCTCTCAGGAGGTCGAGGAGAGGCGAACCAGCTGAGAATGCAACCAACTCGGACGGGAGATATGTGTTTCTTACTAGACCACCACATTTGCAACCACCGCCGATATATACACCATTCTTCTCGTGTACTTCGTCGAACATTAGTGAAAGATGGGAAGAGCGCTCCTGATCAGTCAAATTGCTCGGACAGTAGCGTATGGATGTCCAAGTCAGCACGTGAAGAAAGGACTCGAGATCATCCTCGAAGTCCTGATGCTTCGTTGGATCACTCAATAGTGCTCCTGACATGAACTGCCAAGTGCCCTATGGCAATCGTGAGTTTATGACAAGAAGGATGGCACAAACGCCACTTACCGTCCGGTCATGACGTCTCTTTTGGATTGTACCGCGCTTCCGACACAAATCCCAGTCGATAAGTAGACCCTCCCATCGTCAGTGACAATGAGATTTCCAACGCTCACGTCCCGGTGCAGAATACCAGCCTTGTGATAGGCAACCTCGTGGGCTGCAGTGGAAATGAATATCCGTGGAGGGAGGTGCGAAATCTGAAAACCAACCTTCCAAGGCGTCGGCTACCGCGCTCACAAGCTCATGTGTGGATCGGAATGTCGACAGCTCGCGTCCAAACCACACCGAGCACCATGCGATAGTGTATGTGACCAGTAGCAAAAGGCATACCGCACACCCACGACTCCTCTACATATTCATGAGTCACTGTATGCGGACCCATAACCTTCTAAGTCGTTGCCACGTTCGAAGGGCGCGATGTGAGGGACTTGATAACCGTGCAGTTGGCGGTAAGTATCGCCTTCCTTCTGCATATCGTTGGAGTCGATCCTCCACGTGTCTTTCAGGTATACAACACGGTCCTTTACTGGATCGTATACAGGGAGAGAACGCGTGGCACGACTACTATTAGTGATCGTGACGGAAAGTGAGGGCGCGGCCCAATGTAACGATACAGCGCGGTCAGATCAGGATCGTCTCGTGAGCGCGGCTTGCGTCATCGTCTGGCACCCCATAATAAAATAACTGGGTTGACGGTGGCAATTTGAGCTTGGTGCAAATCTCTCGGCCATCAAAATCAGCTTCGACCTCCGTTTACTGACTGATCCAACCCCATCCTCTCTGCACTGGCCCGGCTAAACCGCCAGAACAGATCGGCAAGCAGCCAAGGTTGTTCCGTATAGTCGAATCTCTCCGTCACCACAGCCCCTCCACGGTCCCAGCGTATAATGCGAGCGTGCTTGCCGATGATTGCGACCGAGAATGCAAATTGGCGGAATTGACACCCAATCTGCGTGAGCGCATATGCGATCATCTGACCCCTCGTGAGGATTCCATGCGTCGTGTCGCACTCGAATTTCCAATTGTTCAGAAATATGTCGCGTCGTCGCCAACAAGTTTGGAGAGCGTATCCTGCGGAGGATCCGCGAATGGATCATGCTTGTCTAAACTTTGACCTCCAAAAACATGGCCATGAGTTCGAAGTCGGTGATCTTGGTGCGACCCACAGTTTTCAGGATAGAGTGCTACGTCAGGTCTTAATTTGAAACCGCCGTATTCAACGCCGCTGTTAGGGGTGCTGACTAGTGTCAATTACCTCAAAGCCGGGTGTGAATGGCCTTATAGCATCTACCTGACGAACAGAAAAAACTATCAGATTACTCAAATAATGTTACTATTCCCTAACCAAGCAGCGCGTAGTAGAATGACTTTTCGGATGCACCTTCTGGTATTTCACGGAAGCGCTGCTCATGAATGTGAGGACAGGCATCCTGGCCAGGTAGTCGCGGCAGATAGTCATCCATAAATTTTTGCACGGGCATTGGCCCTACGAATCTGTCTTTCCTTTCTTCGGCAAGCAGAATGTTGATGTCATCCTGCGGGAGGAGAGAGACTGCAAATGGCGTTGAGCCAGACATTCTCTTTGATATTGGCGTTTCCTGCGCGAGCACAGATCCCAATGGTTTAGTGCACAAGATCCACTGGCTTGCGGAGGATCGGGGGTGACGGGGTTCTGGGAGGATGTGGGCTGCATGAAACCTTTGACATTATGTGGCACAGAAGACGGATACGCACCAGCACAGTCGAGAGAGGCTGCTTTTAAGGGTAAGGGTTCCTTCCTCCACGTGGATCGCGCTTCCTTCGATATGGTGCGTCTACTTACTTTTGTGCAGGCGAAGTGGGTTACGTCACCTGAATTACATCATCATGGACATTTGAACCCCCTGACAATAGGGGCATGGTGGGTGATACTGACTAAGCGTGTGCCCCAAGTCACGATCGCTGTGACACGGACCCCAAAAGGGAGGTGCCGAGATTTTTTGCAGTCATCTGCAAGTTGCCTGATGGTGTGACATCAGCTTCGCTGAAGGTAGCCAGAGGCTGAGTGATCACGTTTTGGATGATGCAGGCCAAGATGTGACAAAGAACGGCCGGGTTGATAATCAACGGCAGAGGCTCGCGAAGTAGTATCATGGTCTTGACCTCATGAATAGTGCTGGAACCAGCCCCATTTCTGTCGCCCCGAGGACATCAAGGAGCACCAGTTTAGCCAGCTTCGGCGGGAGCCTGCAATTGGGGACAAGTGGAGCAGGACTGCTGCTGAGGGAAAGGAGTTTTTTGCCTGTGTGACAGATCGTCGGGTGAGTCAGCCGGCGCTGTGCTTTTCTCCGAGTTGACGGCAGCCCTCTCAACATTTTCTACTACAAAACTTTGCAGGAGGACCTTTTCAACAGCGCTGAAGATCTTTTGGGAAGTTCTGTAAGCGAGGAGCTTCATCCACGTGCAACCACACTGCTACATGATTTCCTGATTGAATATCGACGAGTACATTGATGTTTTTCTTGTTTTCGTGCCTAACACCATCATTGACATAAACTACATTGTATAGCGGTACGGTGCCAAAGCCATGAAGTCAAATTTCACTGGGCAATTCATCTCGAAGAGCAAATCCGTGACTTCGGCCCTGTCTACAATTTTGGACGTTTCTCTCAGAACGGCTCAATAAACTTCTCCGGGTTCCAACTCTAACAACTGGACGACAGGTGACCAGGTCAATTAGAAATTTGCATGATGCGGGAGTTTTTGCGTGGGATGCACATGGAAGCCTTGGTACGTCAAATGGAGTTTACGAAAGCTTTAACTGAGAAATGCATTGCCAGGCTCATATGGTCGTCGATAAATCACAAATCGCAGTTGAGAAGACAATTTTTGAACAGATCCTTGGAGAGGGAGGTGAAGCTGTTGGCACTGTCCAAGATGTTGCGATGGAGAGGGAGATTGTTGGTGATGGCATGTTGCATTTAATTCGCTGAATGGACCTGAGTGACCTGCTTGCAGAAATACAAAGCCTCCTCCGCATTCAATGTGGACCACCCGTATCAATCATATTGAGACTCTATTGAACATGCTAGATGATATGTACGTATAATTCGCTGAGAAGTTTGCTTCTGTATTAAATGATGTGATTCACGCAGAAATGCATTTGCACTTGAACTTCATGGCACTTGGAACACTGGGCATGGCATTCACGATGATAGTGGGCCTGCGATGGCTGCATGGGGGGCGTTGAAAGAGGAAAGTCCCGATTCTTATTTCGTTACAATTACATGGGTGCTAAATACTGGTGTGACATACTACTGTCGCCAGTACAGGTGTATCCTCAGTGAGTTCAACTTCGACTTGAATCACCTTTGTTCAAATTATCTAATTCTCACTGCAGTCTTCGCGAGCTATCATTCCCCCCACCCCGACTAGATATGCATGCACTTCTTGAGCATGAGCTCATAGCAACCAAGTTCGGAACCGAGTTTCAAAAGAATGGTGTAGGTTTTGAAGATTTGGAGTTGCAGGAAAGTTCGAATTGAGCAGTGTTTTATTGGAAATGATGTCTAAAACCATGCACAGCTCCGACCATATATGACTTCATACACAAAAATTGTGGAGGGGAAGCCGGTACGTCACAATTTTGACATAGATTATCCTGCTGACTAAATCTGAGGTCCTCCAGTTGGAGTGGCATCTAGTAAATAGGTAGAAATATAAGCAATTTCTACCTGCTTCCTTTCTTACTCTTGCTTTTAGCATTCGCATCTACGGATCATTCGAAGTACTTGCGTCCGGTGCAGTCGCACTTGTAGACATCCCTGGTTTTGGGGATGCAAACAAAGCCAGGTTCGATAACAGTAAGAATATCGTCAGGATTCAGTCACATTGATAGTATATATGCAGAACCAAGCGAACTGAAGAATACCTCAAAACCGCCGAAGTTGTTATATTAGGTTTGTCATCCGAGATGGATGCCTTGTCTTGCCACTAATTATCTGTATCAGTGGCAGACATCAAGCGGGCGGCTGATGACCAGGTAAAGGAGGAAAGATGGACAAGATTATTAATGAGCTGGAGAATGCTCTCGAAATTCAAGCAGTGAAGGTATATCTCGCGATCATCATGTGCATAGTGATACAGATAAAATTTCGACTTCATTATAGGCAGCCAAGCGCAGCATTAAAATCATCAAGACACTCGGAGAAGGTTACAGATGGCACAGCTACCGTGCACTCATGCGCCGAGAGGGTGAATGGGGATCTGTAGATCTTAATGAGGACCTCGTGCAGGGAATGTTAGATGGTGCCGTGTCAAGGTGTGTTATTTTGCAGTGCGGGACATGTCATCTGAATCACCAGGAAAGTTTGTGGCACAAGTTCTTCACTGACTTTATCCGGTCAGAACTACGGTTGCTCGTTGTGGTAAGCACCATTATCTAGCATGATGCATGATTTATCCACTTGATTCTAGACAATATCAGACAAGGCAGACACAGCTATCCTATCAGATTAGTACGTGGTCCATGATGGAAATACTAGTCCTCATTAAGTGTTTGCAGAAAACCGAGCCCAACAAATGGCAACAATTTCACAGTGCGTCAACAACGCATGCAATCTTATTCATCCACGGGACCATGATAAATCCTGCAAGAGAGGCATATCTGTCAGCCATTTTATCAATGCAAAGGTGAGATCATATTTTGACGATCAACTGTTTATATATGAGCTGTTTTTTTGTAGAGAGTTCTGTGGAACATTCAAGGGTCTGCTTCGTAAGGAGCTGGAGGACAACTACCATGTCATGGCAAGTGAGTTTGGTCCGGGAATGTTCCAACGCATGAAGGTGGCATAGTCATTGCTAACTTCTCATGAAGGTCACTGAAGATCCTTTCAGGACTTAAATGAGATGCAGTTCGGTGCAGAAACTGCTGAGGAGCTTTATGCCAAGCTCGTTGAGCGGGTCATGACAGCAATCCGCATGGCGCGGAACAAGGCTGAGACAGCGCTCGACGAGGCGCTGGGCCGATTGTATTCGAGCATTGATCGCTCTCTTGTCTGTACGTCACACCACGTTTACATTGACAAAGTGCTTACTGATGACTCCTGTGCCAGGCATGCAGGGAAATGATCAAATAAGCAAAGTCAAACGGAGAAATATGCAGAAATTCCTCGAAAAAGAGTGCAACAAGCCACTCGCAGAGGTGATGACCATCACGGGTCAGAATATGCCGATGTTACACTGATGTTTGGAATTCGCACGATACGCTCTGTAATTCCTCAAGATCTCCACCATTGTACTGTTATATTCCTTCTAAAAATCATATGCAAAACAAGTTCCACTGACTAGAATAAAGATTCTTTCCTAGCTACAGAGTGAAAACACGATGTTGTACAAATCAGTTCAAACTTCAAACATGTGGAAGTATAGATAGCAATATCGAAAAAACAAAGCTTTGGTCAGGAAAGCATCTAGAACTTAGAAGAAGACGTATAAAACCAATAAGGCGCAGATATGTGACTCATGTGGTACTTCAGATATCCCTGGTTTTGGGGATGCAAACAAAGCTTGGTCCGATAACGGGCCTAGCACTGGGGTACGCTCGGTAGCTATACTTCCCCGATCCATCTGCTCACGAACGTGTTGGTTCAGATAAGTAGTCCGCTACTTTCTGAACGGTTTGCTAGATTGGTCATAATATCCGTATTACCTTGAGGCGCCTGCTCTGCCGCATATTCCTGCGTTTCCTTATAAATAAACTCATCTCGACGCGTCAGTCACATGTTTCAGGATCAAGCTGTGTTCATGTTGAGTACACCAATTCACCTCCTGCGCGAGTCGCCTTGGTACACGATCTTGAAATTGTATCATTAGAGGCTATAGTGTACACAATAAGGCATGCGTCAGAATTGCAAGCAACAAGATTCATCAATGTAGTGTAGGAGAGTGGGATGTGAGAAGACCGAAGGCGCAAAAAAACTATTCACATCCAGCCTGGCTCATCCATGCTCTACAGCGCTCCAAATCATCCTGTTAAAGTGTTCAAGTGGCTCCCTTTTATGCTAAATATAATAAACAACACCCGCGTCACGTATTTGAAGGACATCCGTTACATCCAGAACGACATCCCTCACCGCATCCATCGCCTTGGATACATACACCTGCCAGGGAACATGCTTGGTGGTGTTTCTGGCGCGCAAGTTGATGGCACAGGGCAACGACAGCTGGAGTTCCGTCGGAAATGCGATTTTTTCATATCTGCTTCAGCTTTGTGATGGCGAGCGATAGCGATGATGAGGCCATCGAGCAGGGTAGAGGTCGTTAGAAGTGAAACGGGAAACTGCAGGACGTCAGGTTCTGGGACATGATCAGACGATGATGATGCTGATGAAGTATGACCAAGAGAGGTGGGTGCCTATCAAGGCGTCAAACAGCTTGTCCCATATTTCAACTTGGACCGATCTCCAGCCATCCTTCACAGGTTCAGTAGCCTTCCGCAGCGTAGGCAAAGCTGGCCAGAGTTCATCCATGAGACCTTGTGGCGTGATGCTACCGAGACTGAGATCGCAAGCGGAAAGTATATCGCGTTGTGAAACCTGATTGGTAGCCATAGCATGAGAAAAAAGAACCCGCTGATGAGCATAGAATGATACCTCGAGGTCCTGATACGATACGGAATGCTAGGTCCAAGAATTCGTACGCATATACAAGACTAAGCGGGCACAAGAAATGTTTGATTGATAAAAGACTCTACATTGACGCATAGCGTTAATGATCCAAGAGCGGTATCCCATATAACCGCTTCTTGACCGTCCTGCCAATTATCTGACTTGGACTCGTGTCCATTTACCTGTTCTCCTTTCACTACGACTGTATCATCAGATGCAGCGTCTGATTCATCGTCCCAGTCTTCGCCAGTAAATTCGACATCGCCATCGTCCAGGCTCGATGCCCTGCTATTCGTCGAAGAGTCATTGCACCCGTTTAGAGATTGGGCGGGCAACGCGATCGTTGGCAGGTTGATACTCAGCTTCTTATCTGTAACACGGAAGAGATATTTGTGAAAGAGATGAACCGCGTGAAACCTTGTGTTTCGACAGGTGTTCAATTGGTCAAAAGGGTCGTCGACTTCGGCGCTCAATGGAGGGATGTTCGGCAGGACCTATGAGCTTGTCAGAGCCCATTCACAAAGGATAAATCATCTCTTACATCCAACATCCAACCAACGACTTCTTCGCGGAAGCAATCGTTGAGTCCGAGCGCCTTTGACCATCGTTCGTGGCTTCGAGACTTTTTCTGTGTCCAGGGATGGATCCGAATTTCGACTCGCCACGGATTCAGAATCAGAGGCGGAAAGCGAGCTCTCGTCTGCCTAGTATTCGTCATCAGATACGGAGCTCTTGGTCGTCCACCAAATGTCACGTATGTCGTCGAAATTGTTTGATTGCTGCGCGATGTCCTGTTGAGTCTTTGTATAGAAGAAAATTTTCAAGCACACCTGAGTGCTCTTCCACTGCGACTTGACAACTTCGAGAAACTTGAGGTGAGATATTGGGGTCTCTGCTGCAAATCCCGCCGCTGTTGCCATTCTTCGTTTCCAGTCATCATATGTTTCCGCCTCATTCTCGGGCCCAGAAGCTTCATCAGATATGTGATTTGGAATAACGAAGGGAGATGGATCAGTGCTATCGTGTTGCACCTTGTGCTGATCGATAACATCTCCAGCCAGCAAATTGCCAGCTTTCTGGATCTTCTCGTCAGTGAGGCTCACAACAAATGTAAGTGAACATTACCTCTTTGCGACGGTTACTCCATCGAGTGTTACGCTGATTAGTTGTGTGCGCTAGCCCACGTTGAGGATCTGTCTCGGCTTTCGACTTCGACTTGAATCCGCAGAATGTCTCTTTCGCGAAGACAAGGAGTGTCGATCTATTCCAGTGGATGGTCTTTGATTTGAGGCATCTCGGCCAATTTTCTTTCTCCTTTTGTTCTCATAGTGAGTCGAACAGAGAGCTTCGAACTTGCAGTATATTGCCCCCGCTCTTGGTGAAGCACAGATCCGCTGCCAGTACAGAACGAGCCGTTGTAATGGTGCTGAGAAATTCTAATCAGGGAATTCGGTACGCTATCCAGTTTGTGGCGCTGTGTTAGACATACGTCTTGATTAGTTGACCTGCAGGAGATTCGAGGATGTCCAGATTAAATATAGCTTGCGGAGAGAAACCGCTGAGGTTGTTGGAAAAAGACCCAGCAAAAGCGGCTCCAATCAATTTTGTATATGATGACTCGGAGAGGTTGGCTGTTGTCGACACGTTGTAAGCAAATTCCTCCCACCTTCATACTGGTCAGCACTGATGAGGACGCCATTGCTGTGAACTTACTCAGACACATATTCCCGTACATCCCAGCTACTGTTACGGCCATGATTGCTGTAGTAGAGATCAGCTTCGTTGCCGACTTCGATGAACTTCAGAATGATGTTTTTCTCTACGACAGCAGAGGAAGAAAATGCGTTCATGAGCACAACAGTTTCAAGGCAGGCTGCTGTGAGATTGTATTCACGCCCCAGTGAACTTTCGTCCCTGACAACAAGGCGAGTGAGTGACTTGAGTGTCCCTGAAAAACTAGATTACCGTTTGGAAGATGAGAGATGATGGTATAGAAGCCTTGGCCAACAGTGATATTAGTGGCTTCTGGGTATGGTGTGATTGTGCTCATTTCCAATCACTGCAACACGCTTATTCTGCATATCTATCAAGCCTGACCACTGTGCGGAGTGAAACGAAGCCCCCTTAAACTTCAGAACTCCAAGGATCTTGTATGGACTCTTTGGGACTCCCAAAATGCCAACGGCAGATATCGCGACGTGAGCCACGCTCGACATTCTCTTGCCTAAAAAGATGTCTTCCGCGACGATGGTGTACTATTATTTGGCATCATCCCACTCGGCAGATAATACTTTTGTGTTGAACGCGATGTGTGGATACAGACTATATTTCTTCGCGAGCTTAATCCAGTAGGCTTAAATCTCCGGTTGAAGGCCATGCGAATTGTTCCAGAGTGGGTAAAGGTCCGATGACAAGCTGTACCAATGAATGAATTTGGACATCCGACGAGTATCCCTAGAAGAAGCTTTGAGGTGAGCGATATTCGGTAGTTTCAGTCGTTAACCATACATGGTATGTGTTAGCCTGTGCGAAAAATTGTCAGGAGAACATGTCGTGCATCACAATAACGTACCCTCCACGCACCACCGACATCTGACCCTTTTTCATATATCTATTGAAACACTCAGTGATCATACTACTTGTTGCATGAATACACCCACTGTAAAATCGTGAAATTGCATCAATCAGGGTGGCGGATACGAGGAACAGGGTTAGAGACTTTCGGCGTCGCGGCAGGGATGATGATAAGCTTCTGAATGACCGATCCCAAACGCTCCACGTAGTACTCCCAGTTCGAGGATGAATCTAAGATCAAAGTTGCAGAGGCTGTGGTCTTTGAGCCATTTATGCAAGTAAGCGCACTTGACACTCTCTTCTGCTGAAAATCTAGCAATAGGAATCGCCCGCTCCGTTTGGCTTCGCAGAGATGATAAACTTGCAGGCAAGACCTTTGTCCTTGACCATCTGATCACCAAGAAACTCTGCAAGTCGCTTAGCGGTGCTGATAGAGGTCGATTTCTGTCCTCCGTACTCCACCAACGTCTTGGATATGCTACGGTTCTCGGCAATGAGTTCGACGAGTTCCTAGTCGGTCAGTGTGTCAGACTTGCTATACAGGATATGGAGCCACTGATTCGAGAGGTTTGAAAGCGTGATGTTCGGGCACATCGCTGCAACATCGAAGTGGTAAATTAGCGGCTTGTCCGTGCGCTTTGGGGTATCGTGTAATGCTTCGAGCACCGACTGTATCTGCGACTTGACCTCGTCATAGTTGGTTGCATCTTCCAGGGACGATTCGGACTCCTCAGTGATGCAGAAGGTGAGTGCGGCATCAAGGTCGTCGATGAGCTGTTAGACGTGAGTCTGGGGTGAGTTGCGCTGTGACGGGAAGCTTACTGGTTGCACGACTGCGGGCACGATCTCGAAGTCCATAAGGATATCGCTGCGGAATGCGAAATACGCCGGCTTCGAGTGCCCCGGCGTGACCTCCGACATAGGTCTCTGATGTAAGTTGGTGGCCCTCGAACATATTCAGATGCGTGTCCTCGTGGCGGTTTGGCATGATGAGGCATTGGTTGGATGCGGGTTGCGATATGCTGAATTGCTGCTCACAAGCGACATGACTATTGCCGATCTTAAATTCTATGTGTGAGCCCTTGATCTCAGCGTCAGAGAAACGTTCAATGTAGTATGAGGTGGTTGAAGCGAAAAAAAGTCTCCAAAACACTCACATGTATGTTGCGTCGCGTGTGCGGATGTGAGGGGATGAAGAAAGGTGGTCATTGTAAACGTTTAAACATCGAGGCCAAACCGACTAACGAGCAATGACGAATGTTTTTGCCGCCCATCATTGGGTGGGAAAAGGAAGGCAGCTTTGGCGCTTAAGTGATAGCAGTGACTTCAGGGCGGGCATGGGTGTGAGGCGAGAAGCGAGGATAAGCAAATACAATGACTAGAAGGGTATAGCATGAGGGTGCAATGCACAGGTTGCAGTCTTAGACGGTTGCGATTAAAGCTGTCGATTGCGGAGAGCAGAAGTTCCGACTATCCTGTGCTCTCCTCGGTTATAATCTGCTGCCAAATTGAACACGCGGGGAACAGCTTAAGACAGATTCAGATTCCAAACAATAGAATGAGTGTAGACCACACCTGTATCTTAGCAGCGACACCCAGCAGAAGTACTCTATTTGCCATCTGCATAACTTCGGCCATGAGCAGGGTTTCCTTACGTGATAAGTTGGAGCCAGTGGTGCATCCTTCAAGCACTGCCGTGAGCGCCTAATGGCCGTCAGGTTAACTGCAGGGGTACAATGGATATATACTTACATCTATCAAACCTGCGTCCGTGAGTACGAGGACGAGAGGGGCAATGTATTGGTCAGTAAGCTTAAGCGTTTCAGGAGCCTTCTCTGGAAGTTTCTGGTCTGCGAGCTGATCCGCAAAAGCTCGGGGTTTCCGGTACACTGAACTCGACCTTGAGTCACCAACAACCCATGATGGCTAGATGACCCACTTGTGAGCCGGCGACCATCTATGAACCTTTTATACCATTGCGGAGCCTTGATATTTAATAGATCAAAAAACATATCCAGCACTATCTCTCGAAATCAATGTGAGTTCCTGTCTTCCAGCAAAGGCTTGAGCAACAGACTCTTGTTTCGAGAGACGGTATTCGTAGCGTATCAATGATGGACTTGATTGCGAGTTGATCCCCAGACAGATATATATCAACCCTATAAATCGTTTCATGCTTGGACGAAGAACAAGTCACAAGTTGCTTACCACCACTCCAAGTCCTTAGCATCATTTGTATGATTTTGGTACAGCTCCGCATACGATCTGCGGGATCTGCACCCTTGCCATAAGCATCTGTGATGACAAAAAGAGCAATCTGGTGTAGTGTACGAAGTAAAATCGTGAACCCCCGAAAAGAAAAATTTGCCCACCTCCAAGTCAGTTCCAAGATGCAGGTATGCGCGAGTACGAGGGGGGTCGATGATGTGCAAGAATGTGGCTGCCAATATTGGCCCGACTTCGACTGGGCCTTCACCTAGGGCATGCAAAAGGAATCGGATGCCTCCAGATCGCGCCACGAGATCAATGTCGATGAGAACTTCAATTTTTGATCAGTTGCAGGGAAATTTCAAAAAACAATCACGCACCCGTTTCAGCAAGAGCTTGTACACAAACGGGTCGAAACGGATCTTCCGCATGCTCGGCAACTGCTACAAGTGCTCGCATAATGGGTTCCGAAAGAGGAATGGTCTTTGTTTCTGCAATGCCGCGTCGATCTCGGGGTTCAGAAGCGATGTCGACGATAGCACGAATGAGCTTAATGACTTGTTCCCTCTCTATAGCATGTTTGTTATCTCGTGTTAGAGATCTATTCAGAAAATGTGAGATTCCTATCGAGCAGGGCATAACAAATATAATACTTCACAATGAACCACTCCAGGGGCTGTTTGTGCAGCTCCTCTGCCGAATCTAAATCGACCAATGCATGCCTGGCGAGCCGATAGGCAGCGGCTCGGCAATGCATAGAGCATCGATCAGAGAGAGCAGTGATTATCCTGAAAAGTGGCATCAATAAGTACTGATGAAGGCGTGTAAAACTGCTCACGCTTGAACAACCTCAGGTAGATTAATTTCGTAGCGGACGCGAAGATTGCGTTGTAGAATGCAGACGAGTCGGTTCATTATATGTACTCAGGACTTGTTATTATCTGTTGCGGAAATACTGCTCGTAGATGACGGGGACGATGCTGGAGGGGGTGATGTTATTGGACGCGATAGCGAATTTAAGGATTTGATACAGGCATTAGCTTGAGCCAGAGTTGTTCTGAAATCATCTGCCCCAAAGACCTCTGTTCCTATCATCACTGTCTACCCTGAAACGAACCCCAACCAGAGGAGCCTGAACGATTTTGCGCCGATTCACAGGAGCTCCATTCTTCCTGCGCCTGCCTCGGGATGCTTCTGGTGCGTCGTGTATCAGTTTTTTCAATCCGAATTGTGAAGGAGACGTACCGAGTTCGATCTTCTTCGTCAGAGACTCGATTTTGCCAGTCGCCATCTCGAGCTCCGATTCCACTTGCAAACGCATCGTCTCCTGTGGGATATACAGTCACTTAATCAAATAGGAATGTAATGGAACATACGTTCAAAGGTAATTTTACTAACCTCTCAGCACCCTCTTTATTTCTATTTTCCCGCTCCAGTATTGCATTAAGGGTATCGAGCTAGTGGGTAAATGAGCGCTTGCTATTGGCAAGCCTGAGGTTGAAAAAAACAAAGGAAGGATGTACCTGATCATCATAGTCTCAGATAGTCCCTTCAGTGTCATAGCACTGTATAAAGCTCAGTAGGATGCTTTGGATACAGAACTACAATAGTACTGACTTTGTCAAGGAAGATATTGTCACTCGCCTCCATGCCTCGTTGAAGGTGTGTTGGAATCGATCCAACAGGCCATAAGCATTGCCGGGGAGATTCAAGAACAGAAAAGTCCTAACTACACTATCACAATGAGATGGGATGGGACACACTTTGGAAACTGTGAAAATGCCATGTCAAGGAAGGCACTTGCGAAGCATTCTTACCGTAGACTTAATGGAGGTGTGGAGACGAAGGTCATATCGTAGGTGTCTATAGAAATACGAGGCAGGTCAACCTAATGAAGCAGCCATAAACGCGCAGTACACGCACCTCAGCAGTAGCAAGACACTTGCAATCCTCAAACCCTCCTGGACCGTGACTCAAGACCATCAATCTCCACTGAAATGTTGGGGCTCGTTCTAAGTATCCCACTCCATTGAGAATCGCGAGAGCACTGTGAGCATCTGGAGAGTAGAGTACAGATTAGATAGGATACAAAAAGGACCGAGACGGTATACGTACCAGCAAGGGTCTTTCCCTGCTCGAGAACGATGCTGTATGCAAGTGCGTCTGCATTCTGACGGATTTGATACTGAAGTCTGGATGCAGTGTAAGTGGGTCAGGTGTTGGGAAGGAGGGTACTCAAAAACGCACTCAAAAACGCACTCTATGGCAAAACGTTGGCGAGCGAGAACACTTGCTTACTCATGATTTGAATGCCTGACTAGCAGCGTCGACTGCCTGGTCAAACTCCTCCATGGTGGTCTCAGAGACGCGTGTGAGCAATGTTTGGGTTGACTACCAAAAATCAGAAGAACACACTTCTTCTTACAGGAAAACAGAGTGAGTGCGTGGGTCACTGTAACGGGAGATAACAAGTGAGGGGGGTTGGGTACTGCATTCGCAAGATGGAGGGGCTTATCGAAGCCAACTGTGCACATGAATAAGGGCAGAGCTTCAGTGAGACTGATTGAATCCAAAGGAATCTCAAGGTAGTGTGAGATGGAGAGATCGAGTGTGAACGCGAGGATGGATAATGACAAGATTGCGGCTCTCGGTCGAGACACGGCTGCCCGAGGTACAAATATACCCCTAGTTTCTGGCGGCGGTGCGACAGGCTGACTACGGGAGGGCCCTGCATGCTCTTCAGAGAACTGTAATACATTCCCGCTCAACATGATAGGTTCAGTCCGAAACAGTAGTTTCCCAGCCTCCTGTAAACGTGAAGTTGTGTCACTAGGATCATGCAGAGCGTGCGAGCGCAATATTGACAGCAGGATTTTCAGGTTCGACCACTGCCTCGTTCAAAGCAGAGAATATCTCAGTTCGTTTAACGAGAGAATGTTTTACCAGGAGCTGATGTAGCAGTCCTTCTTGTGTTCCTGAAGGAATATTTCGAACTCGGACAGAACGATTTCGAGCATCAGCGCGGCGGCCGAGACCTGTTTCGGTCATGCCTTCTCTAGAAAGCGGATAAAGTGAATACGGTGTTGTACAGTGATGTGAGAGATTGACTCAACTTGTTCTTTGCATGCACGCGAGAGTCTGTGAAAGTGACCGCGATACGCTGGTTCTTCAGTTCATGGTTGTTGGCGGCAAGCGCAGCACGAGCATCCGTCTACAAAGCGACAGTGAACAACAAAAAAGTTGCATGTTTGCGGAAAGCATACCTCTGATTCGAAATCAATGAAAGCAAAACCTTTGGGCTGTCCGCTCTTGTCCTCTGCAAGGCGGATTTCTTTGATGGGGCCATACTGACAGAAACAGCGGGCCTTAGTAACCAACTACTGCACATAGAATGGGCTCACAGTCTCAAAAAAAAAAAATAGGTCTTCTTTTGTCGCGAATTTGCTAAGGCCAGCGACGCAGAGTTCTCGCTCATTAGCATCTGCATCTGACCTCTCTTTCTTGAGCTCAGGATTTGAGATGGGCACGCTGATAGCGCGATCGGGCTCAAGCTCGCGGCCATGGAGCTCGAGCGCTCGTTCAGCTGACGACTGACGTATGAAAGTCAGCGCTGATAGCTCATGCAAAAAGAATATCACACACCAGAGATGTGTACTGCAAGTACAAGTAGCAAAAACGTCGCGTAGCTTTGAATTTCTTGCTGGGCCATCGTACATCAAAGACAAGGCCATACTTTGGAACTGAATCAGTTTAGAATCGAATACGCGGCGAGGAGACGCACTTGGCCGAACAAATCACGAATTGACATACGAATTCAGACAAAAACTTCTCTAGCCTGCAGCGGGATCTCCACTGCTCGACGATGGAGGAAGGGTACTGATCGTTGCTATCAATGATTGGGTCAAACAACATGCATTCTTACCTTGCCGAACCATCGCGATCCCATCCTCCACGACCTTGATGAGGGTGGTCAAACCATCCCCGTCGGCACGACCAGCTTCAACTGCGCGCTTCTCCGCGCCTGCACGAGCGTGAACCAAAGGAACAATTTGGTCAGCGTCAAATTCAGCATCGCTCTTCCTGCCCCTAGTAAATAGGGTTTTTGAGAGCGCACGAGTGTAGGCAGCTGAAAGGAATCATGCATCAGAAGAAGAGGAGTGAATTTCAACGCAATTTTCACCTTTAATATTTTCATTCTTACTGGCATCCATCTCACCTTCATTGATTTCCGACTCTTGTACTCGTTCCTGGCGCGAGAATAGGTATGCTGTGGGAGTGGGTCGAGATTCATCGAGCTTACCAGAAAACGGATGTATCATTGGGAAAGGTGATCGACGGGGTGGAGAGGGAGTTGGAAAGGAGTTGGCTGAACATTGGCCTTCGAGAGGTTGTCGAAAGTGCGTCTATTCGTGTCAAGGTTAGCTTGTACTGCAGTGCTTCAAGTCGCCTGTACAAACGATCAGTATCATCATAAAACGTAGAAGTGATTCTTACAGGGCCCCGGGGAACGAGAGGAATTTCCAATCTGTACTTGAGGAATGAGCTTTTCACACTCTTACCACTCGATATTGTTGGTTAGCATATCAATCTGAGTTTACCGGTTGTCAAGGATGGAGTTTAAGCAGTTAAGAAGCGTGCGGACTACACGGTGAACGTTGAAAATGTATAACAGGTCGAGAACAAAGAGATACGTACTCAGCTTGACGATCTCTGCCTGGCGGTTGGAGATGTGAATGATCTCGAGCATGATGACTTGCGTTAAGCCGCTAGAATATCTGGAGTAAGTGCTCGAGTGCAACAATAGAATTGGCAAGACTTACTTTTGATCTTGATAGATATGAGTTTGATCAAAGCTGACTCCTGATCACGCAAGGATGGTTCCTTGTCAGTTATCGACTATTGATAGACGGATCAAGCTTGTCTCTTATGTCCGTTTCCTTCTCACTTAACCTGTGCGAGGCAATTAGTCCGCAAGAGCAATCAAATAAAAGACATAGATATGCTCACTGTTGGACGAGATTGAGGCCCTTAGCATGCATCTTCTTTCCATTATAAACATATATAAGCTCCGCAAATTTCTGGTAACGTTAGTAATGCTACGCTTGAGTACATGTGTATGTTCGGTGCTTACGGTACGCCTCGACCTAGTTCGTGTGCAAAGTCAGCTATAACTGAAAGCCACGACCCGGCAATTAAGAAATGGCAAGAGGACAAGAGCGTGCACAGCATAACGGGACGATCATTGCGTATAGAAGCTATGCACGTGATCAAATTGCTAGTAAGCCACAATTCGAAAGCAGTTTCAACACAATCATGAATCCGTTCCCGACACTGTCAGCCTTGTAGATTCATCATCGGCCTCAAGCTCGTATTCTCTGTGAACGCTAGCCTTAATCTACAACAATTTAACTATTTAAATACTGGGTGAGTTTCGGTGTCTTCATTCAACTAGTTCCCCAACCAAAGATGTCCGTCCATCCATTCAATTCCACCACTCACTGTACCTACACCTCAATCACCTAATCCATCATGGACGTATGGTGACTCTGTGAGAAAGTCGACACCACTCCTGCTGGAAAAGACTGGCTCGCAGGCGAATCTGCAGTGTGGAAAGTCTATAACACAGCAGAATTAAACGAAGTGTACGTACTCCTTGACCTGTTGCTCAGCCGCTATCGTAACCGCAATCGACAGAAATATGCATAAGCTTCTGAACTCGGGCATCCTACCACGCCCCATCGCATTGGTGTCCACAATCAGCAATTTGAGGGCATAGAGAACCTCGCACCGTACAGGTAAGACACAGTTCCATTATCTAACTTGCTCTGCTTGCTTACCTGGCTTGCATCCACCAGTTGAGTTGATTTAACATAGTAAGCAATACACGATGTCTCATCGTCAATTCAATAATCTCTTCCTATAGGTCACAACTTACCCGCCCGTCATCTCATTCGGATGCAACAACAGCGCCTCAGGCGGCCTCAGAGATACAGCTGCGAATTCGAAGAATAAGAAAGGATTCACCGTGAACATGGTCAGTGAGGCATTCGTCGAGAATGCAACTGCAACTGCCATGGAACTCCGATGAGTGGAGTATCAGCAGTCTGACGAAGGAAAAATCTGTATGCGTGCACCTTTTTCATCCGATATATACGCTAACAAAATGTTGTTCAGGTGCAAGTAAAAGCTTCCTGCCTCAAGGAAAGCGCCATTAGCGTGGAGTGCGAGGTAATTTCATTTCTTGTTGAGCCGGCTCGCTCGCTAACTACACCACCTTCCAACAGCTGTACAAATGTAATATCAATCACCCAGTCACAGGTGAGTACAAGAGCACGCTCATCATTGCGCACGTCAAATACATCCACGTGCGCAAGACGTGCTCACAGACAGAGGTATCATCGACATCATGAAGTTCAAGCCTACCGTGCGTTTGGGCGATGTCTCATATGGCCACGTTGGAGATGCATTCAGATGGTACCTCCAAAATGGGAGCAGGAGGAGGTGAAGGTAGAAGACACGCTGGCGACTCTCTCATTGCTATGAAATAGATCGAAGGAGGCCAGGATGCTGTTCCTTCGGTAACAATACCATAGATCAAAAGACAGGCAATAGATATCAGAATCACGCGTAATCAAGTGCGTTGCTATTTCAACTATACACAGCAATGTGCACAGAACTATGCACAGCAATGGATCCATAAAGGAGAATAGGGACTATTTTCACGATCTATATAAAGCTACAAAGCAATGACTCTTTCGCATATCTCATATCACCCCATACCACTACATCAATGGCACTTGACCTCTACACATTTCCAGGGTTATCTAGTGCCCTTGCTGATACACCCATTCCTCAGTTGATCAAGATGAGATTGCAGATTTGCTGCAGAGCAGGAGACATTAACATCGCCAACCTCAGATGACAGTTAAGACACCACTGTCACAAATTACCTCACTCAGCTCCAGGATACTCTGCAGCACATTTCAAAGGGAATATCTGATAGTACAGAGTCTGAATATAAGAGGTGAGCTCACTTTTCTGTCCCTTCCTATGTTTTCTGATGATATCACTGGGTCTCAGGCTCATTGCAAACTGTGATGGTGTTCTTAAGAAGCACAAACTTCTGAAGGATAGTGACTCTTTGTTTTGTGGCCACCCCTGTAAAGAAACTCCATCTCTACTAATAGCATGGATATTGGATGCATAAGTTTCAGAACTTCACATGGGCCAGATGTTGGGTAATCCTTCAGTTTCTGTTGAAGTTTCAGGCTACATGTGCAGTTTGAGGCACTGGAAGGTGTGTTTATTTGATGCATGTACCAGATCCTGCATATTCACTTGTGATTCTCCATAGGTTCAGGCAGGTGAGGTGGCTGTTAGTGCTAGGGCAATCACCTCTGTAAGCCCCTCTCTGTACTCATTGTTACTGGTATGTGCTGAAGCTAACTCTTGACAGCTCATTTTGCAAAGGTTGTATTATTTCAATCATCACCCTGAGAATTGGAAGATCCAAGTCTACCAGCCAGGATCTTGTCAGCTACCTTGTGATACTGGTCCACATCAGTAAATTCACACATTCCTTGACCTTCCTTTTTCGCTACTTGCCACCAGGTAACTTCCCCAAAAGGAACAGATAAGGCACTCGCAAGAACGGTGACACCAACTTGCCATCAACTTGCCACAAGGCAGTTTAAGTCGAAAAAGTAGATGCCTCCTCTTGACTTGACCTTTTCCACCCTTATTTCGACCTTTTTTCAATGATTTTGCCTTTGAAAGTAGTGCAAGTAGCAGCAAGTAGAGATACTTCTTTCACTTATTTTCTACATATTTTGGACTTGTTAAGAGACAAATGACTGCATTTCAAGTGACAAGTAGATTAAGTAAGGAAAAAGGACATTAAAAGTAGAGTTTGAAATGCATTAAAAACAAATGGTGACTAGTACTAGTGAGCCAGCAAGCAACAGTGACTGAGTGGGAAACACTAGTAGTACTCACTTCATCGACCAGGTTGTCCTCAATGATGAGGTTGTCCTTGATCATGAGGTTGTCCTCGATCAGGCTATCATCAGTCAGGCCATCCTCGACATCTGCAAGTTTGTGCTTGACACTGGTAGGGCAGTATGTGTAAGCTCAAGCGAGACGTGGGGGTCGGAGATCATCATAATACCCTTTGGGAACCTACACAGAAGGATGTTCAAGATCATCATAATACCCTTTGGGAACCTGTGCAGAAGGAGGAGGTTCAAGATCAGATTCCCTATCAGTGTCGGATCCATAGTCAACCAAGGAGGCCATCTGAGGAGTGGTCTTAGCTTTGGTCTGCTCAGGAATATTGAAGGCACCATCATCGGCAGTGACATCAGGCTCAATTGGATTGAGCTGCTTGAGTGCCACTTTGGCATTGCGATGGGCTAAGTTCATTTGAAGTAGAGAATTCTCTGGGACCTTGGGAGAAATTTTGACGCCCTAGAAATGCGGTTAGCACATGAAAACAAACTAGACAATTAGACTTACCTGAGCAGCCTTTGATTTTGACATACAAGTGAGGGCTTGAGAGTGCTCGACTGATTATAAGGGTTTTTGTAAATGGGTTTGGGTGATTGTATGGTTATTTTACCCCCAAGCCCCCACAACACAGTGTTTCATAAGACATACATGATAAAATTTCCGCACTCACAACGGTTCTATGTGGGGAAGTTAGTGACCATCAACAAATTTTATCTCACTTATCACCGCATATACTACGGGTTGTATATGCGACACACATAGCACTGGTTGTATGTGCGCCGCATATAGCACGGGTTGTATATGTGACACATATAGCACAGGTTGTATGTGCGCCGCATATAGCACAGGTTGTATATGTGACGCATATAGCACTGGTTGTATGTGCGCCGCATATAGCACGGGTTGTATATGTGACGCACATAGCACACGTTGTATATGTGACGCACATAGCACTGGTTGTATGTGCGCCGCATATAGCACAGGTTGTATATGTGACGCATATAGCACGGGTTGTATGTGCGCCACATATAGCACAGGTTGTATATGCGCCGCATATAGCACAGGTTGTATATGCGCCGCATATAGCACAGGTTGTATATGCGCCGCATATAGCACGGGTTGTATATGTGACGCACATAGCACACGTTGTATATGTGACGCACATAGCACTGGTTGTATGTGCGCCGCATATAGCACAGGTTGTATATGTGACGCATATAGCACGGGTTGTATGTGCGCCGCATATAGCACAGGTTGTATATGCGCCGCATATAGCACGGGTTGTATATGTGACGCACATAGCACACGTTGTATATGTGACGCATATAGCACTGGTTGTATGTGTGCCGCATATAGCACAGGTTGTATATGTGACGCACATAGCACTGGTTGTATGTGCGCCGCATATAGCACAGGTTGTATATGCGTCACACCTCAAACATGACATATCATTGAAAATTCCGCTCTCACAACGGTTCTATTTGGGGGATGAAAATTGTCACACATAGCACGGGTTGTATATGCGACGCACATAGCACTGGTTGTATATGTGACGCACATAGCACTGGTTGTATATGTGACGCACATAGCACTGGTTGTATGTGTGCCGCATATAGCACGGGTTGTATGTGTGACACATATAGCACTGGTTGTATGTGCGCCGCATATAGCACGGGTTGTATGTGTGCTGCATATAGCACAGGTTGTATGTGCACCGCATATAGCACGGGTTGTATATGTGACACATATAGCACTGGTTGTATGTGCGCCGCATATAGCACGGGTTGTATATGTGACGCATATAGCACTGGTTGTATGTGCGCCGCATATAGCACAGGTTGTATGTGCACCGCATATAGCACGGGTTGTATATGTGACACATATAGCACTGGTTGTATGTGTGCCGCATATAGCACAGGTTGTATGTGCGCCGCATATAGCACAGGTTGTATATGTGACGCATATAGCACAGGTTGTATGTGCGCCGCATATAGCACAGGTTGTATATGTGATGCATATAGCACGGGTTGTATATGCGCCGCATATAGCACAGGTTGTATGTGTGCCGCATATAGCACAGGTTGTATATGTGACGCATATAGCACTGGTTGTATATGTGACGCACATAGCACTGGTTGTATGTGCGCCGCATATAGCACAGGTTGTATATGCGTCACACCTCAAACATGACATATCATTGAAAATTCCGCTCTCACAACGGTTCTATTTGGGGGATGAAAATTGTCACACATAGCACGGGTTGTATATGCGACGCACATAGCACTGGTTGTATATGTGACGCACATAGCACTGGTTGTATGTGTGCCGCATATAGCACGGGTTGTATGTGTGACACATATAGCACAGGTTGTATGTGCACCGCATATAGCACGGGTTGTATGTGTGCCGCATATAGCACAGGTTGTATGTGCACCGCATATAGCACGGGTTGTATATGTGACGCATATAGCACGGGTTGTATGTGCGCCGCATATAGCACAGGTTGTATATGTGACGCATATAGCACTGGTTGTATATGTGCCGCATATAGCACGGGTTGTATATGTGATGCACATAGCAAGGGTTGTATGTGTGCCGCATATAGCACGGGTTGTATATGTGACGCACATAGCACAGGTTGTATGTGCACCGCATATAGCACTGGTTGTATATGTGACGCACATAGCACGGGTTGTATATGCGTCACATCTCAAACATGACATATCATTGAAAATTCCGCTCTCACAACGGTTCTATTTGGGGGATGAAAGTTGTCACACATAGCACTGGTTGTATGTGTGACACATATAGCACCAGTTGTATGTCCATTGTACAAAGCACCAAGAGGTGGGCAAATGTAAAATTCCAGATATGGTGCATAGCCTTACATAAGCTTTCAAACCTTAATACACAGCCACTCTGACTTTCCAGCCAGTCTGCATTTCACAATAGCAGTGCAAGATGTTAAATAAGCTCTTTAGTCAACCACAGCAAAGGTGGCATGTTTGATACTGTAGAATATGTCTAGATGGTTGATATAATGAGAAACACACATTGAAGGGTGCTGCCCTTTACATCCTGGATTTTGGATGTCATGAGGTAAAGCATATGATCAATATATGTACATTAAACATGTCATCATTATTGACATGTCTCACACCCATACCCTTCTCTTGTATCATTAATATTTTGTTATGGATTCATTACAATGACATATGCAAACATTCCCATCATCAAACTATAAGATTTTGAATGATGACAGCACTCATTCACAGGACTCATCTTAAATGCAATTGAGACTGCAACATGCCACAGCATATCCTCAGTGAACATGGGGAATGTGCTGTCCCTGGACATAGAGAAGCTGGGGTTGCATTGCCTGCAAGTATACTGAAAGCAGTGAGGTTGATAGAGCTTGAGCAAAATGCTGCTCACATACCAAAGGATCATTGGAGGCCATCATATCAGGATTGTGAGAAGGAAAATGTCCCATCGATCCAAATGTCCTGCATTGGGTCCTGCTATATCTATGCCACCCAAACAAGTGTCATATCCCATATACTCGCGCTTCTCATCCGAAGTTCCAGATGCCAGATCCGATCAGATCCGATCCACAGATCCGTACCGGATCCGTCACGATAAGCTTCTTCATTCATATCCTGTTCATATAACGTTAAACACTGCTTATTTCCTCCATTTAGTATATCCTCCTTTCCAGTTTATCGGTTATGCTTTCTTCTGGCTATGTTCTACTGATCTGTTTCACTTGTGATTAATTTCCGGCTATGTTTACTGATCCGCTTCACTTGTGATTATCTCCCGGCTTATGTTTGACTCCTAATAAGCGTTGCTTATACATTGCGATACTTTGTGCATAGCCTCTCGCATAGTTCTATCGTATATAAACTCTTGTATATGTCTTATAGCACCCCAGTTCGAATATCATCTTAGATTGTCCTCATTCCGTTATCCGGACTCGAGTCTTAACAACTCTTGTCACCCTCCGAGACTTAAGGATTGTATCCGATAGTCTATATGCATCTGCCTCTATCTACGGATAGTCCATACTCTGTTAGTTTCTAGTCCTAGACTTGTCTAGACTAGCCCTTATACTCTCGTCCGATATCCGGACGCCATCCGGATACGTA